>BNST01002910.1:0-475249 GCA_019650275.1 Xylocarpus granatum
GATTACGAGTCTCTCGATCATTTTTTACCCCTTTTTGTAAACAAACCAAGAAAATTCTAGCCTATAGCTATGTATGCATGGCTCATTTATTAGTTATTTCATGTAAACCCATAACATTCATTCCACACGACATTCAATTTTATTGCTTGTAACGCGCCCAGATCCAAATATCAAAATCCAAAGAGCTTTCTTCACAGTCTATTTTGTTTGTTTTTCCTAACAGTGGATTGATGTCCTCTCTTAAACTTAGATGGGTATATGATCTTAAAATCACTTCTCTTGTCTCTGCAAGCATTATTCCTGTAGTATAGCTACGCAAAGAAGCTGTAGTAGTACATAAACCCTACTACAACTAGCCATTCACATATTGCCACCTTACAATTTTCGAGTCCCTCGCCTAACTCTGATTTCCCTTAGGTTTGTGTCGTATGTCCTATTAGATAAATTCTCCAACCTCTTTTATCCTTTTATATTATTATACTTATATGTAAACTGTACTTGCGTCGTGTCAATTAAAATTAAATGAAAAAAAAAAAAAAAAATTATTTTTTTTATAATATTCAATCTAGCAAAAAAGTAATGAATTGATCATGGAACCAAATTTTTAGAAGAAAACAAACCCAATAAGAATATACAATTAAACAAAGATGATGAATTGATAGTGGCAAAAACACACAAAGCAAACTTTTCTTATTATCCGCCCATATAGGTATAAATGAATACACAATGCAATCTCGGCCCACATGTTGTATCATTTAAACTTCTTCCATTATCTTCCTTTTCTGTTTTAGCTTTTTAGACCCTAACGTGATCATGATATCTCTTGATTTTCCCAATTCGTTATTCTACATTTTACCTCTATACCTAATTTTAATTGTAAGATAAGTAGTTGTCAAAATCTCATAAAGATTCACTAAAATATGCATAATTATAACTAATCATGCATTTATCAAAAGACAATCTTTAGTCTTTCACGCCTAGTGCACATCATACCCTCAGAATCATCATAGGAGCCAACAATACGGTACCTCTGAACACATTATACACAGTTCTGAAGGTGGTCTCCGTACCCCGTGATCCACCATGTATACATCTCATCGAAATAGCATGGCATTCTTCCGACATATGCAATCCCCTTTGACCTGTCACTACCGTATGCGTACTAGTAATATCCTACATGGTTTGGGTGAGATTTAAGGATAAGTTATATAAGTGCTCTGACCTTCCTAACTAGTGAGACATATTTTGAACTTGGGGCTTATTTAATACTTGGGTATCAAGAATGAAACTGTGCGGACCATAAGGCTCTAAAGCAAACAATATCTTGATTAGTAGGTTGGTTTATCAGATATAGTTTTAGAGCCAGATCTCCAATCACTACCAATGAGGATGTTGGACCTCAAGGGGATGGATTATAAAATCCCACATTGCTTGGGTGAGATTGAAAGATGGTCTATGAAAGTGCTTTGACCTTTTAATTAGTGAAACATGTTTTGGCCTCATGGTTTATTTAGTGCTTAGGTGCTAAGAACAAAGCCATGCAAACCGTGGAACTCCAAAGTAGATAATATCTTAACTAGTAGGCTAGATTATCACAATGTCTTATATTAAAGGATTATATCACACACTAGTGTGCAATCATACAATAATTTTTTGCCTACATACATTACTGCATGATTTATCGTTTTTTACATCATGATTCAAAAAAATAGTTCTATAGCTATTTAATCTTCACAAATATCTTAATAATATAACTTTCTTGTTATCCATGCTAATATCATTTCATGATATTCACTAGAGATATTTAATATAACTACTATGTGATATTGTTGTCTATTCACTTACATAGAGAATATCTTTAATAACATCATTTTGTAAATATACTTTATTTGTATGCATGACCAACGATTTGATTACTTCATTAAATCGAATATTTCAGCTTTTGAAAGCTTGCTTCAATCTATAGATAAATCAATATAACTTGCAAAACTTATTTCTATATACAGTGGATAAAACCTATAGGCAATTCTATATAAATATTTTCCTCAAAATACCTGTTGATGAATGTGATTTTTATATCCAACTACTAGATCTCATAATCATGGTATTTAATAATGGCTACATAATTCAAATGGACTTAATTATAGCTATTCGTGAAAAGGTATCCTTATAATCCAACATTTGTTTTTAAGTGTAACACTTTACCACTAGTTGAGCTTTATAAGTTTCTACTTAGCCACCATTACTAATCTTTCTCTTAAAGATTCATTTACAATCAACGGGAACATACATACATTTAATCTATGAATCCACTGCTTCTTGCCATTTACCTAAATCTCTGTTCAAGATAACTTGTTCTTAACTTCTAGAATCATCATTATGATTAGTTTCTTCTACTGCCTATAAGTCAAACTCGTGCTCGTAGAGAAACCTATATCAAACTGAAAGTTTTGATATTCTAAAAGATCTCAAAGTGGAATCGGTACTAAGATTTGCTGATTAAATGTTTCAGCTTTAGTTTTGTGAGTTTAAGGCTCTAAGAACGCTTTCTCAAGCTCAGTATTTATCCATACACCACTTTCTTCTGAAAAATCATTCCTTCAGAAGTATGCATTCTCACTTATTTAAATTTTTTGATTTAAAGGGAAATAGAAATAATATCCTAAACTGTCTTTAGGATATCTTATAAACGAACCCTTTTTGATATAATTAAGACTGAGTTTCTTACCACTCTATATCTCATATGGACAATTTTGGATTGATTCTGATGAGACTTTATTAAGGATGTGCACAGTTATTTGAAAGACATATCCCTACTAATAAGTTGGCAAATTCGTAAAATTCATCACATATCATACCATATCTAATAAGGTACGATTCCTCCTTTTCACTACAACATTGAGTTATGGTGTATATAGAGAAGTCAAATGGAAAAATATTCCATTATTCTTTAAGAATTTTCAAAACTCCATATTTAAGTATTTCTCCTCATGATTTGATCACAGAGCTTTAATATTATTTTCTATTTATTTATTTTATTTCATTCTTAAATTATTTGAACTTTCTCTAAGTTGAATCACCCATTTTCCTCTAATATGATCTCACTTGTGATGCCATAGATCTTTAGAATTTATTTCATTTTGAATTATTTTTCTAATAATGAAAGTTAATTAAATCAGTATTGCTTAATTCATGAACACAAACTATTTGTATCTATTGCTCTGCTAACTAATACATTTCTCAAATACATTAAACATTCATTTTTGTTAAACTATACACAGTAACCAAATTCACACAATACAAAAGTAGAAATAATGTTTCTAATGGCCTTAACAAAATATAATACAGAGTTTATACTCAAAATGTGCCTCATAGACAATCTAGATTGACAAGATCCTTTGGATTCCGCAACAATTGTTATTCCATTGGCTATTCTCAAAATGATCTCGCCATTTGATAATGTATAATTGTTTGACATTGCTTACTAATAAACATAGATACGAGTAATAACTGTTGATTCAACTATCCAAGATTGATTATTTAAAATAATATTTATTTCATAATCAATCGTATTATAGTTATATATACCTGCTTCAATCTTCTTAGAACTCTCGAGGTATTAAGGACAATTCCTCTTCCAGTGTCCAATCTTTTTGCAATGGAAACAATTTTCTTTTCTTTTCGCTTTCTTTATCTCAGACTAAACTTTTTTAAAATTCTTTTTCTTTGGACCAACTTTTAGCTCTTTCTTCTGTGTTTTCCCTGACTTCATGCTGATTATACTCGTAAAAGTTATATGGACATTTTCATAGTTCTTGCTTTTTGGGAGGACAATAGCAGATTTCTGACGTTGATTATGTTCATCATTACTGATGGGTCAGAATCTCTTTATTATTTGTTTGTAGAACTTCTGAAACTCATTAAGTAGTTTAAGAAGAGTTTGCTTAATCCTATTTAAATTGTAGTTAGCTATAAATAATATATAACTGGGTGGGAAGGATTAAAGAATCAAATTCACATTAAAGCAATCGAGTATGACCACTCTATAATTTATCATCTTGATAACATGATCATCTGATGACAACTCTTCCCTAAGCCTTATAATGAAAAGAAAAGCATACAACTCATACTTTACCACCTTAGCATTATTACCATATAACCCTTGTAAAGCAATGAGGATATTATAGGCACTATAGGCATTTTCATGTCTAGTTTCGAGTTCTCTATTCATTAAAGCTAACATGTAACCTCGAACTCTCATATTATCATCGTGCTACCTTTCAAATGCTTCGTGCTCATCATGTGAAGCATTCTCATTTATTTTGAGTAGTAGGGCTTTTTTTCAAGACATAACCAATCTTTTCGAAATCAAAAACTATTCTTAGATTTCAAAGTTAGTCCTTAAAATTTTGCTTGTCAAAATGTTGTTATCCAGAATTATTAGTAGAATTTTATTTGACAATTTCATTTGTTTTCCATCACAAACTTTGAGAAACTATAAAAATTAAAGTATTTGGTTAATATCTTGCATATTTTAAAATAATTTTGAATAATACTAATAATAAATTTTGACCGCTATTCAAATGATAATCGTATTAACTCCCATTATCTAATTTGAATCCCACACTCCCCAAATCAGAGCTCAAAAGTTTCATTAAATTTTTAATAAATTAAAATTTAATGGGCAATTGAGTTCTTATCGAAAGTTAATCAACCTCACATAACAAAAATCTTGGTCAATTAATCTTAATAAGTAAGAAACATTTTCTTTTTACATCTAATGTAAGGTTTAATTCATTTTCCTTATCCAAACCTTAAATACCTCATATAATAGAAATCTTGGTACCCTAGGCTAGTTAAATATGAACCATTATACTTTCTTAAAATATACCTCTCATTTGAACTTCACATTTTAGAAATATGGTCCAGACAAAATATACACCAAAAACCAAATAACTGGATTCTATAACATCAATATTATACCCTTCATATCATAGAAATTTTGGGATACAACATCGAGCCATAAAGTTTGTTATTATCTCACCATAGAAGGCATGGACTTAATAATTTTATTAGGGAGTCTGTTGCATGTTATTCTTATATGCATTACATATATATCTTAAACATGAAAATAATTATTATCATTCATTTATTCATCTCATGAATAAATATTCTTTAACATTATACATTTGTATATCATATATACACATGTATGTTTTGTGAAATTTTGTTGTATATATTTTATCAATAATTCTTTAATTATTGACATACTTGTAATACCTTATACATTATTTATAGGTTTTATTGTTTGCTTGTGCTTTTTAATTTCTTGTCTTACAAAATTTTTTTTTGATGTTTGTTGAGTTCGTTTGAAAGTTTTTAGTAACTGGCCAAGCCAAAATTTTTCTTACTTATGCCAGTGCACTATCCTAATGTTTTACTTATTTTTAGTTAAACAGGTTTACATAACTTTATATACATACAAATATTTATAGACATTAAGAATTATATGCTAACTTATATTCAAATGCATTTAGTACATTCCACCAACAAGCAAAATAATTTATCATATAAACATGCATACATATAATCTTATAACATATATATGTATACATAATGTACCAACACTTGACACATTCATGTATTTAACATAATTAGACACATATAATCGACATGAAAAACAATTTTCTGTAACCTATTCATAATGGATAACACATGGAATTTTGGAATTAAATCCCTTTTAATTTCCAAACATAAATACATATATAGATCTTATATTTACACATGTTTAACATTCAAGAAATCAATATTTCATCAATGTACATACTTTGTCAAACACCATGACATTCATATGCATGTGTAATCATCATTATACATATTTCATTTTCCGCTTCATCAATAGAAGATATTTCTTTAGATTTTTTTTATTCTTGATAACATGACATCTAAACATGATTTGCATTAGGATTTGATTGCCCCTTCAGTTACATTACCAGTAAATTCTAATCCATTTTAAATGGAAGAAGGTGAAAAATTGCTCTATACAACACATTAAATACCAAGCTTACCAATAGAATTAAGCAACCAATTAGTTTCAAGATTTATTGTACAAGTTATTGAAGAAATATTTATTGTTAAATTTCAATCAAACGGTTTTTATTAAAAAAGTGAACGGATCTTTGTTATCAAGTTTATGCAACATCTTTGAGAATTATCCCATAACAAATCCTTAAGAAATAAATGTTTCATATTATTAATGCACAACAAATGTAAGCATAATTTATTTTGGTTTCTTGACATTTTGTCATGTTATTAACAAAATCACAAAATTAAGTACCTTATCCTTATTGTGTTATTGAAATTTTGTATACATCTATAACTACAACTCCAAATTCAAGTGTTTGTATTCAAATTGTTATTTTGGTTAATGGTGCAAATATTGCATCGACATGTTACGTATACAACTTGGATATTATTGCTTCAGAACTATTGAAGCCATGTATTTTTTTCTGTATAAAGAAACTTTAGATCCTAGGAATCTACTACGTAACATATATGACATGTATGTGTGTGTGGATATCATATATCATAATCATGAATTAGAACAACTAAGATGGGTTTGACAAATGTACTTGGCATAAGCAAAATACACTAATATGGTTAAGAAACTTACACACTAAAACTTATTTCCTAATCATAATTAGACCAAACTAATTTTATTATTATGAGAGATTATAACTTAATAGAGATATAATTATAAAAAATATTGTTATAATTGGACAAGAAGAGTAAGATAATATAAAAGTTGATAGGATAGAAATATAAAAAAATTTAAACATGTTTGATTTGGCTTCAACAAGAAGATGTTTGTATTGGCGAGTTATTATGAATACATAACCTAAAGATCTAATAACAACTCTAAAAAATAAATTATGATTCCATCTTTTCATTCTTCAAGGTAATTAATAGTTTTTTTTTGCAACATATGTATAATTATTGTTATGTAGAGTCAAGTTTTTTTTGGTTATATAAGATTTAGAAAAATTATGATTTATTATAATATAGAGCTTATTCATATAAGTTTTTTATATAACTATATGAAGGTTAAATTTATATAGAATATCACTATAAAGAAATGCTATTGTATATATGACAAGACTGCCCTAAACCCTCCTTCGAGTCTAAGGTGAATTATGCAAAATGTGATATTTCCTATTTTGATATACATTTTCCATAATTCTTACATATAAAGAATTCATGAATCTGTAGAACAAACGACCCTAGGTCTTCTCATTATCATATATTGAACTTTCATTCTCACCACATATATATACATCATTTACATATACATTGTGGTGAGCATGCAATATGTATTTAGTGGTCTTAATCTTAAGTGTCTACGCATAAATCTGTTCACTCTTTAATGTCTATAAAATAACACTCAAATGCTTTGCATGTTCTTCTTTATTTTATAAATACATCAGAATATCATCAATAAATACAATAATAAATCAATTTAAGTAAGGATGAAATATCTAGTTCATGAGATCTATAAATGTTGTTGGAGCATTAGTGAATCCAAATAGCATTACTAGAAACTCATAATATTAATAACGAGTTCTAAAAGTAATTTTAGGTACATTAACTTCTTTAATTTTCAGCTGAAGATAATCTGAGCATAAATGTATTTTAGAGAAAACTTAGAACCTTATAATTGATCAAATAACTCATCAATGTGATGGAGAGGATACTTGTTACATATTGTGGCTTTACTCAACTGATTGTAATTTATATATAATCTCAAGAATCCATCTTTTTCCTTCAAAAATGACAGTCTTATCTAAAGAGATACAATAAGTGTGATAAAACTCTTATATACTAATTCTTATAATTCAACCTTCAACTCTTGGAATTATGATGGAGTTACTTTATAAGATACCATAAAAATAGAAGTTGCACTTGGAATTAAATCAATAATAAATTCAATCTCTTTATCTAGCAGTAAACTAATAAGATCTTCAAAAAAATAATTCTAGAAATTTATTCACTATAGGAATATCTTTTAACTTGAACAACTTTTATACAAACAACATTTGCTAGATATGAAAAACAAATATTTTTAAACAATTTACTAGAAGGATGGTTGATATAATACAAGATGGAGTAATTCTTCTTTCTTTACAAAAATTAATGTTAGACTTAAAGTGTCACTTTCGATATTATAAAGGTTACTTTTTTCAAAGACAATCTAGCATGATGATTAGCACGCTAATCCATTCCTAATATAATAAGAAAGTCATGAATATTCAAAGAAATAAAATGTACCTTCATATGACAACCACCGATAGCAATAACACTTCTGTTAAAGCAAGATTGTATCATGATCGTCGTCATCATCGTTATGATCTATGTAATGCTTGAGCAAATTAACACACACACACACACACACACACATATATATTTCCACAACTTGGTTGACTCAAATTGTCAAACATTCTTTATGCTTTCATTTAATTTTAAAATGCCATATGTTACAATATAGGTATGAAGAATCTACATTTTTTAAAATTTTTAATTTCTTTATAAAATGGAAAGAAATTAAAAAATATACTCTACAAAATTTTTAAAAATGAAAATAAAGAATAATATAATAAAATAAAAAAGAATGGAGCAAGTGCACATTGGTTTAAGCACAACACAACTCTTTATCTGATTAATGCATGATGTCTAGGATGTCATAGAATTGAATTTGACATGAAATTGGAGCAAAGAATGGAAAATTTTTAAAATAGTTATATTTTAAACCCCTTTTACATTTATGACCATTCTTTAAATAGTATTACCAAAAGATCACTTTTTATAATTTTCTTTCCATAACTACCTTTTACACTTATAAAATAAAAATTTTTCAACATTCACTTTGCTGATATTTCGTACAGCTGTACAATTATTTTGATATTTTATTGATATTCTTAATCTGATAAGTGAGTTTTATACCTTATTTTATGTTTAATTTTTAATAAATTTTAAAATAAATGTGGCTATTAAATTTATTGTGATTAATATTTTAGAATTAAATTTAGATTATATGCATGATATCTATTAATTTTTTAAATTTTTATTTGTTAAAAAAATTCTAAATAAACATTTAAAAGTATACAATTTTTTGTTATCAGAATTGAATATTTCATTTAAAAAAATAAAATATAAAATTTACTCCCACGTGATTGACACTAAGGCGCCAAAAATAAATGGCCTCATGCTTTTCGCACTCGGGCACTTATAATGTATTTTTTTTCTTAATTTGGAAACAAATTTTTATTTTTTTTGAATATTAATTTGGAAACAAATTTTTATTTTTTTTGAATTTATATTTAGAATTTTTCAACATGTATTTCTTAAATTAAATTAAGATTATTTTTAATATTAAATTTGATTAAAACTTTTTAATTTATTTTTTTAATTTAAATTTGTATGTTTTTGTTATTTATTTAGTTATGAATTCATTTAATTTTAATTGAGAATTTATTATTTCATATTAATTTTTTAATTTATTCAAAAAAATTATCAATGTTCAAGTATTTATGTCTAAATAATTTATATATGCATTAGATATATAATTGAAATTGTGTCTATTGTTATTCGTTGTAAAAGATTGGTTACGATTATTAAACAATTCAAAAAAATACCGTGGTGGAAATGTCAAACTCTTATCAATTCTAAAGAATATCAAATTTTATAGATAGTGAGACAGAGTTCGTTATAAATGTCTATATCAGTAACAACTATAGTGTATTTGTTTTTATAAGTAGTATCATGGTAACAATGAGTAGACATCTCACTTTACTTTATGTCACTACGGTGCAAATAGTTACTAATGATCATAAGGTGTCTTGCACTCCTCCTTTGTAAACTATCAATTTATAAGCTCACATACAATTATTTATTTCTTTTTCATAGAATAGTCAATTCAATTTTGGTCAAAATTATTCATTAGACGAGATACATCTTTTAAAGCCTTCATCTATACATCATGTAAATGCTGAAATTCATGGCCAATACTCACCACATGGGTATCATGAGGATTCTCTGTATGATTTTTTTTCCATAATCAACTGTGTATAGAAGGTGAAGGCATTTACAGTCTTGATAACACACTTAGGACCCCATGTAGGAATTAATTACAATAACAATATAGATGTAGTGATGAACATGAATCATAAATCAGGTCAGAGTAACAGCTTTAAGAGACATCAAGAGCACTTACTGGGACCATTAAGTTCTCGTCATTTGCCATAAATTTCAACATAAATTATTCAGTCACAAGATGCACCATTTACCTTTACCTATAATATTATATATGTTGGTCATATTTTTAATCTACAAAAAGAATTACGAGATGCATTGGGTACACTAGCATTAAAAAATTATTTTAATTTTCAAGTTTTAAAATTCACAATAGACTGATTTAAGGCGAAGTGTATTAATATGAATGTAGATGACGAATTCAAACAATTAATACAAATAGAAACGATAAATATTAGTCTATTAAATGCTTTGAAAAAGTTCATATTTGTCGAAATGACTAGCTATGGCCTAATTACCATCAAGTTAGTAGTTGATTTATTAGTAAATATATTGTGGACAAATTTTATAATCCTAATAGGATTTACACACCAAATCACGTTCAAAATGACACATATCATGGGTTTAGAGATCGTGTGTCTTAGCATAAGGCATAGCTATCCTAAGAAGATGCACAAGGATTGAAACGTAGAGACCTTAAAAAGTCATTTAAGCCAGTGCTATAATTTGATTATGTTTTAAGAGGGTGTTATCCAAGTACAATTATGCATTTAGAAACAGATAAGTATAATCATTTTCTATAGATTTTCATGGCAATATGTATATCAATTAGTGGTTTTTGTTTATCAATTTAGCCAGCAATTACTATTGATGGTAGATTTTTAAAGGGAACATACTAGAGAACTATATTTGTTGTAGTAGCTCTTAATGGAAACAATTAGATTTACCTCATGGTATTTAGACTAAAGGACTCTAAAAATGATGCATCAAAAAATAACTCTTAAAGAAATTACAAGACACACTTCGATATGATTCAAATTTAGTATTTATGTTAGATTGATATAATGGTATAACTAAGAAGATAAGGAAAGTGCTTCTTGATTGTTACCGCTACTTTTGTTTCTACTGTAGTGAAGGAAATTTTAAAGCAAAATATAAGTTCAAAGATTATTATAAAAAAAAGCATTTTTTATAGGAGTTATCTTACCGCCAAGGCAGATATTTATAGTATTTTTGAAAAACACACAAATAAGATAAGGTTGATACACCCCCAGCAATAAATTATTTACAGAATAATATAGTTTTACAAATAAGTTAGATCTCATTTTTTAATAAAATAATATATAGTGATTATTGATGTTATAAAAAATATCAATGTATTATAACATATATATGTACTCTTTTAATCATAGCCTTGTGGATTAAATATGATCGGTATTAAAATGTTGGCTTTACAAAAGGCGAAAAAAATAACTAAATACGATGAAAACACAGGTTAATTCAAGTAACAGTATATAAAATTAAAGAAAAAGATTACATTTCTCTTCCATCATTAGTGTTCCCTTTTTTGACATAAGTTTGAAGGGATAGGTAAAGGTGAAATCATCGTTGTCGAATTAAGTACAAATACATGTGAATGTTAGCGCTTTCATTTATGGCAACTGTAATGTGCTTATACAACGGCAACAATTAAACACGTTACAGGCCAGTACGAAGACTCTTATTCAAAGTACTATAAGAATGACACACTTATAATAGTATATACATAAGAGATTCATCTAGTTAGAAACCTAAGTTTTTGGAAGGTTCCAAATGAGGTGTAGACTACTATTGTCGAGCCGTTGATAAGTTGTGTTCCATTTGGTTGACCGATAAATCAATGCATCCCATTTACGAAAGAAGAAGTAATTATTTGAAAATGTTTCGTTACAATCAATGTGGTCATAATAATGCGACATGCAAAAATTCACTCTGTCCATTGTTTACCGAGGCAACTCCAACATTTAAAGATATAAGAATGGTATGCCTACATAATATAAGTCTAGCCTCACATTGTAAAATTTTCATGTGTGCATTGCAATAGGTAGTAACTTACATAATAATGCCAATACTGCATCTATCTCCTTATCTGAATGGTCCAACAATGCAGAGTCATATACACATATCTGGCATTGGAGTAACTCAATGTCACATGTAACCCAATGTTCACTATAAATCAATGTAGGAAGTAAAACGTGATCAATAGCACTTTAAAGTCTTCACATCCCATCACAGTCACTTGTTACATTCTCCTATACATCCAAACTAGCTAAAAAAGTACCTAACATAACTATTTTAATATTCATTTTTTTTTCTAAAGTATAAAGTAGTTTTGTCAGCACATTAGCAAAAACAACGTGAGAATAAAACTAAAATTTACATAAAGCGCATATGCATCTAGGAAATAATTTTTAATATAAAACATAAATATAAATGTAAGGAAATAATGGTTGAATTTTGTGATATCATATGTGAACAAGTATAGATTACAAGTGCTGATTACAGAGAACAAAAATCACCCTTCATTCTACAGAAAACCTCAATGAAAAAAGCTTCTCGACAACTTACGTCTATTGTCTTTCGACACAGAGGGTGTGACCTGCGTACTTTAGGGACTTTATATCAAGGGACTGAAATCAAGTTCGTAGTCACCAATGCTAACTAAGGCTATACTATATTTCATGATCCAATCACACACAGTAATAACGAAGCAAGTTATTTATATCAATCCATAAAATTTCAAACACTGGAAAATAATTCAACACCAATGACATAACTGAATTTCTTAAAAAATTTAACTATTCTATTAAAACATTCAATTACATATAAATTACCTACCTCAATAAAAAATGAGTGAACCTTTTACAATTCTTTTGCTCCTTGTTGCTCTTCTCGAACACCACCTAATATCATTTTTTTTTATTAATACATCATCACTAAAATGGATTACTTGAATTATTCAATTAAAATTTTTTAATAATAGTAAATTATGACAAAAATATCTCATAATTATTTACACTTGAGGCAAAAAATTATTAAAATTCATTATCTCATTCTAAATCATAAGAAATTTTATTCTAAACCTAAAATATTTTTATTATCTACACAAAAAAATTTTAATTTACGAAATAGAATAAAATTTTTGAATTCTTTACATTTTCACCTTTAGTCAAAATTTTACAAATTTTTATCCGATTTTCAAAAATCTTTGACAAATATCTCAATCCAACAGTCAAATTTAACTCAAAATTTATGAATATAATGTCCAATAGCTTAAAATCGTAATAATTTTTACTATTAAGATAATAAGACAAAATTTAATTATTTTCTCTAAATTTTTCAAAATACAAAAAATCTTATCTCTTCTTCTCCTTTTTCTCTTCTTCTTCTTCTCCTCCTCCTCCTTCTCCTTCTTCTTTTTCCTCTTCTTCTCTTTTTTTTCTGCTCTTTTATTCTTCTCTTCTTCTTTCCTTAGCTTCTGAATGTCTTCCCAATTTTTTTCACTGTTCACCTATATATAATAAATAATAATGGGCTTGAGCTTTGGGCTTGGGTATGACACAATTGCAGGAAATTGACAGCATATCTTGCCAAGCTCAAGCTTGCGGTAATTGTTATGTATATTCGCAATTATAAGACCAATGCACTTATTAATGACAAAAATATATAAAAGAGAGACTCTATAAACTGATCAGAGGTGCATTTACCAGACTTCTCTGAAATAGCAGCATGCTTTTAGTGCATAACAAAAATAGATAAGAAGAGGGCCCCAATAGACTATTCAGAAGTGAGGTCTGAAATAGCAGCATCCATATTTACCAGTCAAGAAACAATAGCATCCATATTTACCAGACCAAAAAAGATGATGAAAGCAATTTGGACCATTTCTCAATTTGTTTCTGAGAACTAGACTGTGTGGGATTGACTTCCTTCTTTTTGTGTTGGAATACTTTTGTGGGACCTTTTCTTTTGCGCAACAACTAGAAAAATCTTTTATATTGCAGTGCAGCATTTGAAAATGACTTTGGATCATCCCCGAGTATTCTTTAAACATAATCAGGGGCACCAAGTCGATTTTGGATCATCCCCAAGTATTCTTTAACATGATTGCTGGCATCAAGTATTAATCCCATAAAATGTTTGATTATTTCCCAAGGAAGCCAATACCGTCAAGATTGTTTTGATGACTTCTCAGGAATAGGAGCTCCAGTGCTGACTATCAAAAGTTGATGAACAATGTTCCAATTACCCTGCAATAATTTACACAGATGAGCATAAAGTAGAATTATATTTAACAATCAATCAGGAAAAGATGAATATCTGCTGTTCCCCTGGACGTTACCATATAATATCACTTTCCTTTATTCTTTTGAGCAAATGATGACAATTAAAATATGAACAGCATGCATGCCTCTTACATCTTGCGAAGCAATGGGAGTCAGGTTATCAATTTCTCTGTGCAGACATTATACAGAATTTTCAAGCCTGCTACCACCAGGATAAATTGAGACATTGAGCTAGTGGTTGCCTCATGCCAAATTCCAAACAAAAATAAACTAGAATGTCCGATGAACATTAACTCCCTAATCAAATTCCGGGCTTCTTAGAAAATTGACTGGCATAGCTTTTGCCATCTCAGAAATAGAAAGAGGATCAAAGATACTTCTACATGAAAACCAATCTGCTTCATCCCATGCAGTCTAAGAGTAAGACAAGCAGCCTTTAAGCCAACAATTAGGAAAGGACTATCCACCAGTTCTAAGAATCAGTGCCAAAGCATATCCAAAGCTCTTCAAATTAAAATTAGTTCACATGCAGGAAAATAGGGTGTGGACTTATCCTCGTATTTTCCTGCAAATAGTACACAAAGAAGAGAGTTTGAGTTTACCTTTTCTAATTTACCTCTCGAGCAATCACATCATTTCATGACTCCGAAGTTCTTTACTTCTATTACGTTTTTTGTACCATAACTGGGTTCATCATTCTCTTGGTACCTAATCTTTGTTACTAGGAGAAACGTTTCTAGTTTTAAGATCCAAGTTTCCAGCAAAGCTAAATAATATGCTTCAGCAGAATAAATGTTAACAAATAAAAATAAAAACCATTACAAACGTCTTTATAAGAGATCAAACATACGAATGCGGAACATCTCATCCTAATTATACTGAATTAGAATCAACCAAAATTCATTGTTTTAGTCCTTTTAATTGTCAGAATCAAAGCATTTTGGCTTTGCAAGGACAAAAACCCAAATATTAAAAGCAAAGAAGAGATACCGCAACAATGACCGAAGCACAATGAACCACACATCATTTTTGTTTCGCCCTTTTAATTAATATTATCCTACTCCATCTCCGCGGCTGTATAATCAGTCAAATAGTACTAATTATATTTTGAAATTACAAATGGTAAGTCAATTTCAATTGAAAATGACTGCATATTACTACTTTTCACACAAAAATTTGTTATTTAACACAATTTGTGGTGATAGATAGCACAAGAAGAAAATTAAGGGTAGTACAAGTTAATATATTTAGACAAATATGCTTTTGAACACTTTTTAAACATAGAAAATTTATATCATTCATCCATTCTAATTTCTTCGCATGTTGCTACACGAAATACATGTGAATATAATGAGATGTGATTTCTTATTAAAAATTGAATAGAGCTGAATTATTCATTTCTCACGTGATTACACTAAGATGATATTTTTGTTACTGTAGGATATTTATTTTTATTTCTTTTTTTTGCCAAAAATATATATTCCATTTTTTGATCAAACTTTTGAACAAATTAAAATAACAAGAAATTTAATAAATAAAATATTATATTTATAACTCAAATTAAAATTTATAATATTATAGTAAATTTTGTAATAATATTTATAATTTTAAAATTAATTAAAAATTAACAAAAAAAATTAAAATATAAAAAATTAGTTTTTAAATTTGTAAATGAAATATTAGAATATTTATTTTACTCCATTGTATAACTTGTTGAAAGTTTGAATATTAAAATTAAAATATAAGAATTAATAAATATAAAAATAATATATATATATATATATATATATATATATATATATGAGTTATGCTTATTTATAAGTGTAAAAAGAAAGGTTTGAAAATAAAGTTATTTAAAATAGTTGTTTTAATTAAAATACATTAAAATTAATTAAAAATATTTTTAAAAAAATTAAGATAAAAATTATTAATTTTTTTTTTTTAAATAGCTGCCGACGAGGCAGTTTTTAATTGTTTCCCTGTAAAGGCCGTGGTAGGCTTTCTGGGGTTGGGGTGTCTGAATAACCAACCACCATGGGTATTGTAGAGAGCTTGTAAGTTGTCATTTGCACTTCTACTGTGACATCCACAAAACAAGTTATTTTCACTTGAAAGAAAATATTATGTAAACTGAAATTTATTTTATCAATAATTTTTTTAAAAACATTTAAAAATAGAATACAGTAAGATTCTAACAATGCAATTTAAATATTTATTTTATTTAATTTTTATATAATATTTATTTAACATAGAGTTATTATATTTTCAATATCAAAATTACATCTCGCGTGCGTTATTTATGGTATAATAGTTATTCAAATTATTAATAATTTTAAATTATATAACTATTGTGTAAACCCCATGAAACTTAAATCCTATTCCCCCAATGACCAGTGAATATTTTGTATTCTCACTACTCAGATGACGTAACAGTCCACTGTCGGAAGATGCATCTCTACGTGTCAAGCTTTTAGCTAGTCCACGTACACCATTTCCAAACCACATCTTTTACTGTTGTCAGTTCCCTCCATTTTTCGTTCTTTATTCTCCATCAAAAGTATCCTTTCTCCCTCTTTTATGTCTCTTCCATCTCTCTTAACCCACGCACAGTGGCGCATGTTAGCAGACATATCCACTGTCTCACGCTCGCCCCTCTCTGTAAATCCATGACTTCTCTGACTCCACCATCAACCACCGTTCAGCCGGGCAGGATTCGGGTTTTGAAACAAGGGTCACGACCGTTGGATCAAGATGCGGGTCCGGTCGTTTACTGGATGTTCAGAGATCAACGGCTGAGAGACAATTGGGCTTTGATCCACGCCGTTGATCAGGCTAACAAGAATAATGTTCCTGTCGCCGTGGCTTTTAATCTTTTTGATCAGTTATTGGGTGCTAAAGCGAGGCAGCTAGGGTTCATGTTAAGGGGTTTGCGTCATCTTCAGAGAAATATCGAAGAAACGTTTCAAATTCCCTTTTTCTTGTTTCAGGTTGCTTTTTGTAGATTTCAAGAATATAACCCGAAATGCTTAGTGTTTTAAAAATGTTATAATTTTTTGCTGAAACATATAGTATTGACTAGACTGAAGGCCTTGTGTTGTTATATTACTTTTTTTTTCTTGATATAATGAAAAACTCCTTTTCTGCGCTGAATTATTTTATGGTTTCATTAGAATGTTTGTTTGTTTTTTATTAGTTGTTGAATGATGTAAAATTTTAAGATTTGGTAATTTTGTTCATTTTTTTTTCTTTTTCCATTGTTCGGTAACTAAAATGAAGAATTAAGATTTTGGAACTTAATGAACTTTTGGGTTAACATATGCAGGGAGAGGCAGAGGAGACCATACCAAACTTTGTAAGAGAATGTGGAGCTTCGTTGTTAGTCACTGATTTCTCCCCTTTGCGAGAAATTCGAAGATATAATGATAAAATTTGCAAGAGTGTGAGTGATTCAGTGACCATTCACGAAGTTGATGCGCACAATGTTGTACCAGTTTGGGTGACATCAGACAAGTTAGAATATAGTGCGAGGACGCTAAGGGGAAAGATCAATAAATTGCTTCCGGAGTATTTCATTGATTTCCCTGTGTTGCAACCTCCAAATAAGAAGTGGGCTGGCACTAAGCGGTCGGTTGACTGGGATAGCATCATTACTGATGTCTTGAGGTAGATATAAATCAATTAGGGTTATATGAGATTTATTGGGAATGCAATGTTCATCTTCTTGTGGTTGTTGTCTTATTTTATTTTATTTATTTATTTTAGGAAAGGCGCAGAAGTTCCTGAAATTGAATGGTGCCAATCCGGAGAAGATGCAGCGATGGAAGTATTGAAGGGAAATAAAGATGGTTTCTTAACAAAAAGGTTGAAGAATTATCCTAAAGACCGCAATAACCCTTTGAAGCCCAGAGCACTTTCCGGTCTATCTCCATATCTTCATTTTGGGCAGATATCTGCTCAGAGATGTGCCCTGGAGGCACGTACGGCTAGGAAACTTTGTCCTGAGGTTTGTGGTTTCAGATTTTCAGATTTAATTGCTTAGCTTTTTATGTATTTGAGTGCAACGTAAAGCATAGCAGTGTGCTGTAGAAATAAGGCTTTTCTTATATGGATTTGGACCTGGCTCCCAATCTGAACTAACTGCAGTTTATTGTCATGTTGAATTATTTAACCTCTTGCTTTGTGTTGATGTTTTATTATATTCTGATGTATAGCTTCTGTATCTACCTGCTACTCTGAAGGCAATTGATGCATTTCTGGAAGAGTTGATCGTGCGTAGAGAACTTGCTGATAACTTTTGCTTCTATCAGCCTAATTATGATTCATTAAAAGGGGCCTGGGAATGGGCTCGTAAGACCTTGAAGGATCATGCCTCTGATGAAAGAGAACATATTTACACGTGAGTAGCATTTCATTCTTTTCTTTGTTTGACATGGATTTAAATGATTCTTTATCTCTGGCATTTCATTTTTGCTTAATGGGATTGCTGAAAGTTTCTAATTTATTGAGTTTGAAGGAAGGAGCAGCTAGAGAAGGCAAAAACTGCTGATCCTGTAAGCATTAATGTTCTAGATTTAGTTTTTCAGGGAACTAAATGTTGCATTTTTTAAGGCATATGAATGCCCCCAACATTATGTTACCTAAATAGAATGATCTTTTGGTTTTGTGAATATAAGGAATTATTGTATTGTTAGCTCAATATATTTCTTTGAGGTTCGTTGATGTGTTATTGTGTCAGTAAGCGTCCTACTGTTGTGCTACGTTTTTCAGCTCTGGAATGCTTCTCAGTTGGAGATGGTTTACAATGGAAAGATGCATGGATTTATGAGGTAAGTAACATTTTATGGATTGTTTTTCTTTGATGCATGTCATAGTATATTGCAATTTTTGTTTTGATTTCTTTTAATCCTTGTAACTTGAGAATCATAAATTGTGATTCTTTTTTTAGAGGTTTTGGGACTTGTACTTGAATGAAAGAAGAGCAGTTAGTGTGAATATAACAACAATCCTTCTGACAAAGCCAGAGAAAAACTTCCTTTTTGCAATTTTACCCATTATATGCTTATAAACAATGAGGAATACTTTAGTATCACTTAAGGTTGATCTTATGAATAATTTTGGAATCAATTCTTAGTATTATAACTGTCTTGTGGTTATTCATATGATGCCTTCTCTCGTTTGGTTTGTTTGCTTGCTTCATATTTTGGTGTGCAACTTTGGGTCTTTGAATCTTTATGCATTATTCTCATTTTGCTTTTGCCATTTAGTCATAGACATCATCTTTGAATCTTATTGGAACAATCTTTGCACGAACTATTTTATTAAAATTGGTGCATTGACGGTAGTTTGTTGCTTTGAGTGAATGCTATTTTATCCATAAAAAAGTTAACTATAAACTATTTTTTCTTCACTGCTAATTTTTTATTGCAAAAAAAAATAAAATTGCATGCAGGATGTATTGGGCAAAGAAGATTCTTGAGTGGACAAGAGGACCAGAAGAAGCCCTTGCAATATCCATATATCTAAATGACAAGGTAATCCCATTAACTTTCCTTTCTCTTCCTTGGTCTTTGTCACAAAAGTTTTATTGAGCTTATTTATCTGAAACTGAACATGCAGTACCAAATAGATGGAAGGGATCCAAATGGTTTTGTTGGTTGCATGTGGTCAATATGTGGTGTTCACGACCAGGTTTGTGTTTAATATTTTGCAAAATTTTTATTTTTTTCTTTTAGTGGGTGGATTTTATTTCCATGGACAAATATCAACCACATTATTAATTTCAGGGCTGGAAAGAACGGCCGGTCTTTGGGAAAATACGATACATGTCCTACTCAGGGTGCAAAAGGAAATTTGATGTTGATGGATACATTGCATATGTCAAGAGTTTAGGAGGTGATACGAAGAAGAGAAAAGCAGAAATTCTGCTCAGTGGAAAGGCAAAGAAACCTAATTGTTAATATTTTTGGATTCTTGAAGTTAAAAGAGTAATCAAATAGAAAATACGAAGTAAAAATCCTCAATAGTTGAGAGATTTTAAAGTTAAAAGACACAATGTTAATGGTCTGGAAGGCTTAGATTTGGATGATGGATGGAGTTCAAATCTTTCCTTCTATCCATACGTTTCAAGTTGTAAACTCTGCACTGCAGTTGCCACGACTATCTTATAGAGAGTTAGGTACAATTATTTTCTATTTGTCATATTTTTCATCTCCTACCTGCTTTCTCAAATTTATTCATTTATAAATATTTATATCATATACGGAAGGTTGCTTAGTGGAATTGGCTTCTTCAGGTGTTGATTTGCCCTTGAAATTTAATTTAGACTGTAGCTTAAGCTAGTATTTAGTAGAACCCAGAGAGAACGCATTTTGGCTGTTTGAACAATAATCCCAAGTGTTAGTATTTAAATAATGGGTAAATTTAGGCATTCCAAGTAATTGTCCCAATTTGTAGCCCAAGTTTAATGACCAATTTTATAATTTTTGAAATGACTAATTATTCATCTCATTATCGACTAGATAAAAGGTTACATCATCACTTAATAATACGTTACAAAAAAAAATGGAATACGACTTGGGTAAGTTTAATGTATATATATTTTTGGTATTTTGCTGCGGATGTGAAATATCAGTTTTTCAGATATTATATTTAAAATTATTTGGACAATACGACTGAAAAAGATTATTTTGGTTGTATGAATTCGATTCATTTCCGGAAAAAATTAAATCATTTGTCCGTTGTACGAAAGTGGCTACTCTCTGTATCTGCGTCAGTCTATGAATCTCTTTGATTCTTAACACAAGCTGTCCCGTGAATTGGCTTCATATGTGCATCATGGAGCATTGAAAAGTCAGATATTACGTAAAACTACTACTCGGAATGATCTCTCTATTTTATGATAATCTTGTTGCATATTGCATTAAATAAAACTTGGGAAGCATTCACTAGTTGTGAAACGCAGCATTTGTGTTTCTGAAAATCATACAAATAAGATAAAATTGAGGAAAATTGGTGAAGTAGCTCATGGTCCTACATCCCAAGAGTGTCGTGCATTATGGACAGTCGTGTGGTATACAGATAGTCCATGATATACAGCAGGATTATCTAGGACACAACGACCGTCTTGTAGGCACGATTATGAGAGGAGACAAAATGGAACGTGTCTCACCTAAATATTTTAAACTCGTGAGCTCCCCAAGAGTAAGAAATTTGTTGCCAAAAAAGTATACACACCACTGATAATTTTGTCGACACGGGACAACAAACATGTACCAATTTCTTGAAATTGGTCAAAATAAGGAAGACAAGACTTGCAATTCAGACAGGCAAAAAGTAAAAAGTAAGCAGAGCAAAAACTAAGAGGGCAGGTTGAGTCTGAAAGATTTTCCAATATAAATATATATGTAGTACCTGAGAAGGAAATAAAACCGTTCCACTTTCATTCTCATTTTCTTCGTATAATCCACTCTCTTTTTTAACTTCTTGTGTTATGTATTCCGGCTATCACAACAACAATCACTTTTTTTTTCTGGACCAACCAACATGCATCAGCATATGACTCTAAGTTTGAGAAAACGAATTCAGCAAACTTACAGTTCATTTTTGCATAACCATGAGCTAGCATTTAAATGAATCCCAATACTGTTTTCTCCACGCCAAAGTGGCCATGGGAGCCAATTCGAAGAGTATCTTTATCTTACACAAAGCTTTATGTACAGAGAAGACCAAAAAAGTTTTGTGCTCACTAAGTGGGGATAGAAAGTGAAGAATAGGCATTCTTGTTCTAGGTGATCTTCAATTTATTCCAACATCAAAATTACTCCCTGAAAAGATTCCTAGATATTCCACCTTTGAAATCCATTCCACCACACAAAGTTAAAGACAGCAAAACCTCAACTGGTAAACTATTTTGGGCAAAATGTTGAAAGATTTGATATAAAACCAGTATGGTGTAAGAGTTTCACTTTTCAGCTAGACCTTGGGAGTTGGGACTCTGCGCTGGTACTACTCATCCCATCCCATCCCATGTGCACAGGAGGAGAAGGGGCTCCACAACAAAAGAAAATGTTCATATATAAGGAACGAACTCAGCACATAAGATCCAAATTACATTCACAAGAGAATCTTCCCAGCCACATGGGTCTTTTCTATGTCTTTCTTGTAATAATAATTCTATCCACAAAAGTTTGGTCCCATGCAAGAACACTCTACCTAGTTGAAGAATTAGAGTCCAATATTAAGCATGAGAAACAGCAGAGAATAGCAAATGATAATTATCAATAGACCAAGCACAGAATAATACAACAGAGAACAAGAAAGAGACATTGTTTACTTTGACCCAAAAATCCCCCGACGTTAACCAATAATCTCCAAGCAAACTTGTCCTTGTTTTGATACATTTATCCTTCATCTAGGAGCAAGAGTATCATCAACTAAAATATAATTTAAAACCCTAGTTAAGGTGATGGGGTTTAACCCTTATTGTTACTAATGGTACTAGTGCTAATATTGCTGTTGTAGTACCTGCAAAGCACCTTGCACTTGACCACGTTCCCATAGACATGGAACCCAGGTGCAACCATTATCCGAACCATGCTTGGAACCAAATTCCAGGCCCTGTCTCCACCCACATCCTCCATGTAAACAGAATCAAACCTTGCCCCCTTATCCACTCTAAAGATTGGTAAGCTTGGGTGCACCGAGTTACCTAAAAGGTGCATCAACCACACACTTTTAGATGCATTAAAGAAGGCCTGCAACAATGGCTCAGGCCACGCTCTATTCCAACCCAACATGGCTACAATCTCACTCATTTTCCTATCGCAAAACCTGCTAAACTCTTCGCTGAAATGCCTTGTCCCCTTGCTCAAAACCTCCTCCCAAGTCAACTCTTTTAGAACGTTGAACGAGGCAAAATTAGCATCACATCGATCTATTGGGTTCAAGATTTGAGTCACAGCATTCTTTTGAAAACCAACTGATTCAAAATCTTCAAAGAAGGCCTTATTCAACAAGGCTTCCATATAATAAAGCATATTCTTGTTGATCTTAGACGACGGTATCTTTATATCATAAGGTTGAAGAAGAACCGATAGTCTCTCATAAATTTTGTTTCCCATGTGCCTCAGTAGCATGGTTAGCGATCTGCTTAAAAGACGAACCGAGGAGCGAGCTTCAGATACAGATATCAAAAACTGTTCTATCACTTTGTCATTACCAACCGTGAAATCTTGATTTCTTATTTGACGGATATTGTAATTCTTTTCAGCTCTATACGGTGAATTGTTGCTACATTCTTCGAGTCCAGACTTCAAATTGTTGCAATAAACTTCAAGCTTGTTAAGCTTCTTCTCTAACTCAGTCATGGAGTACTTTAGCCTGGAAGCTTCTGACATTGCTTCATCTCTCTTTCTTGTAGCTAGCATCAGCTTGTGTGAAAGCTCAGCAACTGCGATCTTCCACTGCTCCTCTCTCGCGCTGGATGTATCCACCGAATTCGGGCTCTTTCTTGTTAACGAATGAAAAATTGACTTGAAAATCCCATTCGGACTCGCCATAAAAGATGAACTTTTGTTGACGGCATTGTTGTTCTTGTTATCCAAAGGAACGACGGTGATCTTCTCGCGAGAGTGTGGTCTACACTTATTGCAAGAAACAGAACCATCTTCTTCATCATCGGAATGATCTTGCTGTTTCTTGCTACCGGGATTCCCCTTTTTCTCGCGCGGACGGTGGACAGGTGTTGGGTGGTGCTTATATGTCACTCCTCCAGTGTCGGACCGACCGCTGTTCTCCGACTGTTGCCCTTCCCTTTCATATTCTTGAATCTGCAACCAAGAAAAAAAAATGATATATTTAGTAAGCATTTAAGAAAAGTTAACGGCATTTAGCTTTTCTCTCTGCTATATTCCAGGGAAACAAACAAAGGTTTAAGATAACCTACAGTAGTGAAACGAGGGGATTGGTGAGGTGGAGGAGGAGGAGGAGGGGATTTGGAGGAAGAAGGAGAAGATGAGGACGAAGGAGGAGCCATACTACTGCTAAACTAGTTTGCTCTGCTATGTGGCATATTAATTTGGAGTACTCTAAATTTTACTGGTGGTGTTTTGTCTGGTCTACACTTGTAGTACTCCTGCTTAGCTGTGGGTCTGGAGTATTGTTAGTCTGCCTGCGTTTTCAGCTTAATCTCTTATCGTTTTCTTTCGTTTTCTGAGGTTTGAGTTTTCGTCGTCTTGTAGTCATGGTTGAGAATCAGAGGTGAAGTGGTAAATGTGTTCTTACGCGCCGTTGGGAAGAAGACAGTGCAGAATATCCTCGGATTTATGTGCACGATTATCAAATTCAATTCAGAAATAACACTGTGCCACGTCAGCATTCTGTTGAAATATAGGAATTTTATAATTGTAACCATAATGTAATTTACTTTCTTAATTAGCATTCCTATTGTATGATCAATATTTTTATTTTTATTTTTTTGCAACTTTTTAATTCAATTCAAAAATTTATAGTTTAATTAGTCTTATCTAATACAAAAAGAAGAACAGAGATTCAAAATGGAATTAAAAAATAAATAAATAAAAAAAGAAATTGGTGCTTTTCTATATATTTTTTATTAAATAATAAAAATGATAGCGATTAATTATATATATATTTAAAATATATATATTTTATACAATAATAAATATATAATTTACCATTTTATTATATTGTAGTAAATAAATTATACTTAAAGAAGAGAGAGAGAGAATAAATGGTGAGAGTATTTGAATTCCAAAAGAGAATACACTAGTATAATTAATTGTATTGTGTTAAACATTTGATTTACCAACCCTTCCTTTATTTGCATGGAAGACATTCTATTTCATCCTTTTACTCTCTAATAATGGTTAATGTGTCTGTTTATTCAATGTTAAAAACTATATATATATATATGTATATGCGTGGCCTATGCCATTTATTATTTATTGTTTATGGCAGCATGCATATTGATAGCAAAGTTTCTCTTTTTCGATGAAACGGCAATTAATTAGTTCATGTTCTAACATCTTCCTCAATGGGTCAATATAAATTTCGGACAGCCTACCTACCTAACTATCAAAGTTTTGCGTGCAAGTGAAGCTGTGAACATCAGTAAGAATGTAGTTTGTATCACTGATGCGTTATTGCAGTGGGGGCTCAGCTTGAGAATCTATCTATTTTGACTGCTAGGAGCGTGTTTTTCTCAAAATCAAATAATTAAGCCGCCTAGCAACTGTTTGGTAGAATGTCTGCATGATATTACCAGTAGTTTAGTGCGATATTTCAGGTAATCCTTCTAAGCAGAGAAACAGATGATAAAATAGTTGAGTCAATTCGGTCAGGATCGGGCATTTATGAGTAGGCTAATGTAGGGGAGTTGTGTGCATTTATGAGGATATTTAATTTTCTACTTTAAAAGTCTCAATAGCTCAACCGATCGTATTTATTTCACAGATAAACGTCCAGCCTGCAGCGTTGGATCTAAAAAGGACCCAAAAACACCCGGTCTGCATGAACACGTGAGGTTAATAAATGAGACGATAGACTCGTCAGTGAGAGAAAGAGAGAGAGAAATAAACGTTGGAGGGAATGGGGTGGTCCTGGTCCATGGGTAATGTGGCAGCAAGCAGCTAGCCGGAAGTCTAGAACCGCTAACTTGCGAAATGCGTTCGTGTGTGTTCTTGTGTGTGTGTGTGTGTCTCTCTCTCTCTGCTACTACTGCAACATGGCAACTGCTGGCGAATGCCATTGCAGTTGCATCTGCACGCATGGCTCTGGACCTTCTGCTCTAATAGCTGCCTGCTATCGAATCTTGAAGTGAAGGCCTGCTTCACGGACAAAAGCCCATGCCCTCGCCCTCCACTTCTACGTTGAAGTTGCCTCAACGGTGTTTTTTCCTCTTAAATAACATTAAATTATTTTATACAAATGGTAAAAATAAAATAAAATTAGATTTTAAGATTTTGTAACCTGAATTCTTCCAAATGCTTAATGCAGCATCAAGGTTTTGTTTGAATTTATTTTGTGATTGGGGATTTTTTTTTAAATGCAGAATATAATTTAATTTTACACAATAAAATATTGTGAATTTGTTAATGTGTTTTTAACCCAACACTCAAGACTTGATAGTCACATTTAATGAAACCAAAATAACATTTTAACTAAATGCTTATTACAAATATACCAACAAATTAATTTAATAATAATTTTACTCGATAATTTTATTTATTCCCTACTATATAACTAGAAGAGCACACCGTTTGTGTTCGAATGTTATAAATGAAAAGTAAACATATAATCTAAATTTATATATTCAAACTTTGAATTTATTTAAATTTTATATTTAAAAAAACAAACGTTTCTTAAAAATATAAACAATCTTGCATAGTCAAATAGGAATAGTATACTCGTTTTCATACTTGTTAATAAATTTTGAGTGACATCAAATTCACTAAAATATTGATTTTAATTTTTAATTTTGTAATATAATATATGTACATATCTTATACAACAAAAATTATAAAAATATAATTAATTAGTTTAATAAAAATTACTAAAAAATATATAAAATATGATTGATTAACATTCACAAAAAAACTGAGGTGCTGGTGATTTGCGAGAATGAATTGGGAAGGCAATGCCAATTGGTTAAGTGAGTTTAGTGTTTTTTTTTCAAATTTTAGTTTATTTCTTTTTGTGTTATTGTATTTAATTTTTGTATATAATATGAAATAAAAGACTCAAGAAGTCAAATTGGTCAATTAAAATAAATTATATTTTAACCAACTTGAAATTAATTCAAATAAATTTTTTTTATAATTTTTATTTTAAAATAAAAAACTATCAAAATTATCCAAAAAAGAAAAAAAAAGTAGTCATTTATGGGTTGTTTCTGTTCATATATATTGGCCCAATTTACAATGTTGCATTGAGACCAAGGCCTAAAACTCAGCCCAGATTTAAAAATTTGTCATGGATTGAGCCGATAACGATTCTACGAAAAAAAATTTTCAAAGAAAAAATAGTAAATTATGAATTGCCCTTTTCTGTGCGGAGGCATTCGTCAACAATCTCTCTGTTCTGGGATTTCATCAAATCTGCCAACCCCAAAACGGGAAAAATGGTATTCCACTTTTCATCAGGAATTCCAACATCCCGTTCGGACAAAAAACAATCCTAGTACAGACATACACGTTATCGTCTTTCCTTAATTTTCAATAATCTTAAAACAACACGAACAATCGGAGACACGTCAAATTTTGGCTTGGCATGGCGTGGAATGTGTTCAGATATTGCACGCTGCTACGTGCTTTTGGTTCTGTAATGATATTAGTAGTCCTTGGAATAATCGGTGTCTCGTATTATGCTGTTGTTGTTGCTAAATACGGTCCAGCTCTCTTGCAGGGAGGTCTTGATTCACTCATTGCTATTTTAGTTTTGTTGTTGTTTCATTCTCTGGTAAGCCCTCTACGTCTATTATTATGAGTTTTATTTGGTTGTAAAAATCGTTGGCATTCCATACTTGCGCAATTCTGGCGATATTTATTTTTCTTTTTCTTTTTTTTTGGCGAATAGATGAGAAATGGATCATTGTCCCTGCTGCAAGTCAACTTTGAAAAATGATATTTCCTCTGTTTATTTCTTTCCAGCTGATTCTGAATTAAATTTTGCTCATTAGATATGATTTGTATAGAATTTGAATGAATTCGGTTCTCATCAAAATTGCAAAATGATATATCCTATTTTCTAAAATTTAGAAGTTGATTATTGTTAATAAGTCATCGTCCTTGTTGCAAATCGTGGGACTTCGAGAAGTAAAATAATTTTCCCTCCCTTCTTCTGCTCTCAAGACAGAGGAACGAGATAAAACCTCTTAGATCACAGTTATGGTAAATGTCAGTCAGTTAAATTTTGTAGTGAATCTTAATGTGCTAAAATTTGACAATGCAGCTGGTGATGTTATTATGGAGTTACTTTTCTGTTGTGACAACGGATCCAGGTGGCGTTCAACCAAATTGGATTCCTAAGCTAGATGAGGAGAGAGGTGACACCAGTCCGTGGCTAGGATCAGACGATGGTGGTGTAGGTTTAGGTTCAAACCAATCAGCTATGCTTATTGAACCAAAAAATCAAGGAATAAGGTTCTGTCATAAGTGTAATCAGTATAAGCCTCCTCGTTGCCATCACTGTTCTGTTTGTGAGTTCTTATCTTGCTATTTAATTCTTTTGCCCTTCTTCCTGCCTCATTTTACTAAATAAAGTAAGCTTAATTTGTTATGGATTCTAGGTCGGAGGTGCATATTGAAAATGGATCATCACTGTGTATGGGTTGTGAATTGTGTTGGGGCATACAACTACAAGTATTTCCTTCTTTTCTTGGTATGTTAACCATCAGGCATGTTTATGTAAGTCTTAAGTATATTTGCTCATCTCTTTGAAGCTTAAGTAGAGTGGTCAAAGTAACATCAGGCCGGAAAGTAATCATTTCAATTTGAATGACTCATTACTTTCCTTTTTTTGTTTGTCTGTCCATGTATATTGATCTTGTGATATAATTTTATTGAAGGAAAATGTCCTTGGCTTCTCATGATTTCAACTACATACTACACATCCACACACATGCATGTACATGTATAACAGATGGTGGTTAAAATTTGAGCTTTATTCGTACCTCCTCCTCGCCGCACTCATTACTATTTGAGCTGGGACCCAGGGCTCAATATCAATCATATCTATTGTGGAAATTAAGGTGCAAACTAGGTGTAATGTATTGTATGCCTATCATGTCTTAGTTTTTAACAGCCAGATAACTCACATGTCTACATAATAATCAAAGGCCTTAAGTCTCAGATTCCTTTTGCTAATAGCTCATAATATAAATGCCTTAGGTTAGGGTGGGGAAGAACATGAGAAATTGTAGAACTGCTGAAAAGGTTTATCAGAAATGATACTTGCCATTATAAAGCATTCCTTTTTGACACCATTCACTGATATGAACTCAGTACCTAGACATCTTTGTGAACACAATACCTATGAATCTCTTCTCTTTGAAAAACATCCATCAAGGAACAATATGTGCTACCTGATGGTTTTTTCATGATTTGTTTCCCTATCTTCGCTCCACGGACCCTCTGCTGATGGTATGATGGGAAATTTGCTAGAAAGAATGCTTGATAGCATTATCAGGCACAAATTGAACATTTTGTTTTCTTAAATTCGGAATTGATTGGATCTTGAATACCAAAGATGCCTGGACGACTTTGTTGTGCTATGGAAGTCATAATGAAGAGTAAAATTAATGAATTACTTGCGTGTTTCCAAATTTATTTTCTGTAATTTATTTTCTGTTAAGTCCCCAACTTGGTAGTAGTTTCCTGTACAATTATGTTTATCAGAACACTAATTACACTCTTGTCTTTCTTCCAGCATGGTATTGCTGTTATCAACTAAAGCGAATACTCTTTCTTTTATATTAAGTAGTATAAAATTTCTAAATTACTTCTTTGCATGGTATTGCAGCTAAGTGCATGTTCTGAAGCTTACATTCTCTCTCTCTCAGTGGAAAAACATATTTATATTCTTTCAAAGAAAAAAGGTTATAAGCAAGTACTTTCAATTGGTATCTGGCTCTGTGATCTTCTGCTGGCAGTTTCACTTCTTACACAGAGACATGATTATGTTTGTTGAATAGGGTCCATATGCTTTAGTATACATCTTTGTCCAAGTTATTGGCATGACTGAGTATTATTGATCAAATAAAAAAATGCTGAGTGGTATCTTTGTCACTTAACTTTTGTGCAGTTTTATACATTTATAGAGACAACTCTTGTCACTGTATCATTGTTGCCAGTTTTTATTGCACTGTTTACTGATGAAGAGATGCCTGGATCACCAGGAAACCTTGCAGCCACTTTTATCACATTTGGTAAGTTCAGAATCCTCTAAGTCTTTCTCATCTAATATACTGTTTGTATCCTTACAATTATTGGTGTTCGTTGTGTGCAGTCCTTAACTTAGCATTTTTATTGAGTATTCTGGGCTTTCTGGTCATGCACATATCATTGGTGAGGGGAAATACTACCACTATTGAGGTAACAAGTTTAGTTAGTCTTCATTTTGTTTCCCCTTTGATTACTGAAGCCTTCATACTAGTATATGTTACTTGTAACATTCTTGATTTCTTAATTTCTTATTTCAGGCATTTGAGAAGAAAACCACTCCTAAATGGCGATACGATCTTGGTTGGAAGATAAACTTTGAACAGGTTTTTCCTTTTCTCAGATCTCTATCTTTTGTGCATAAGTGTGCGTGTGTTTTTGTGTATGGTTATGAACAGGATAGGTCATCAATTTTATGAGATAGCTTTCCTTAAAAAGGGCTTCAAGATCTAAAACTAAAATGCAATTGCACTACTGCTTTTAAAGCAGTCTCATTTAGTTGCTCACTTGATTTGTCATGAATAAGGTTTTTCTTCAAAGAGCGTAAACTACAGCAGCTTGAGGGTTGAAATTTGTGTTATTATGAACCTCCACAATGTGCTTCACTGTATAGCATGATTGAGGTTTTTTGATAACAGAAATATAAGTCCTCCGATTTTATGTTTAGGTCTTTGCTTCCTCAAGATTTTGGTTGTTCATGCATGCCCGTGTTATGCACTAGGTGTATTTTGCCATGTAAATTAGAATGATTCTTAGGTCCATATCTCTATTGATTGAGCTTTATCAAATCCATGCATTTAAACACTTTGCAGTGGAGATCATCATTGATTTTGACCTGGAAATATTTGTATACTAGAAACTACCAGATTACCACCTTGTTCTGCATGCCTGCATAAAGCACTGGGGTATCATACATAGCTGTGAGATGATAATCGCTTTAATAGCCTTGTAATAATTCTAGATTCAGTCCAGGTATAAGTTCGTGGGGAGGATTGTTTTATTCATGCTTTGTGGATATCCATGGTCTCTAAGTGAACTATTTTACCATTTTAGTTCTCTAAAAATGCTAGACAGTCCAATATCTTAAATCCTAAGTATATGTTTGGAGTTCAGGCAGAGTCACAGCTATTGTCAAATGGAATTATTAGATATCAAGTACAACTGGAAGAGTAAGCTATAAAATACATATCCTATGTTCCAAATTAGTATGTCTTGAATCCTAAACACATTTCCTTTCAAGCATATGTGTGTGCATCATAACATGTTGTATCAATGACATGCTTATACTGAATGATCTAGTTATTGGTCAAATGTATATCTATCTGTCTATCTATTTCTATACACACACACGCGCGCGCGCGCGCGCGCCTAACAATTTGTGTCTCAAGAATGGTGTCGATCATGATAGTTGATTTACTTCCATCTTCAACATGTAACAGGTGTTTGGAAAGAACAAGAAATACTGGTTCATACCTGCATATTCAAAAGACGATTTGGAATGGATGCCATCATTTTGCAGTGTGGAATATCCGACAAGGCCAGATGCCGATGATTTGTAGCACTTTCGTTTACAGATATCAACATAGACATTGAAGGGGTTGTTTTGAATCAGCATTGAATACTCGAAAATCATGATCTTACTTGCGTATACATATTAGTGCAACATCTTTGTTAATGCAATTGCAACATATTGCTGTTGCAAGCAGTTGTATCAATAGACACACAACAGAGCGCCTCGCATAGTTTGTGAGAACTTGTCTATAGAGAGAGAATAAATAAAAGTAAACATTGATGGCTGGGTTAGAAAAATAAAAGATCATATTTGGACCTTCAATCAAATGTCATATGCAAGTATTAATTTAAACTGATTACACTTAGTCATAAAATAAAAAAATAAAATTTTTTAAAAGTTATGCTTAAGAGGAATTTATTAGAAAATTAGAAACTACCAGCTTTCGGCGGTTCTCATTTTCCAATCCCTTTTTAACGAAAATAAATAAATTGTAGTAATGCAAATGTATCACAAATTCCCTCCCCGCCGCTATTGTTATTATTATTATTATAATTGTTTTACCTCATACTCTGCACTCTTCCTTAGCGTTAACAAATAATTGGGTGACACGTACAGTTGGATCCATACTAAAGCGGAGGTCTAGAATAATCGATTCTCTCCTCACATGAATTTACTAAAAAACCCACATTCGCACTTATACATTCTTAACCCAACACCAGACGCCGACTCCCCGCAAAAGAAATCCCTCACAATCAGATCAACTCAACTCGTTCCATTTTCTTGGTAATTCGAGGTTCTGTTCTATTCTTAGTTTTATTTATTATCTCTTGATTCTTTCCAGGTACTTTCCATTAATTTAATAACTTAATGAAAATTATGGTTCATTTCCACTTCAATTGTTTCAGGATTTTAGTGTGATATAATTTTTTTGTTTTTGGCTTTTTCTGTTGTGATGATTTCATTTATATTTTTGGGCCTTTTAGTTTACACTGCGTTTAATTTTGTATGTTGATACTGCGAAGTGGTGGTTATTTTTCTGACGTGAATCTATCGTGTGTTTGGTTACGTAGAAGATATATTTTATAAATTGATTTTCTTTTTTCTTTTTTTGTTTTTGGGTTTGATCCTGTTAGTTTTGCAATTATCTCCTTATATTTCTTTGTATTCTGTCTCAGAGTTGATTTTTGAGGTGTTAGAACAGGTTTTATGATGTATTATTTACTTCAGTGTTCCTCTGTTGTGCTGTTAGGGTTTCTATTAGGTCGAATTTAGAATCTTATTACAGTCGTTAATTGTTAATTGTGACGTTGTTGGTTGATTTTGCTTTATTTCTATTATTTTGTTTCTTTTGGTAAGGATTGTTAGAGGTGGAATTGATTCAATTGGTTTTAGTATTTCTTTCTCATCTTGCCAATTTAGTTGTGAATGACATTCTTGATTAGTTTTGTGGTTACTTTGGTTAGTTTTGGGGGTTGTAGCCTTGGCAAGATGCAGAGAGGTAGAGGAGGCAGGGATCCGTTCTTTGATTTTGGTGACCCTTTTGCTGGTTTAGGAGGTTTTGGTGGCTTTGGAGGTGGCAGGAGCTTGATGTCTAGTTTCTTTAGGGGAAGGGATCCATTTGATGATCCTTTCTTCACACGCCCTTTTGGTGGCTTACTTGAGCCTAGCATCTTTGGTCCTAGTGGAAGTCCTTTCACTAATATGCAGCAAAATGCTTTTATTGAGCACCAACCTCAACAGCCTAAACCTTCTAGGGGACCAATTATTGAAGAATTAAACTCTGATGATGAAAAAGAAACGGCTGCTGGAGACAAAAAGGAAAACCTTAGGAAACATGGCAGGTCTAGCAATGAGCCTTTTGTTGAGGATCCAGATGATGAAGCTGAAGGTAAAGTGCATCTTGAATGGGTGTTATGGCTTTCATTTTTATTATTCTATGATTTTTATTTTTTTTACTGTCACAATGTTTTAAGTCTGAGGAAAACTACCCTTCCCTTTATTTCAGAGAGAAAGAACAAGCATCCACATCACAGAAATGACTATAGTCGATACAATCTTGCACAGCAACAGCCCCAAACTCATAGTTTCACCTTTTCAAGCTCCAGTGTCAATTACGGGGGTCCCAATGGAGCTTATTATTCCTGCTCAAAGACAAGGAGGATGGGAAGTGATGGTGTAAGTAATTCAAAGGATGAGGAAGAAGCTGGATTACATTTAACTTTTTTTAATTTTTGGGGTTCAACTTTAATGTTGGTTATGTGTGGAACAGGTAACTTTTGAAGAAAGCAAAGAAGCTGATACTGCTACAAGGCAAGCATCACACAGGATTTCTAGGGGACTTCACAACAAAGTATGTTTTGAATTTGATGATATTTTGGAGTCTTTTTGATGGTCTTGTTTTTGGTTTCCTGTCATTGTGTGTATCATTAATCAGAGTTGAGTAGGTTTCAGGTCATATGTGATTTCTGATTTGATGATTGAAATTTAAATGTTGCAGGGTCATTCTGTTATGAGGAAGCTTAACTCTGATGGTAAAGTGGACACACTCCAGGCCTTGCACAATCTGAATAAAGGTATGCATTAAGAATATCCATGGTCTGTATTTGCTGTTTTGCATTTTGTGGCTGTAGACCTTATAGGCAAGACTTGGTATCAGAATTTTCCTATGTATGAGAATATCCATGGTCTGTATTTACTGTTTTGTATTTTGTGGTTATACACCTTACAGGCAAGACGTGATATCTGAATTTTCCTATTTATACTCTTGTTGGCCTTCTACTTATTTTGAGCTTTAGTGACTGTTTTTCAACCAGCATTTACTAAATAGATTTTGAATGGATTAATTTCCAGATGAACTTCCTGGTTTTGAACAAGATTGGAATGGAAATGCCAGAAAGCAATTGCCTGGTTGGACTGGTGGTTTCATTGGTCATAATGATATTGGTATGTTTTCTTAACTGGGTTTGGTATTTTATATTATGCTCTAGTGTGGTTAATACAGGCTTTTGTGTTATTGTGGAATTAAAATGCTAATCTTTACATGGAAATTTCCATATATTTTCCCTGGTTGTTGAAACAGCTGGCTTTAATGAGAAGTCAAATATATGTGTAATTGTTGAGACTTCAGTATAATCTTATAATGATCCTTGGCTTACCTGAATGTTGGAAAATGACAGCTATTCTATGATTAGACTTTCTAATGGGTCTGGAAATGTCTTCTGGTCATTTATCGCATTCGTAATTCTGATTTGTTGTTTATGTAAATATAGTATTTTTCATTTTATTAACTATGCATTTAACAAAGAGCATAGGAAAAGAATAATCTGCATGCTTTTTTACAGTGTAAATGATAATTTTGTTGATAAATGAAATTTTGAATGCAAACATCTACATTTAAGGCAAGCACTTAGCAATAATGAATTAACTTGGGAATGAGGAGGTTGGGGCATGTGGATATAACCTTTTGATGTTGGAGTTTAGCATTTTGCTTTTATCCTTTTTCCCAGTTTTCACATTTGGACATTTTATTTGTCTATCAAGAAAGTACCGGATTATTAGTCTTGGAATGCATTATTGATTGAAGTAAACTGAGGATAATTTAACGTGGGAAGTGACAGCTGATGTAAGTGTACTGGCTGAACTTACACTGCAGTTATGTTAACATATGCTTTGGGTTAATTCTTTTGTATTACAGGAGCCAGCAGCAGTGGCCAGAATCAGCGGGCAGATCAGGGAGGTTGGGCTCTTCCTTCAACAGAGCAATCCCAAAACTCGCAGCAGGTGGTGTCAGGCGGATTTGGATCTACACAAACACATCACACTGGGAGGATGAAAAACTCTTCCAATGTCAAGGAAAGGATGGGTTATGCTCGACGAAAATTAGGGGACTAAGTTGGAAGGCATGAAGTATAGCATTGGAATGGCTGTCGTTCTCGACCCTTGCCGTTCCATTTCACAAATAGTTGCTTTTCTATCCTAGTTGCTCCTTTAATTGCACTTTGTCTAAACGATTGTGGCAGACTTTCCTTTTGAACGTAGTAGCATTTAAGTTCAATATAAGTGTGGAAATTTACACTTCTATACCTATGTCTAAATATATGTCAATCTTATTAATTTCGGGTGGTGCACGGTATTTTTCGAACTATATTCTAGCTTTAATGGCATGATTTAGTCTCTCAGTTTATACATCTGTGGGTGGGATTTTTGGGGTTTTCAACAATGACTGATAGGGTGGAAAAATTCGTCCCCTTTATGGATCAGAGGGTTCCTAAATCGGTCTCTATTTAGTTGCTGTGCAGTTTCGAACGAGGAAGGAAGTTACAGGTCAAAATTTTCTAGCGGCATAAGCAGTGAATTTTTAGCTTGCCAATGCTGTTGTGTTCTCAAGCTTAAGTGGACTAGTTTTAACTATGCTTTCTGTTTACCTAATTTAAGAAAATAGTGGTTGAACATGTTTTTGATGATAAATATAATCACAAAATATCATTTTACAATTTTATTTCTCAGTTGTGATTTTGTCTTTTGAATTCTTCCGTTGTATTTTATTTAAGTTTTTGTAATTAAATCAATTCTTGTTTAATTTATTTATTATTCAGAAGAATGTTAATGTTTTTTATTAATTTTTATATCTTGTGGTATAAAATGTGACAACAATTTGTAAATAAATTTACAAGGCTGGTACGTACAGGTCCTGCCACTAGGTTAGGAGCTCGTATGGAAATGGGCTTTTAGTGTTAAACAGAAGAATGACACGTTTCTTCAAATGGCCTGTCTCCAATCAAAAATCAAAATAACGGGAACCATCGAATTGCTTCTGGCTGTCATTTAATCAGGGTTCTCTTTTCACTCGAAAAATGAAAATTAAAAAAAGTAGAAAATGGCGGCAATTAGAACCACCGCAAACATGATCCTCAAAGAAATGCTGCATAATCGACCGCTATCTTCTTCCTTTTCCATAATATTATCAATTCGAACAAGTTTGCCTGGTTTATGTGGCAGTGCGACTCTCCGTTTGACTCACCACCGCGGAATCAGCTTCGCCGGTATTCGCTGCGCAGCGTCTGATTCCAGCCCCGATAAGAAGGTATCGGCTCGGCTCTCTCAAGTTCAGCAGCTTTTGCAGGAAGCCGAGGAGCGAGCGAGCTCGGGTGGCAACGAGCCCATCCCTAAGATCACTCTAGGTACTTCATGCTTTCTTGTTCATTCATAAAATGCATCAAATGGCATAAGCTAAGTACCTATACTAGGTTAATTTTGATGTGATTCATCTTAATTCAGTTCAATTGAACTCGAATGAGTTCAATGAGCCAAAGTTGTATTTCTATTTAAACCTATAATAATTGCATCAAGAATCATTTTCTTCAGCATGACAATTATGGATTTTGTCCTCCTATGAGTTGGATAGTACTGCTTGCTACTATGCCTTAGGCTTCATTTGGTATTTGAGGTGTGCTGCTGATGCGAGAAAGAAGCAAAAAATGGTGGATCTAGTTTTTAGTAGGTATTACAAAACACTTTTTCAACTTTGCTTTTAAAGCACAATAGGAGCAGCACAATCCCAAACAAAGCCTTAAACAGACTTGTAGTTATATAAAAATGTTGTCAACGGTGGAGGAATCATACTTATGCTTTTTTGGAATTATAGAATTTTAAGTATAAAATACTAAAATATATTTAAAAATTAAAAATTTAAATTACGGAAGTTATAGATAACCAATCTCTAGCAATTGCTTTTTTTCACTTTTTTTTTAGTATTTTCAAAGTTTTTTAAACTCTCTAAATCATCTTAAAACGGTGTTAAACAAAAATTTTGAATTTAGAGACCTTTACAAAACTAAACACTTTTTAATTTATAAAATTCTTTCCATTAAAGAATTTTCACACTTAATGGAGGTATTATATCTACTTAATATTGTAGTTTCATATTTTAAATTTGAACTCAAGAGTTACAAAACATAATGAAGAGTTAAGGGCCATAATTTGAATGTTACAAATTATTTTTTAATGAATTTGATTGTTACAAATTTATAATTTGTAACTTACATTCTCACTTGGCCCGCAAATTTTAAATTCTCATATACAAGAAATAACATACATGAATCATGACAACATATTATCAAAATTGATAACTTCAATTTCATGTATTATAGATATATGATATTTCTTACTGCAACCTTAATGTGTTAATCTTAATGAATAAACCCTATGTTTATTCTTGATCCTACATAATGACCTTAACTTAATGAATAAACTTTATGTTTATTCTAGGTTTAATACAAATTTTATCTTCTTTTAAATAAATGTGCACACTTTATTAGAAAATAAATAATCAGAGTTTCATAAATAACAATGAATTTATATACTAGAACCAAATTTCATATGTATTACATGATCCTTAAACTTTGATGGTAGTATACCTTTTGTTAAAGGATTTGCGATCATCAATTCAATACTAATGTGCTCAATGACTACTTTATTTTTCTTAATATGTTCTTTAATAGTTAAGTACTTAATGTTGATGTGTTTATTTCGACTCCCACTTCTATTATTCTTAGTCAAAAATACAGCAGCTGAATTGTCAAATTATATTCTCAACGGCTTAGAAAATGAATCCAAAAGTCTAAGCCTAGATATGAAACTTTTTAATCAAACTCCATGAGAGGTGGCCTTAAAACACGAAACTAACTTGAATTTTATAGTGGAAGTAGCAATTAGTGATTGCTTAGTGCTTCTCCAAAATATAGTTTCGCTAGCTAACATAAAGATGTATCCAGATGTTGATTTTTTTGAATCATCACAACCAACGAAGTTAGAATTTGAGTAGCCAACTACTTCCAAATTGTCAATTTGTTTATATATAAGTATATAATCTTTGGTCCTTTAAAACTTTTTTTGTAACTTTCCAATAGTTCATTCTTGGGTTACTCTGATATTTTTTCGACATTCCAACTGTGAAAACTATGTTAGGTCTTGTACAGATTTAAGCATACATAATGTTTCCAACAGCTGAAGCTTATGAAATGTTGTTCATTTGTTCTATTTTAAGATTATTTTTAGGATATTAGCTCAAATTGAACTTATCTCCCTTAACAATTAGTGCTACACTTAGAGATTAATCTTTCATTTGAAATATTTGTAAAACTTTCTTAATATAAGTTTCCAGAGATAGACCTAAAATACTACTATGTCTATTTCAATGTATCTTGATGCCAATGACATAAAATATTTCACCCATATCTTTCATATCAAAATTTTTAGAAAGAAATTATTTTACCTCATATAAAAATCCTTTATTCTTGGTTGCAAGTAATATATCATCCACATATAGAACAAAGAAATAAATTTTACTTCCATTAACCTTCTGGTATATACATTGATTCATGATATTTTCTTCAAAATCAAATGAAGAAATAATTTCAAGAAATTTTAAATACTACTGTTGAGAGACTTGTTTCAATATATATATATATTTCTTAAGTTTGCAAACTAAATGTTCACCATCACTGGAAGAAAATCCTTTAGGTTGTTTCATACAAACCTCTTCTTCTAAATCTCCATTAAGAAATGTTGTTTTCACATCCATTTGATGTGACTCTAAATCAAAATGAGCTACTAATGCTATAATCACACGAAAAGAATCTTTTTTTGACACAGGAGAAAATATTTCTATATAATCGATTCTTTCTTTTTAAGTAAATCTTTTGGCAATACATCTTACCTTGTATATCTCAATGTTGCCTAATGAATCCCTTTTGGTTTTAAATATCCATTTACACTTTATGGATTTAAATCCTTTAAGCTACTAAACAAGATTCCAGACTTTATTCGTTGACATAGAATTTATCTCATTTTTCATGACATCATATCGTAAGTTAGATTGTTGACGACTCATGGCCTGTGAAAACGTTTTTGAATCATTTACGGCTCTAATATTATAGTCTAATTCTTGTAAATACATAATATAATCATTAGAAATTAGTGATTTTTTTACTCTAGTAAATCTTCTTAATATTGTTTCAATATTTTCTTAAGGACTATGTTGCATAATTGGTTGTTCAACAATTTGATCTACTAAAACATCATTTGTTTGTGAAATTTGATTATCATTTAGTTAAATATCAACCATTGTTTGATCAACATCCATTTATATCGAAGGAATATTATCGATAACAATCACTTTAATACTTGAAGTGAACGGTTCTGAATAATTATTTTCAGAAACTATGTTATGGAATTGATCCCTCCTACTGATCAAGTCATTCTCAAGAAATTTAGCAATTTTTTATTCCACAAATTTAATGTGATATGATGGACAATAAAATTTGTATTCTTTAAACCTTTCTGAATATCCAACAAAATATCTACTTATGGTTTTATGAACCAATTTCTTTTATTGAGAATTGTAAACTCTTATTTCAAAAGGACAACTTCAAATGTGTACATGTTGCAAACTCGGTTTCCATTCTTTCCATAACTCAAATGGTGTTTTTGAAATAACCTTAGTTGAAACTCGGTTTAATATGTACATAATTGTCTTAAGAGCATTGTCCACAAGAACTTAGGAAGTTTGGAGTTGTTAAGCATATTCCGTACCATATTCAATAATATTTGATTTCTTCTTTCTGCTACACCATTCTGGTCTGAAGAACCAAGCATAGTATATTGGGCAATAATCCCATACTCTTGAAAAAATCTCGCAAATGGCTCAAGTGCTTATCCATTCTCTGTGTATTTACCATAGTATTCACCACCTCTATCTGATCTCATAATTTTTAGTTGCTTATCACATTGTTTCTCTACTTCAGTTTTGAATATTTTAAAAGCATGTAATGTTTCATTCTTAGTATTCAACAAGTAGAGATACATAAATCGTGAATAATCGTCAATAAAAGTGATAAAATACTTATAATTATATAAGTTTATATTGAAACTACAAATGTCAAAATGTATGATTTCTAATAAGTATGAACTCCTTTTAACACCTTTTTTTGATCTATTGGTCTTCTTACCCTTTATATGGTCCACACAAGTCTCAAAATCAATAAAATCTAAAACACTAAATATTTTATCATTTACTAACCGTTTGATTCTTTTTATGGAGATATGTATTAATCTCCGATGCCACAATATAGAAGAATTTTCATTTATAACATTTCTTTTTATACCACCATGAGCATGCATTGTATTATAACAAACATTATTTTGTAAATTAATATGAAAAAGACCATCAGACAATATACCATTTCCAACAAGATTAAATTTATAAAAAATTTTCGTAAAAAAATTTGAAAAGTTGAAGAAATATCTATAGGGTTCAAGTCTAAAAATAAAAATTAAATTTCTAAAAAAATTGGGAATATAAAAGGTCTTTTTTAAATTCATTACAATACTACTATTGAGAACTAAACTACATGTCCCAATTTAAACTTATTTTATTTTCAAAATAGATAAAAGACTCAGCTCCCACTAGTTTCCTTAAGTTTTGCAAACTTTGCAAAACGTTTGTAATATGAATTGTAGAACTAGAGTCAATCCACCACATGTTATGAAAAACTTCAATCATATTAAATTCATAACTTACAAAAGAAAAAGAAATATCTTTTTTGATAAGCCATTGCTGAAACTTGATATAATCCTTCTTTATATGCCCTTTGTTTTACAAAAGAAACATTTGGATTATTTCTTTATTTTGGCTTGGACAGTTATTTTACTTTTTCGTTTCTTTTTAATCTTTTTCTTTGTTGCCAAATGTACACTTTGAATGTTTACTCTTATTTCTGCACTCAACCTTCCTCTTCTTTAACACATATGGTCATCAATTCATTAATTGACCATTTATCTTTATGTGTATTATAAAAAATTTTAAAAAGTCCATATGGTTAAGGAAGTGAATTCAAAATATAGTACACAAGGAAAGGTTCAGACATTGTCACATCCAGAGTTTTCAATTGAGCCACAATATCTCTTATCTTCATGATATGCTCTCGCACACCAGTGATGATAATAAGTTTTATAGAAGAGAATTGCATAATAAGGGTACGGGTTAGTGTTTTGTTTGATGACTCAAATTGTTCATGAATAGCTTTCAAAACACGGACATAATCATGCTGAGCGACTAAATCATGTATATTAGCAGAAATTTTAGTCTTTATGAACATTACACTAAGACGATTAGATCGCTCCCAACGTTCATAAAGCTTAATTTGTGTTGGAGTACTAACATCAGTAATAAGTGATGGTTCATCTTTCTGTATAGTATAATTTATATCCTACTACTCTAAATACAACAATATTTTCTTTTTTCATGTCTTATAATTATCTCCTAATAGTTCAGGAACATCTAAGTTGATATCAGATATATTTGTAGGTTGTGATGCTGCAAAAATACATACTTATGATGAATTTTATTGATGTTTAAATATTATCATATTTTATCAATATAAAATATGCATAAAATATGAATCGCATGACATAAGATATTACCTGTGAGTTAATAATAAAACTATTATATTATATATAATTTCTTAACTCTTGTGCGTTAATTAAGAAAAATAATATAATATTTTATCCTAATTAATCATATAAACATAATAAAAATTCTTGTGAGATAAAATTTATCACATCTAATATGATCAATTAAAATTAATATTTTAAATTATATGCGATCCTAATACAATAGAAAGTTTTATTTAACTTAAGAATGTTGTGGCTACTCCCTAATATATTAAATTTTTATGAATCACGAAGATATTTCAATAAATATATATGCCCTATGAAAATTTTATCCAAAATATTTTTATATTTATTGTACAGGTAATAGAGAGTAATATATTTAGCTAAGAATCACAGTAGGTCAATTCCCAAAAAAGATTAAAAGGGGTCACAAGCAGTCCCACTTAAAATCCAATTTTCTTAGACAAAATTTTTTCAAATATGTAATTATAAACAAATAAAATACTACAACTATACTTAACAATAATACTTTAATATGACATTTTTCTATTTACTTAAATTTTATGTTTTTTTGTATTTGCATATTATTTACCGTCTCTAAAATGTATGCATACAAATATAAAATACATAAATTCAGTAAATTATATTATTACATATATAAAACACAAAATATATGCTTAAAATAATTAAATCCAAATTATGCATATAACATGACATAAATAATATGCATAAATTCAAACATTTAAATTATATAAGATAATTTAATTAAAAATAAATTAAATTATTAATAAATTTAATTGTATTAAAATATTTATAAATATATTTTAAATACAAGTTACAAATTTAATAATAGACGTTTTCATTTTTTTTATGCAATTAATATTAATATTAAAAACGCATAAAAATATTAAATGTGTCTAAATAACATATATATAACCATGACTCAGTGGTCAAGTGTTGCTATGTATGGGCCTAGTTCGAATTTAGTCTTTTCTAATATATTTTTCAAATACTAAGAAATTCGTATAACATGTCGTCCATGCATATTAAAGACAAACTCATATAACATGTTATCCATATATATTAAAGACAATCGATATATCATCCACTGATAAGGGTTTTATTCAACCTCCAGCCGGGTCAACCCGACTCGAATTCAACAAATCCAAAAACTTATTCGACAAATTTTCAACCATTTTTGACGCCATTTTTAATGTTTTTTTATGTCCAAAATGTTCTAAATTCAATGTTAAAATAATTTATAACATATATTTTTAATAAAAATATAAAAACATAAGTTACATAAAAAATAAAAATTTTAACAAATTCATAACTATATTTCATATTTTTTTTCATAAAATTCAGCAAATTAAGCAAGGCAGAGATTATATACACGCTCTGATACCAAATGTAAGCATAAAATACTAAAATATGCTTAAAAACTAAAAATTTAAACTGCGGAAGCCATGGATAACCAATCTCTTGCCATTGCTTTTCTTCACATTTTTTGAGTGTTGCCAAAGTCTTCTAAACTCTCTAAATCTTCTCAAGACGGTGTTCAACAAGAATTTCGAGTTTAGAGACCTTCGCAAAGCAAAACACTTCTTAATTTATAGAATTCTTTCCATCAAAGAATTCTCACACTTAATGGAGGTATTATGGCTACTCAATGGTGCAGGTTTAAATTTTAAATTTGAATTTAAGAGTTACAAAACATAATGGAGAGTTAAGGAAATTTCATTGTTACAAATTCATAATTTGTAACTTACAGACTTTATAGCACATTTGTTGACATTATCTATTGGTCTCATGCAGTTTAGAAAACTGCGATGAGGCAACCTCAGTTTTAGTGAAAAAAAGCTTCCTGATCAGTTTTAATTGATTTTTATAGTGCCTCAATGAATATGCTGCCTTCTTGCTTCCGTGTTGTCTTGTTTCTTATCCTATACAGTTAACAACCATGTTCCAAGTGAAGATTTCTTTTACACCATATGAGGTGAATCTCATGTATGATTTTGTAATGGTTGTGAATGGCAATGTTCTTACTGACCATTATTATCCAGCAATTCAAGTCAGCTCCTGATATTCTAAAATTGACGCTTACATCAAACAATAATATCCTCGAGACAGCTTACAACTTAAAAACAAATGAAGAAGAATAAGTCCCCATTTTAGGATTGTTTATTGTTTCTGTTTCTGGATATCTTTTGTATTTTTAGAATTTATAGGAACCAATTCTAAATTCTAAAATTTGTTCTAGTGAATCTTCTTAAATTTGGCTTCTGTCAGCATGATTATATGGTTATATGTTTTTCCTCACAGATCATGTTACTGTTTATTTTGCAAGAAGTGTTGGGCCTGGGGGTCAAAATGTGAACAAAGGTATGCCGTTCACCTTTTAATTTGCACATTGTTTTGGTTTTGTAGACTTGCAGACCTGGCTTTGTACTTCTAATAAGTTTGTTTTTTCTACTACTTTCACAGTGAACATTAAGGTAGACATTCATTTCAATGTTAAAAATGCACATTGGCTGAGTGACAGGGTCAGGGAAAGAATTATGCAAATGGTTTGTTACCACCATCCCATATTGTGTGTATGGAAGAAATTGTTTTGTGGCAAACATATTTTGAAATAGGAGAAAGGAATCTACATCAGCATTAAAATGAATTTATTTAGTATGGAATTGATATTCATGACTGTAACCTGACTTTATCTGACCTTACATAAAATCATAATAAGCGTATCTTTTAATCCCTAATCCTGCAGAAACTGCTATTTGAAAAATAATTGCACTTGCCCATTGTTCTACTTGAGAGTTTGAGTGGGAATTGGAATTAAAATGGCTAATATAGGATCCAGATTCTTTGGTATTTAAGATCTAAGGTGGGATTTTATCAACCATGAACTCAACAGCAGTTCACCTACTTGGGAGATCTAGGTTACATTTCTTGCACATTGTTCGCAATGTGTTTTAAGTTCTCACCTGCATGTTGCTCCCTTCTATTTAAAAAGCAAGCAAAGGCTTTATGTTGGACAGATGCAAATTTTTAATATATTTTGATGGAGTAGTCACAGCAGTATCAACATTTTTGCAGCATGTAAACAGGCATCCTCACACCTAGTATAATTCTGTGTTTGTGTGAATCAGCAAGCATTTGCAAAGTGTGGCTGCATCTTCAATTTGTTATCATTGGTTTTACCTTTATGTTTGCAGTTACTTGTCTAGATTTGGTCATGTTGGTAGTCTGCTTCTCTTTGTACAATCTCTCAATAACTGTTTGTATGTGAACAAGAGAAGAACCGAATAAACAAGGATGGTGAAATTGTGATTTCTTCAACAAAGACTAGAACGCAGAAGTAATGTTTTTACCTCTACTACTTGTGTCTATCTTTCTTATGTGCTTCCAAAATAAATGGTTTTATTTTAATATTTTTCTTCAGGGGTAACATTGAAGATGATTTGGGGAAACTACAGGTACCTGAACTTATTGTGACTTGTTGTTTTCAATTTTTGGGTGCTAGACGTCGGTATTTTTTTGCCCCATTGACATATTGGCTCTAATTGACATTTTCTCTCTTTGGAAACAATGTGAAAGGTTCTCATATACGTGTAAACAACGTGTGACATGCTATCATTTTTTTTTCCTTTTCTATTCTTCTTTTCCCTCCTTTTGAATGCAGTAAACAGGCAATCATTGATGCTGCTTCTTACATCCCACCACCTCCTTCGGAAGAGCAGAAAAAGAAAATTGCTAAGTTGTAAGATCTCAATCAACCTATGTTTCCAGATTGGATTTTTCTTTCATCAATGCTGCCTGCTGCTCTGCACCTTATTGTTGTTTCTGTATACTTTGTAGTTGATTTTCAAAATTTTTGTATGTATATTTACTTGTACTCTAATACAAGGTAGCCTACTTGAATTTGAGGGGCGCTGGGTTGACTCTCATTATTATTTTGATATTATGAAGGGCTGCCATTGGAGAGCAAAAACGGCTGAGAAGTAAAAAGGCTCTTTCAGATACGAAGGCATTTAGAAGAAGTAGAGACAGTTGGGACTAATGAAGGTTTTTCTAAAGAGTCGTTCTTTGATTTCGTTAAATTTGTTGCAATTCTGAGACCTTGAGAGATTAGAGACAGTAGGAAACAAATCAAATGTGCTTTTCACTATTTTCCTCAACGAAATTGTGAAACATTCTTGTCAGATGACTATTCCATCCATGTGGGCCAAAAAAATCAGGGATTCTGTAGTACACACGCACAGAATATTGGATAGCCCTGAAAGGGAATTCAAATTTCAATATATTAGAGATTATGAGAGCATCCATAATTTACAGATATATCTTTTGTTCTTGACTGCAACTCTCGTTGGTGCAAGTTACAATTCTTGTTTTGTATTTCTGAGATTTTCCTAAGTTAGCTTGTTGAGAAAGAAAAGGGACGGTGCGAGTATGAGGGAAAGGACAAAATTATTAAATTTAGAATTCCTGGCAATAGGGAATTGAGTTGATTAAACAAGCAGGTAATTACCCAGAAAAGAAAAAAAAATCAATTCGATGATTCATATTTGTTTCTATTAGAACATTTATGTACAAATCGTGGGCAAGTTAGGAGTGAAAATTGATGATAAACACCACCTAAATATAAAAAGTATCATCACTCCCGAGAAACTACTTCCTAATAACATATTCTTCTCCAGATTGTCGATCAATATGCTTGATCCACCTGCGCTCACCTTTGACCTTGACCGAATTTGGATTTCCAGAACGGGTCGCAACGTGTGCAATATCCAATCCCTTACCCACCGGGAGATACACAGACCGCACAACCCGCCGTGATCGACCATCAACAACATTTTTCCATACGAAACTCAAATCATATCTTTGGCTTGCATTCTTGCACACCAAAACTGCACCCCGGTCGCTCAATTTTGCAAACCTCAATACTCTGGCGAAATCCTTTCGTCTACTATCCACGACCAAGAAATCGATGTCAACTAACCCATCCACGACTTCATCAGGCAGATCAACAATGACCTCTGGTGAGAAACCAACCTCTTCCATTGCTTGTGCATACTCTGTTCTTGATCGTTCATCAGGGACTAAACACACATGTCTTCCACCTGTGTGGCGGCTTGCAACTGCCAGGCCAATGCTGGTCGCTACTGCTCCACCTTCTGACCATGTTTCCACAATGAATCTCGCGTTCCATCCTGCAGCCATAGCCGAGATCAGCTCTGCCACTCCGGATTCATGGAAAAGTTTACACTGCCGAGAAGCCAATGAATAATTAGCCAATTTGCTAGTGAAAATAATAATAATGATTCAGAGACTGGCTTTGCTTACTGATTTAACGGTATCGATATAGGCTTTCAATGCTGTATCAGGAGACCAAACAAGCTTCATTTCTTGTAACTGCTGTTCGCTGTATTTTCTTTGGTTTTGCTCTTCGACTTGTGTGGTTGTGATTTGCTTAATTACCAAGCCAAAAAGTGAATTGTATTTCGGAAGAGCTGTTCGTGTTGGCTTTTTATTCAAGAGAGAATGGGCCCTAGTACTAGAAAGTAATTTGTCGGACCGTTGACATTGATTGCATTGAGCAAATCCTACGTGGGGCGGATTTGGATTACTATGGATTACTATTGCATAAATTAGAATGTATAATTAGAAAATTGTTTTATGAGATTTGAATGCACCCAGCTGGCTCCTGTTTTTCAATTCAAACACTTCTAAATTGTGAAGTTGCCCACCCACATAGGAACTAAATTCTCTTTTGAATAATCAGCCTGTACGCCGAAAACACAAGGATGGCTACACTAAAGAATATAATATTGTCGCCTTCAACGGGCCTAATTATTTGTTTACCAGAACCAGACCGACTCATAAAACATTTTAATGTCTTAAGCCGGAAGCATCATGTATGTACAAGACTCCATTCAGAATTCACAACTTTTTCATAAAAAAAAATCAAGCCAACCCTTGTGTCCCTGCATGCATTAATCGAAGAGTTTAGATTCCTTTCCCATTAGTGGAATGAAAGAATTCCCAGTTACCATTTTGTACTAGTGCGAGCAAGAACCTGAGTCTTGTATCATCAGCTGTCTTCGAATTTGCTGTAGTTCATGATATGGTGGAAATCTGCAGGGTTACGTGGGAGTATCATTCGAATCCTAGAGCTAATTACTAATTTCCATAACCTCTTACTTCCTTAAGTAAATTCCAGTTGCATAATTACTAATTGGAAGAATACTAAGTAAGTCATGGTTTTCTTCTGATGCCATTATTTTACCTTGTAAGAGCTAACAAGAAGGTGGTGCTTGATTGATTTTCTTAGGGGCTTCAGATGTGTATAATGAAAACCACTTTTCTTGTTAGACCAATTCCAGTCGCATAATGAAAGGTATTGATTTTCTTCCTTTCTTTTTCCTGCTCGGCTTTAATTAGTTAGTTGAGAGGGAGGGAGTTAAGTTTTGACAGCAGTTTTTTGGCCAGTTTTCTTCAAGCATTTAAGAAATGTTGAAATTATCATCTGCTTTTCGAGCTAAATGAAATGTTACAAAGAGTGGTTCAAATGCATTTGAACTGCGAATTTGGGCATATTTTGGTAAAGCAATTGAAAGACGATAACATTTGGTTGAATTTGGTCAAAAGAAGTCATGGCTTCCGGGTACGAAACCAACCAACCCAATAAGTAGAGTTCGCCTACCCCACCTTTTGACGTCAACCTTTTTATCAAAACACGCTCTTTGATCGATTACTTGGCGCCGTCAGACGTAGACCAAGTCTACTGCTGACCTGCACATCTGGCCACCACAGTTACCACCAACTGCCATCTTCTCTATCATAAATTATTTTTAATACTGGACGGTAACCGTACTCCAAAAAATAAATAAATAATAAAAACATTGCAAGCATTAATTATTAAACTTAAATTTGTTTGTGTATATATTAATTTATTCATAAAATTGTTCAATTCATCCTACTACTACTACAAATTACTAAATATATTTTGTGTACGCCTTACTCCAAGTCGAGATAGTAAATTAAATTATTGTCTTGTGTTAAATAAATATTAATTTAAATTTAATTTATTTATTAATTATGTTAAAAATTAAATCAATAATATACATATATATATATATATATTAAAAACATTCATTTTGTGTTATCCATATTAATTTATTATTGATTATATAGTATGAGTAATTAATTTTATTATAATTTTTTTTCTTTTCAATAACTCACATGTAATATTAAACGTTTGGTAATTAGATATTATTATTATTAAAGTTGAAGTTGTTTTATAATAAATTTATTTAATTTTACCACATTTATGACAGTAAATGATAATTATTTTTAAAAAATTTTATGAAATAAAAATTTTTATTATTACATAAATAAAAAAAATTTAGTGTCATTGACCCGAAATGATTGCGAACAACTTGCATTAGTGGTTTTACATGAAATGAAACTCGTTGCATGATTTACCAAATCCCACTCTACTCTTTTCACAACTTCATCTTCTTATCCAAAACTCTACTTACAAAGATTACGCAGATAAAATCTCCACTTGCAAAAATTCTGCTATCGTAATCTGCAACGAAGAGGAGCCCACCGGTCCATATCGTATTTCCGCTCGAGGGACCCAAACCAATTTTCCACTGTCTCAGCAACCCTGAAGCAATTATCCAGAGAATAATAGAAACTCTTTGAAGCTTTTCGTCGAACACCCAGAATCTTTCGACCTACGTGGGCATAAAGCTCAAGCCTACGGGGTCAGCAGTCTATACTATCCACAACACAAGTGACGAGTCGTTTGAAACCTTCTCGGCTGTCTCCAAAATCCATCCAATCCATCTATCGGACTCTGCACAATCAAACTGGTTTAAATAATGCTGGCCCATTGGCCTCGCACCTAAAATTCCGGTCGGTGGTCCGATTCAGCGGCCCAGGCACTGTAAAGTTTCTACAAGGAGACTGTTAACCAATGATGTGCGGAAGTTCTGCGTGTGAGGGAGAAGACGTCCACGTTGCCAACACTCAATTTGCCTTCCTAGTCTGCTTCGCCGGTATACGCGGCGTTGTTGACTCCTCATGGGAGGTTTTTGTACGACTTTTTCTTGTATTCTAAGCCTCAGCCCGAGGAGAAACGGAATCAGATAAGGTCTGGACCTGGGGCCGGTTCGGATGATGGGCCGGTCGAGGTTTTTGCTGATGTTGATGGTTCAGTCTTGGATGAGTTACTGCAGACGTTTAAGAAGTAAGATTTACTTTTGTTTCCGCATTTTGGGAACTTTCATTTGTGCCAAGTGTTTATGTAACTTTTTCTGTTTTAGGTTATTTTTGGTGTCTTTCTATATTAAATTGATTTTTCATGTTAATTTTAGTGCAATAATAGAGATTGAGATTTTTCTCGCTCTGATTTGTAAATATTGTTCGAACTTAGAATGTGATTTATCTCATATATTGCATCGTTAAAATAAGTGAATGAAATGACCCGGTTTGGAATTTAAGTAGCCACTATGATGTACTTCTGTGAATATCTTTATTCCTCTTAATAAAATAAGTGAATGAATGTGATTTTCCAGCACGTCTGATGTTTTGTGGAATTCAGCCTATTTTAAAAAGTGATAATGGAATATCTTTATTCCTCTTAATAAAGAAAGTGGTAGTTGAAACATGCAACTCATGCTTGTGCTTTGAATTATTGTAATTTCATAAAAAATGATTTGATGATTTAACAACAAATACTAAATCCTGAACACTGAATTAACTCTTTAGTACAAAATGGTGTAAAATGCAAATAATTTGGCCCTGCTTTGCATTGCATTTTCTTTTCTTATCTGATGCTTTTTCTGCATTTTGTTTTCCATTATTTCTTCCAATGCACTTATGGGCAAGGGAGATTTTGATAACACAGTATTTCTCTGTTTCTGTTACATCAGAGGCATATAGTTGGTGGCTGACTAACATAGCAACAAACAAGAAAGACATTTGTGCACCTTCCTTCATAGTTAATTGGCCATTCCATATTGCCTGGTGTTTTAACATATAATTGTGCTGTTGCAGATACTGGTTGAGGTCTAAGGTTGAGATTGAGAGTGTTGCAGAAGACTTCTCTTGCTGGCAGTGTTATGGTGTGAACCTATCTCAGAAGTAGTCATCTATAGATGAATCAGAGGCTGGTGTTGGCTGAGGTAGTGGCATTGATCATCCTGGCATGTCAGCTTCACATGGTATTGATACCGGATGGCAGTGATATAAGGATCCCAGATTGGATTGTCTTGGATCAAGAGGAATCTTCCAATCTAGTACAGTACGTGAACTTTCAAAACCCTTGTTTCCTTCAAAGATCTCTTTGTATTGACATTGCCAAGCAAGTTAAAAGACTTGGACGCTTGTCATATTCATCTATTGAACTTGCTTGTTTATTAAGCATGTACTTTTTTCTTTATTAAGTTGTGGTTTTTTCTCCCTACATCTGTTGCAGCACTCTTGGTTGAGGCCAACAAAGAAACAGATGAAGAGAATTATCTTTTGTGGAGATTAAAGAAGACAGTCGCTGAAGGCTCAACTTAAATTCCTAAAGGTATGCCTTTATTTCCTCCTTGACAGTATACTTTGTTTAGGACACAATCCAACCATTAAACTGGTCTAGAGCAATCACTTTAGATCTGTTCTTTTATGGCTGTCAGATCAATTCTGATCCAGAAAAATTGAAGAATATGGTCAAACTTGTGTTTTCTTGATTGACAGACTAAATAATCAAACCAGTACTCTTATGATATATCATTGATTTGTTCCATTTGCTAAAAATTAAACAAGTTGTGATATAATATTATTTTTTTAGGCTTTCACACACCCCAACCCCGTGCAGTCCATTCACAAATTTGAATTCAAGAAATTTTGCCTCGCAGGTTGATGTGAGGAGAAGTCAATCTCTTAATCTTTTACTTTCATGGCAAAAGGCTAAGCCAACTAGGCTTTTCTTCTGGAAGTGGGCTATCAAATATCATGGTTATTTGTTGATAAACTTTAAAAATTAATGGTTTAGATTTTGTTGAACCCTAACCATTCACACTTTATCTTAATTGACAACCAAACCAAACTATGGTCCAGTTTTGGATTGTTATTTGAATGCCTAAAAGTGATTTTGATAAGCTAAAATTCCTTTTAGGTGTTTTGGTAATATATTTTCATAATTACCCCTTCACAAAAGATTTTGAAAATTAGTTTTCTCATTTAATATTTTTCTATAACTATTTTAATGTAATAATACAAACCCAAATATACTCCCATGCAAATCATTTATTTCTACTACAAATACAAAATATAAATTTAATACTTATTTTAGTCATTATATACACTCACAACATATTAACAAGTGAGGTTTACCAAATAAATTTATTTGCTTTTCAAAAGTGCTCTTAATTTTAGAAGTATAATTTATTAAACACTTTATTGATTCTCTTTGTAGTTGATTATTTCTGCAGATAGCTGATGATAATTATTTTTTAAATCACAGGATTGCCAAATTGATCCTATATATTTGATTTGAAATGGTATAATTGGCTTGATTATTAATCTTGTTTTTCACTCTTTCACTTCTATCATGATTTTTTTTTCTGTCTGATCCTTACATCTGAACTCTGTAATTATCCTATTTAGGGGAAGCAATGCCACTTGAATAGAACGTGCTGGTTTAAATGCCATTAGCTTTGACTAAGGTTGCTATGTTGGTCAAGAGTTGATAGCTTGTACACACCATTGGGCGGAGTTCGCAGGCAATTGTTTACTTTAAGGTTTCTTGATAATTGAGGAAACGGTAAATTTCCCTCTATTTAGTTCTCAATATACTATTTTCCTTATCTTGCTATGTTACAAGCATTTTCTTTCTTGCCAGAACTAGAGCAGAAAGGCACTCTTGGTTCGGAAGTGATAGATATTGAATCTGGCAAAAAGGCTGGAAAGGTGACAAGTGCTCTAGGCTGTCACAGCCTAGGAGTCTTGCAGTTGGAAGAAGTGTTCGAAAAATCTGATGTATTGACAATACAAGGACAGGAAGATGTTAGGATTGAGGCCATCAGACCACATGGTGGCATGCTGAATGGTTTCAAGAGCATCAACAGCACAGTGAGATAGCTTAGAGTGTTTAATATGTCGAGGGATTATGGCCTTTCTTTGTGAACTCAACACTGCACATTTTTACCTTTGTGCCGACCGTGATGGTAGCCACAAGCTTAGAAGTTCTTTAGATTTTTTTTTCGTAAGACCTAATAAAGGAGAAACGTTCTCTTCGAATTGTGTTGTGCCCAATTGTGATATATATGCATCAATGATACTGACGGTTGATCTGAAATTGGAGTTTTATGAGGAATTTCAGGGTGGATCTTATTTGCCAGAAAGCCAGGAATCTTGAGGATTATTTGCTACAAAACTATGTCGGTAAACCCTTAAGTTGGAGAGGATCAACATAAATTAATATAACAGTCGTCACTCTTTAGTCCTATTGGATGTTGTGCTGTGGTAAGTTACTATCATCACCAGTCATTGTACATAATTCAGAGTTGTACGCATAAAATGGGCATTGTTGTGTGAAACTCCTCGGATAAACGAAGCCAAGTGTAAGATGCAAAATTATTTTCCGGCTTTTCGTTGATTACGATGTTGAGCCAGCTTCTCATGAGGCTGGAAATTAAGTTACTACATAAGATCACAATTCACAAGGTGACTAACCCTCTTTTAGCTAAGGAGATTTTCCTATGATTTGCAGCAACTCCGATTTACGAGAAAAAAACATCTTCCAAATTTCACTGTAAGCCTTTGTGCCATAGCGGCAACTAGTTATCAAAAAACCAGCGTAAAAGCATGTTGAGCAACAGCAATTTCCCAAATTATGAAAATAGAAATGTTGCCATAACTGGTGCTGCAAATGTTAACTCTTGAATAACTGCCTCCATGGTAGGTCTGTTTTCAGGTACTTCATTGGTGCAAATCAGGGCCATCTTCCCCAGCTTAGCAGCCTCAGACTCTGAGAACTTTCCCTCAAGATTTCTGTCAATGAAATCTTCAAATATGGAAGATTCAGCAGCCTTTCGCATTGAGTTGGTGAGTACCAGAGAACCAGATAGAATTTGGAGGATGATCACTCCAAATGCAAATATGTCGCTCTTCTCAGTAAAACGGCCAGTGGTAACATACTCTGGAGCTAAGTAGCCCATTGCAGCACTAGTTTTGAGAGCTGAAAAGACGATGTCATCTGCAAGAAGCTTATGAAGGCCGCAGTCTGCAATCAATGGGTTGAACTGCTGGTCAATCAGAACCTTTTCGGCAGATAAGTTCCGGTGGACTATGGCAGGCTTGTTCCCTTCGCTGCTATGTAGATATCCGATACCTGATAGAAGAAAACACATATATCATCTAATTCTGGGAAGAATATAGAATAAAATAATGATGAACGATAATAAAGCAAAAACTGACCTTTTGCTAGGCCAAAAATGATGGAAACTCTTGTGGACCAGTCAAGTACATAGTTGCTTCCATCTTCTACATCAAGATACTTTGAGAGCTTTCCCTTTGGAGCAAAGTCATAGACGAGAAAGCATTCACCTCTGCCTTTCGAGCAACAAAACCCTCGTAGCCTAACAATATTTTCATGTCTCATTGAGGTTAACAAATACAACCCCTTTACAAACTCAGCTTCCTCGGATTTACAACTGGTCACATTAATGCTTCTAATTGCTACAAGTGATCCATCTCTGAGAATTCCTTTATAGATTGATGAGAAGTTGCTTCTTCCCAATAAGTTCCCCTCAGAAAAGCATTGGGTTGCAGACTCAATTTCTTCCAGGTTGAACCTAAAGTTGTTGAGATCCTCCTGTAAGAATCCCGTGCCATTGAGGCCATCACCAAATGGATCCCATCCTTGACAGTATTCGAGACATACAAGAGGAGAGCCTCCATTCCTGTTGAACTCCTTAGCCAAGTCAGCGCTAAGTTGCCCATCAGAGGACTCGCAAGTATTCCCAATCTTTTGTTTCTGCCTGCGGTAGCGTAAAAAGATTAGAAATCCAACACCTGCTAATATGACAGTGACCGTGACAACAGCCGCACCAATGGCAATTTGTGGGAATTTTGATGAGTGTGAGCAATGGGTTTGATTACAATGTGCCCGGAAATTTCTGGAGTTATCGATGTCTACTGGAGCTGCATTGTTTGCGTGTGATTCGAAGGGTCGATTGTTGAACGCATTATCAAGAGCAGTGCAAGCTCTCAACGAACCAAATCCAACTCCACATAAACCTTGGTTGTTTTCACTCTGGAATCCTCCGTTTAGTCTCTTTAAATCTTCATTTTCAATTATCAAAAAATTGAAATAAGTCTAGATTGAAGAGGCGTATAGGTTCTAAATAAAATGGAATTTCTGTGATAACAAGCAAGGATGTTACAGAAAGACTTACCAGAAGGGACAATTCCAACGAGTGTATTATTTCGGAGATCTAGAAATTGCAATTGTGGATTATTAGCTAAGCTTTCAGGAATTGTGCCAAACAAGCCATTGAAGCTCAAATCAAGCCTTTTTAACATTCCCAAGTTCCCAAGGCTGGCAGGAATTTCACCACTTAGTCTGTTATGTTGCAATGTAAGCACATTTAAGTTCTTCAAGGACCCCATCTGGGTAGGTATACTTCCCTTCAGCTGGTTACAACAAAGCTGCAGAACTACAAAAAGGGGGTAATATCTCTTTTAGTTGAATTTAGAAGATTACGATGGAGATCTTTCATCATTAACCATTTCAAAGATATTCGTCACAGTATTTCCATGGTGAAACGCATCACACAATGCCGTTATTTTATTAGTTAAATTATATTAACGTCGTATTATCTTTGGTGGTGTTGTCTTTTGGACAAAACAGAATTAAATCAGGGCCAAATTAGCCGATTCAGAAACTGAAAAGCACAATAGTTTGTTCATGCAGCCATAAACGTCAGATTTGCCAAAACTCAGTTCTCTGTTTTGAATGGAATTGAAAAAAATGATGACGAATATATCATGAAACAGGCTGTGATGCCCTGTTTCGGTGCCAACAACATTCTACACTCACTCACACATTTGTGTTAAGGGAAATATGTAACCTCAAAACACTTTTAACCTACTGTTTCAATAACCTTAATGCAGAATATAGAACACCGTTGAAAAAATAAAAAACTAAATCAACTAGAAGAAATCATTGAACAAATATGTAACTCTCACGGCAAAATAAGCAACTGACCTTGTAAGCTAGTCATGTTCCCGGTCTCCGGAGGGATACTTCCGGACAAGTTATTCACATCAAGATACAAATCAGATAACTCAGTTAGGCTACCAATCTCTCTGGGTATCTCTCCAGACAAATTGTTATAATGCAGGTAGAGACCAGACAAGCACTTGAGATCACCCAAAGCAGGGGATAAGTTGCCAGTTAAACCCTTTCCCTGTAACGAAATGTTAGCCACTTTGCGGTGCTGGTTGCATGCTATTCCCTCAAAAGAACCGCTACTACAAGGATCTCCATCTTCTGTCCATGATTTAAGAAGCTTGTTTTCTGGGTCTAATGAGGCTTTCAGATCCAAAAGAGCTCTCAGCTCCATGTTTCCACAAACTGAATGTGGTAGAGAAAATGTGATCGAGACAAGGAAAGAGAGAAGAAAACGAGAGATATCCATGTTTGCTCTTGTGTCACAAGATTTGTTTCTCTTCTGGTTCTGTTCCGTTACCAATTATCGCTATATTCCTGCACGAAAAGAGTCTGCCGATGAAGAGCCATATCTGTTTTTCTTTTCTCTGTTTGCAGAACTGTTGTAGTTTGCGGAATTGACAGAGGTAGCGAGCGTGAGAGAGATGCAGTAGTAGTAATGTGTCTGAAAGTTGAAAACCGAGTACAACCAGTCACTACTTTTGGAATGGAGACTAACACATTCACATTTAGAGTTTAATGTTAATGAGATAAGGAGAGATGATTAGATGTTTCGGACAGTTGGCTGTGATGACTGTGACCAGACAACTGTTAGCAATCTCGACAGTGGGTTAGGGAAAACAGCATTGTGATCACTGGCGATGCAGGAGTCCTACTTGACATTGACCTTGTTTTGATCGTCGTAAAATGAATTGAGATTGGTGTAAACACGACAAGCATGTACTGTAATGTAAAAGCAATACAACCGAAGGCATATTTTATAGGATTGTACAGTTTCTCTTGCGGGTATCTTGGACATTTAAAACTTGAGACATTATTTTAATATAGTACACTGACTAACTCAGATTGCCACCTTCCGTCGGAATTCTTGGTTGAGCATATTAACACGAAGAATTGAATATAAGGCAAGTATAGCAGATAAGAATTCTAATCATTATAATAGAGGTCAATGGCGTCCTTTTCCACATTGAAAGTCATTGGTGGGAGGCCTAATTTCTGCTGATTGGCACACTAATCATGGCGTCCCGCATGGAATTTTCACTATCTTTCTCGATGGTGGTAGATGTCAACACCACATGAAAATGTACAAGAATATTTTTGTACATCAATATAAAGACTTAGGTAAGGAGAGAAGACATTTTGTTAGGAGGAATGATCAATGAGGGGGCTCCCTCACATATTTTGTATAAATAGTTATTACAATATGCCAAAAGAAATTTACTTTTTAACTTTTACAAATGATTAATGGAGTTGGAGCCAGAGACAGCTAAATTTGCGCGGGACAAACATGTTATGTTGGATTCCCTTAATTTCTTTTTGTTTTATACCATATCAATTGAATAGACTAATGAGATCTTTTTTCCATCATTATCAAAATGGGTCGTTTTTCCTTTGTACCCCTTTGTTTTTTTTGGGTTTTGGTTTTGGTTTTGTCTGAAGGTTTGGAAAAATTATGTACTTAATTAGAGGTTGGTTGTTAGATTTCATGTCTCTATTTATAATCTTCCGTTTCATAGCCTCTAATGAACTCCACGGTACAAGAAATAAATCAAATAAAATAGTTTAAAAAGATACACAGCTCATAGCTGACTGGGTTGTGAGTTCATAAATGATTTTTTCGTTCTCAAACAAGTAATAGGAGGATGGCAGAAGCAGAAGCAATACATAATTGTCCAGCACCATAAAAGAAAGAAAAAAGCTTGGCGGAAAAAGCTATTACAGTGTTGATTTTGATTACATTCAATAACACAAGGATGTTCCAGAAAAAAGTAGTCTGCCGACTTTACATTTTGAAGGTGGGTATGTAGGGCCATCATTTTATTTTACAATGCCCTAGAAAGATGCATACCAGCTACTTAGCAATATCAGTGTTTTTAAGTTAGTTAAATGAGAAAAGCGGGGGTTAGTGGCGAGAAAAGAGGAAGAAAATAATGTCACTTGATTGCTACATTATGCCATGGTGCTTACTTTTATCAAAAGTCTCCCACCATTCTCGACAAGGTTAACAATAGTCAAAGTTTGAATAAATAAATCTTTCAAATCCTTGAATCCTGAAGCAATTTGTTTTATATATATATATATATGTATGGTTTTATTGAATTAGAAGAAAATGGCTTTCAAGTTGGTATAATTTTTCAAAAGGTGTTTTTAAGAATTGATATCAAAATGTATTCTACAGAAGTAGTCATACGAATTAGGATTTGTTGGAGAATAATTATTGACTGTTATGTTAATACAATCTATCCCCTGATTTAGCGGGGAAATGCTTATTTGACTTTGAACCTTCTTTCTTTTTTTGCCTGTTTTCCCATGGCTGGTTATTGTCTCAAACATACAATTTAAATAGCAGCTTTCATAGCTTTTGTTTAGCATATTATTAACCAGATCCATCAAGTTTGAAGCCTCAGTATTTCAGGTTTCCCAATTTAATTGCATGCTTAGGTAACCAAATTTAGAGCTGCATAGTTTCAATCCCTTCAATTAGCTAGATTTCACTAAATTACTAACTAGTACATGCACAACAGAAACACGTTCCAAATATCCATTATAATATCATACACCGTGGCTCATTTTTTTTATTTAAAAAAAAACTAAATATAGTCAATTAACTAGAATATCAAAATTTAATTTTTAATTTAAGATTAATTGTATGCTATTATTTTGAGTTTAAATTAGACTATAAATATAGCTCAAGCTATAATATTTAGTTAAAAAAAGTTAATTTTTTTTTACCTTAAACCCAACAACTCAATTAATTACACAAGTAAATTTGTAAAATTATTTATACTAGGTTGGTTTATATTTCATGGGAGGTTACCCAATTCAACAAGAATTAAGAATTATGAGGTAAAATAATTTTCTAATCAAATAAATAAAAAAATTCTAATCTTTTATATATATATATAATACATGTAAGACTAGAATAATGAAACAAAAATAAAAACTTATATATCCAAAAAATATTGAACAACCACAAAAAGTGAGTGCAGATTAAAAGAAAAAAAGAGTGGCTAGAAGGAAAAACTATAAGAGTAATAAGTAATTAAACACTATAAATGTCATGCGTATTTTAATTTAATTAATATATTGTATAATTATTATTTTATTTTTTTAAAAATCTTAGATTTTAATCTTATTTTATTAATTGAATCTTTTAACATACATATTGTAAAATTAACCTTTTAGTAATTTTATGGCTAAAATTTATTATTTTATTATTATTTTTAAACGCTAGATGCAAATATTGCCAAAATTTATAAATATCTTAATTTTTTCTTATAATAACTAAATTTACTATTTGCATCTTTTTTATTAAGTTATAATCATATCTTTCTGGATAAATTTTTATTATTATCATGCCTTTGACTAAACAGTATTCTTCTAACTATTCGAAAAGGGAAAAAAAAACAAAGATTAAATTATGTTACTCAATCTCAAAGGAAGATATACTAACATTTCTTTTTATAGGAAAGGATGGATAAAAATTTTCAAATGAAATTTTGATTGATGTTAAACAAAAGAATAAAGTTTAAGAAAGATTAAATAATATTGCTCATTTATGGAAAGAAAATTTTTCAAAGCTGATCGACTATATCTCAAAAAAGACTATTGAAATTTTTTAACAAAAAAACTTGGTTATGAAGATTGAATTAAAAATTTTCTAATAAAAATCTGAAAAGACTAATTTTATATGTGATTATTTTTGTAATTAAATTTTCATAAATTAATTGATTAATTTGAAGCTCATATTTAATTACATAAGAGTAAAGGAATTAGGCTTAATTTTTAATTAAATAATAAAATAAAATTTTATATTTTCTTATCTTGATCTATATGATTATATTTTATAAATTCACCTATGACCCCTTAAAACTTAAGGCCACCTCTGATATGATATTTTATATCGCACCAATAATCCAAAGTAAACTAACCATTAATACTTTTTTTTTCAAATTAAGGGAGAGATTCGAAGGGTTAAATAGTTAATTTAAATAAGGATTAAAAAATTATTTTAGATATTCGATATACAAAATCACCAAAACATTAATATGATTCTTCTTTTCTTTTTACTACTTTTTTTCTAGTTAATTTTTTTCTTAAAATTATAATTAAAAGGTAAATATTTTATTCATTATAAATTATTTTAAAATAAGAAAAAAAATTAAATCAGAATACCCACACGCATATATCTAGATGCTTACATGAAAGTTGTAATTAAAATAGTTCACACACACATGCGCACGGTGCTCTAGCTAAATTGGTTTTTGTTATCCCATTGTGTTTGGGCTCTCTGGGCTCAACAATGAAACAAAATAAAAGTTGGGCCAGATAACAGAACATTGGGCTCAATAACATGAAATTTGCAACACGGAAATCTACAATAGTCCCCAGTTTTGATAATGCCAATCCAAGCTTCAGTGCTTTTGTGCCTTTTAATACACCCCACCCACACCCGCACCCCAAGAATAGTTGATTGACGGCGCAAAAGGCGACCACTTCAAACATGAAAATCAGTAAAATCACCCAGCCAAACGACATCGCTTTCCACTCCTCTCCACCTTTAGACGACAGCGTCCCCAGCTTAGCGGCCTCCCAATTTCCAATTCTAGCCATTCCATTGATCGCCCGGTCCCCAATTCAAAATCAGTTCTCATTCCCTCGAAATACAGGGTGAAGGAGACTGCTGAAAATTTCCAAGACGAGAACAAATGGGCAAGGATCTGAGCGACGATCAGGTCTCTTCAATGAAGGAAGCCTTCACATTATTCGACACCGACGGTGACGGTAAGATAGCGCCGTCTGAGCTGGGGATCCTGATGAGGTCGCTCGGTGGAAACCCAACCCAAGCTCAGCTTAAATCCATAATTTTCGGGGGAAAAACTAACCGCTCCCTTCGATTTTCCCCGCTTCCTTGAGCTGATGGCAAAGCACATGAAACCGGAGCCGTTCGATCGCCAGTTGCGTGACGCCTTCAAAGTGCTCGATAAGGATTCCACTGGGTTTGTTTCCGTGGCGGATCTACGACATATTCTGACTTCTATTGGAGAGAAGCTGGAACCCTCCGAGTTTGATGAGTGGATCAGGGAAGTGGATGTCGGGTCGGATGGGAAGATCCGGTACGAGGATTTTATTGCCAGGATGGTGGCTAAGTGAGATAACTGGATCTCGAAGAAATTAAATGGGTGTGTTTTTATTTTAATCTTTCGTGGAAGTATTTTGTGTTCTTGTATTTTTCTTTTTAAATTTTTGGATTGTTTTTGGATTAGGGTTTGTTTGGCATTTTAATGCTGTGGATGTTGTATTTCTTGAATTGTTGAATTAATGCTGACCTTTTGTTAGCTCTCTCTCTTTCTCCTTTAATATTCCAAGGTTTCTATGTGATGTATTATATGATGTGCAGATGTTGTTGCTCTTTGAAATGAATTTGTTTAGCCATGCTAAGCTTTTGTTACTGTCTACCTATGGAATGTTATGTATTTCAGGTGTAATTCGGAATGGCTTCATGGTATTTATTTCAGGTGTAATTTGGAATGGTATGTATTTCAGCTGTATCGCAATTGTGATATTAGGGAAATGAATTTCTCTTGCATAATTAGTAAGAAGTGAGCTTCGAGACTTTGAAGGACGGTTTGTGCTGCTCAGGGGTTTGTTCTGGTGAGATCCAAATGAGTTGAAGATGCAAGCAGTATATTAACACCATGATGAATCTACACAAAGTCCCTCCTGAAATGATCTTGAAGTAATTTGAGCCAGCTTCTTCCTGCTTTGGATTAGACTACGACAAAGGATGACAGATTTTGTGGGTCATTTCCTTGGGAAATTTGTCTCTCTACAGTCTTGAGCGGGAATCACTCACCCAAAAAACGAAATCATGCAAGGTATCATACGAAGACTTCTCCATAAAATCAAAGTTGGTTCAAACTTGGAACAGTATGTTCTGGCCAACATTTGGTCTCCCCTGAAATGATTAGGGCTTGGGTATATTTAATTTGCTAATGAAAAAGATAAGTGCATAAAATTGCTCCGTGCTTCAAGTTCAGGAGGCGATTTTGCTGTCCACGACCTGTTACCCAAATGCGCTCCTGGCAGTAAAGTTAAGATGTGCAACGATTCACATTAAATTATAACAAGAAATGTAAATTTACAACGTCAATGAAAAACCAGATCCTCCCAAAAGCATAAACAAACCCTTATTGACTCAGTTTTGCTTTGCAGCTGGCTTCAATAACTTAAAAAAAAATCTGAAAATTTTCGTTTCACACCCATTGTCTGCAAATTTGGCAATATTTTGAAGTCATATACAAAGATTCCACCAAATAAGGCACAAAAATTGCAAGAGTGAGCTGCAGGAGGATTTCAGAGACCATGATTTGACGTTTTCTCAACAATGGATGCGGCAACAAGTGCATTGTGTCTTCATGACCATGGGAGCAATATTTTGCGTTGCCAAGGGGCAAGTTGTCTGAACCGTGAGGCTCTGAACTCTCCAGAGCTGGTAACTGACTTTCTGCGGTAGTTTCAGAGTTGCCCCCATTATCTTCAGGAGGATCTTCGGGATCTTCTTTTCTGTCATTCTTCTCACTCGTATGGTCGCCACTACCACTACCATGATGTGAGATGCCCTGGACCAAGTCTGGGCGAGCTTCTACCCCAACTCGCCTGAGATGCAGCTGCATAATAAATACACTAGTTAAAAAAGACACATTTTCCAATAAGAAAATGCTCCGAGTATGGCTTGCTTATGTATCAAGTCCATTGAAACAAATAGATAACATAATATAAACCTGAAGATGTAAATTGACTTCGTCTGGGCGTGAAAGAAATGGGAAATCGCCTCCAGTTTTCATGTAAGCTCGCCTTGCTCCAGGATATCTCTCACTCAGTTGATCTTTGAGCTGTTGAGGAGTTGCACAGTAGTCATTTGTCTTCAAGGACAAGTAACCATGCCAAAAGAATAAAGAAAGTGGTCAGCAGAATCTTAAATGCATTTCCTCTGCATCAATTTCAGAAGTTAAATCTCCAGATGAAAGTACAATACCAAGATAAGAGAGTCCAAACAGTTGAACAGTCAGCAGCAGAGAAAGAAGTAAAAATGGCACATAATTATGTCATTCCGTTTCACGCTGAAACATAAATTGCACATTGATCTTATCTCAAAGTTTTAAAAAATCACAATTTACATCCATATCATACACACAAAGCGAATTGCTGGCAATGAATTTGTTCAAGTTTTACTACAGTTGACACAATGTTTATTACATGTTCATATGATCACTTCCAAACCATGTCATATCAAGCACAATTGATTCCTTTCTCTAAACATATGGTGAACTTCCCTATGGACAGCAAAAGTTTTAGCAGGATTGTTTGATGCATATAGGAACTAGCTCAGCAAAATTCTAGTTTCATCCAGTTAACCAAAGTAGGCATCTGCCATTTCAATGTATGCCTGCTGCGAGTCAATTAGAGAAATCAGTGAAAAGATATTAGAAACACATCCAAATAGTTTCTAATAACATACATCCATTATCGTGATATGTGAATCTGAAAGCAGAAGACTTCCAACCGAAGCAGCATCTGCGGTCAAGGTCAACCTGGATGCCAAGTCTTCTCTTGATAGTGTTTCAACCTGAATAATGTCAAAAAAGTTTAGTGAAATCTTTTCTACATCATCTCACTTTTGTACTAAAGGGGCAGGAAAAAAAAGAGAAAGAAGTTAGAACTGAAATGACTAGTGGAGAAGACAGGAAAAACTCTCACTTGATATGTAAACAATGAAAGTAGGCTGGAGATAAAAGAAAAAAAACAAAGGTGAAATAAAGTGAAATGGTTTGACAATACCGTCCACAAAGTGCAAACAATATGCCAAAATACACAATGCAATGGATGTAATTCACACCTCTGTGTTCAGAAGGCAACACTAAATCAAGATAAATTTAAGGAAGAAAAAACATGAGCATCAAGTGAAGCACAAACTATTTATTAAAATTTTCACCATATACTTGAGTCAAATTGACTGAGCTTCAACCCAAATTATAAGTAAAAACCATGCAGTATTTAATGAAGAACCAGTATGCCAGTCCAAAACCTTCACGCATGCAGAATGGCAAACAGCTGGAAACAGAATTATGGATTTCACAAAATATGCTCCTAATGCTCATCTTTGAACATTATGAAATGATTCAGATCAAACCATTAAAAAACTGAGGATTTTATTTAAGACAAACTGTATCATAACATGCTATCTGTCAACAAGAAAACTGCAATGTATGATAAGGTTCAAAATGTTTCCTGAAAACTTTGCAATTACATATTCTACCTGAGAAACAACAAAGTCCACAGAATCCGCAATAAATGGTTCATGAGGGCCATCATGAATTCCTGTTAAGACGTATCGCTTGAGCAAAAAGGAAGGTGTCCAGCTAACACTGCATGAGGCAATACCACAATTAGGCAAGTTCAATTGTTGATAATATAAATATTTACATGCAATTCATTACAAATAATATCAGGCAAAAAGAACAACCAAGATTTAGAAATGATATGCAATCCTCTAGTAAAATAAACTGTTTCTGGTATTCCTCAAAGTAAATCACAATTGAAGCTACTATGCAAATGCACTGAAGATAAACTATTGACCATGTGAATAAGTAAAAAAGCAAACTTGTTAAACAGGAAATAACGCACCAAACATAAGCACACTTTTACTGTCATTCATTGAATATAGCTTGCTTTTAAGAGTTTTAAGTGGTTTACCAACAATGAATGAGACAAAATGATTTGAACATTAAAAAATAATCAAATCTTTCATATGTAGATTTGTCACTAAATAAAAGAAAAATGGATACAACTTTCAGACATAAAGGACCAAGCAATAATTTTCTAAGCTGTAATGAGAACAAAATTTATAAAAATACATTTTTGACATACCACAACCATATCACTAATTAGATCTCCAGCCTCTAGGCACTACAAAGAAATAAGACAACATACATGGGAGCCCATGGCATTGCAGCAGCAAAATTACGTGTATCCAAAAACGTATTTGATAGTACTAATGATCTAACTCGTCTTGGGCGATGCTGAGCAAAAAGTTGTGCTAGGAAGCCTCCAAGGGATGTACCATAAAGATGTATCTGTAAGAGATGCATTTATCAGTCTACCAAATATGTACTCAAGTTGTCAATTACTAAGGGTACCCAGCCAACTTGGAAAAAGTATAATATGGACATTGATTCTACTTTCAATCAGTGCAAACAAAGAATTTTACCATGCTTTAAATATGTGAAAACATATGCTGACACAAGGTTGTTCAATCACCATATAATTCACTTATGGACCTAATACAGTATTTTCCTTGTGAAATCACAAATTGTACAATTTATTCACCCAGGCTTCAAGTACAATTAATTATGTAAAAAATGTGGACAACAGATTAAGCTGATTGTGTTATACAAGCAAATAATTGTGCCATAAGACTGGGCTGATAATGTCATAAAGAATAGAGGGTCTAACTACCATGCCAACAACAGTGTATTCATTCACTGTAGTCAAAAACAGACAACAGAATTAAATCTCAGTTCAATTTATTATAGTGCTGAGTGCATTTTTGGTTCTCCTTAAGCCAGCCGTTTTAGTAGAAATCACAAACATGGCATACATTTAGAAACCTGACTCGCAATCTTTTAAGTACCTTCAGCATTTGAAGGGTCCAGGTAATTCTCTTTTTCTAAAGCCATGGAGGATGTAATAAAGTACCATTGGAAGATGTAAAAATTTTTAATCAAGCAGGCATTTCAGTACATGCAACAAATTCATGTACCAATATCTAGACAGATGATTCTTATAATAGTAAAAAGGTAATGGAAATAAAAGAATATGGATGTAGTAGCATATGCTGTAGATGAAACTCTCACATGATGAACATCAATGGCATCAAGGAACTTTTCAAATGCTTGAATCCACTCATTATGATTCCATACACGTGGAATATCAACTGAAATCACCCGGTAACCCTGAAAATTTGCAAAATGGAAAGTTACAGAACCTGAGAAGGTACCATAAACGAGAGCATTCAATTCCTACCCCACGCCCTGCCCTTCGCCCCCCCTCCAAAAAAAAGAGAGGAAAAAAAACTGAAAAATACAATAACAGCAAAAAACTGACACTCAAATGACCAATATAATTTACAATTGCGTAGGTACCGATAAGCCTTTTGTGCCAAAACAGTAAAATTTGAAGCTGTTACACAAATTAGTTACAGAATATTGCAAACTGGACCTTTGAAAAATAATCTACATTCTCCTTAGGAAATAAAAGAACCACACAAAGAAGAGGAGGTTACGGAAAACAATAAAAAGTGGCAAAATACATTAATATACTATGATATCCAATTAGTTACCTTCATGGATAATGACATGATTTGCTTGTAGTAGACTTCTGCTGTCCCAGCTGTTCCAGGAAGACATATAAGTGGTGGAACCACTTTTGGCCCAAAATCATAATATCGCCATTGCTTTGTGCCAATCTGGGAGGAAAAAGGATGGAAGTTCGAATGTAAAAGACACATCATCATTTGATAAACAGTAACACCAGGAATTTTGACAGCAGAGCTGAAATATGACATAATCTCACTCTTAAAAATTTAAATATCAAGCCTCTTCTTTGTACTTCAAGAAATGACATTGACCATTGAAAAAGTCTAAAAATCAGTTAGCCTTAGCCAACAACCTTAATGTTAAGATCATTGGCATTTGTTCATTAGAACCGAAAAAAAAGGCTACAAATGTTCTATAGATCCATTATAATATAGAGACAGAAGAAGTTTTATATTAAACACAAATGAATGTTAATAAATTCAAATTTGATCACTGCACACAACATACTGCAGCCACCAATACCATCTAGCACCATAATGCATTCTAACAATCGATGACTCATCAATAATCCCAAGAAATAGAAGCATACTCAGAAACATACTGAAGTTAAGGCATGAAACCAAAATATGGAACAATTAATATGAGCCAACATCAAAACTCACAATGTTATCTAAAAATACAAACCCAATGCATGAAACAATGAAAGAGTTACAGATAAAAACTCATAAACCACCATGATTAGCTAAAAACAAGATAATATAGTTGAAATAAAAGAATCAGCAGTAAGACCTATGAACCCAGGTCTAAACAAGTAAAACCCATAATCAAACAAACCCACATCAACATTTCTCAAAACTGAGGTCTAAAAATTGAAAACAATTGCACATAACAGTCAAACGAAACAAATCCTCAGAATAATCTACTTACGACGAAACAATACTGCTCAAACAAATGCATACCCAGTAACAGTAGTCAACTAACAAGCAATCAGACAAGAATCGTAGAAACATATCAACATCAATATTTTGCAAAATTCATATGAATTGCCAAAGAAAAGCAATCAGTGAAAATAAACGATTACTTGATTAACTACAAGTCAAAACCAAAGCTAAGCATAGCGAGTTAAAAATGAAATTAAGGAACAAAGACATGGTGAGAAATTATGAAAAACAAGAAGAGAAACTTACAGGGATCTTGTGAAGAGGAACCTGGGACTTGAAGTAAACATAATCTCCGGGCGCCGAGAAGACGCCTTTCATAGCTATCTGTTGTGCCTATACATTCATCCACATTCTACTTTTCGTTTCTAATAAAGATCAATCAATCAACCAATCACCGATCCATCTATCTCTCGAGAAAATTTAAGTTAAAAGCATTCCCTTTCAACTGCCCGTCAGCGTTAACATGTGCGACCCCTTTGGAGAATTTGGTGGAATATTTTGTCCAAAATCGACTTTCCGCTCATCCGCGAACCTTTTGGCATAATAATCAGGGATTACTTACTGCATTTGACTTCCTTAGGTAACTTATCCGATCATTCAAAATATTTATCAATATAATGTGTCCTTCGTCTACATAATTTCTAAAATAATATTATAAATAATTTTAAAAATTTAAAAAAAAATTACCATTCACATTATTTAAAATAAAATATTTAAAAATATCTAATATTATTATACATAAAAAATGTAACAATATATTTTTTTATAACAAAACTTCTAATTACTTTCATTAATTAATTTTTATTATTAAAATTTCTTAGTAATTATTTTTTTTTAATATATGCAAATAATTTTTATAATTCTCCCATAATTTCATTTTTTCTCTAATAACGAAAATATTTATTTGTGATATTATAAACTTACCCCTTTTTTTATAAATTATTTTTTTAAAATATAAAAAAAATAATTACTATCATTATCTTTTATCGTAAGTGTAACAATACAACTTTCGTTTTTTTTTATTTTCAAATGATAATTTAATTAAGAATTTAATTCATTAAAAAATATATAATATACAAAGACAATTAAAATTTTTATCTATGCTAAAAATATCTCTCTTAAATTTATTAGAAAAAAAATAATTATTTTTAATAAATGTAATAGACAAGTATTAGTGATAATTTAATTATCTTCAATTGTCTTTAATAGTAATTATACTATAGCTATAAAAAATTTGTTAATATAAAGAATTTCAATTATTTGTGGAAACATATCAATTGGTAGAACCTTACTAAAAGAAAGAGATGTTGTATACGAATCATTCACGTATTCTTCTGAATTATATGTATCCGCAGGATTAATTTGGAAAAGCAGAGGGATATGCAAGAACAAATCATTTTTATTGAAAACATTCCTCTGATGAATTCTTTGGAACCTCTATAGTAAATGGAATACAGAGAATTGTTATCAATCAAATAGTAACCTTGTTCAAATTTGTTTACATTCATTTTTTAATTATATACAGGTTTAGTCTATAGATGAATTTGAAAGATGTAGTGTACTGTATAATCTTTGTAGTTGCGAGCGGGGATTCTTAATTTCCTATTTCTTCTCATTTCTTTTTTTCGGTTTAATTTTTATAAAATTTTCATCATTTAAAAAATATAATAAAAAATAAGTAAAAAGTTTTTAGTAAAATTATTTTTCTTTGTCGCGAGTCACGACCCATGAAGGACAAAACGGTAGAACTGTTAAACCATCGGATCAGCCTGCTCCAAGAACAGCGTCTGAAATAACTGAACGATGAACTCCATTTTTCAGGGTTTCTTTCTGGTAGCCTTTGAACGGAGAGTGTTTACTCTCTCTAATCTCTTAGCTATCGTCTGTCAAAGGTTAGTCAATCTTTGTTAACATTTGACTAATTTTCTCTTTTAATTTTTGTTATCTTCTGTGATTCATTAACAAATAAAGGCATATAGTAGTAGTTATGTTTCAGAAATTTCATAACTTCTACGACGCATCTAAGTTTACAAGATTAAAATCCCGGAACCCTTTTGTCTCACTGCTAAGAAGTTTTCATTTGGAGCCTAATTCTCAAAACCCATCATCAACTTTAGTGTCAAACACCGCCCTAGACAATGTCGGAATTTTCTGGGATTTGGACAACAAACCGCCTAATTCCATCCCCCCATTTGAAGCTGCTGTTAAGTTAAGAAAATCAATTTCCCAGTTCGGGACGGTTAGATGCATGGTAGCATATGCTAATAGCCATGCGTTTACTTATGTTCCTCAAGTTGTCAGAGAGCAAAGAAAAGAAAGAAAATTGATAAACCAATTGGAAAATAAGGGTGTAATTAAGCCTGCTGAGCCGTATCTATGTCGTGTTTGTGGAAGGAGATTTTATACTAATGAGAAACTCCTCAACCATTTTAAACAAATTCACGAGCGCGAACAAAAGAAGAGGTTGAATCAAATAGAATCCGCCAGAGGGAAGAGGAAAGTGAATTTGGTTGCTAAGTATTCAATGAAGATGGAAAAATACAGAACGGCTGCAAGGGATGTTTTGACTCCAAAGGTGGGTTATGGTTTGGCCGATGAGTTGAAAAGGGCAGGGTTTTGGGTCAGGACAGTTTCAGATAAGCCACAAGCTGCTGATATTGCCTTGAGGAATCATATGGTGGATATGATGGATAAAAGGAGGGCTGAGTGTTTGGTTCTTGTATCAGATGATTCGGATTTTGTGCAAGTGTTGAAGGAGGCAAAGATGAGGTGTCTAAAGACAGTTGTTGTGGGGGATATAAATGATGGGGCATTGAAGAGAGTTGCTGATGCTGGTTTTTCTTGGAGAGATATATTGATGGGGAAAGCAAAGAAGGAAGCCGTATCAATTGTGGGCAAATGGAAGGACCGAGATATTCTGAAGAGGTTGGAGTGGACATACAATCCAGAGCTGGATAAGAAAGCTTATGATTGGGATGATGAGTACGATGATGAGAGTGAAGAGTCAGATATTGATAGCATTGCTGGTGCCAATAATGATGATTGTATCCAGAAAGAAGATCATGGTGCTTGGTGAGAGCTGGAATCTTCTGATGCAGATGACATTTCTTAGCAATCATGCTAACGGTAGTTGGTGGACATGTGTGACCAATTCTGCGACTAGGTAAATTTCCCTTACCATTTTCTTGCTTTCATTTTGAGATGTTTTACGTGGAGAACTACCATAAAGCAGGAATCAATCCTCTTATTAGTAAACAAGGCTATATTTTGTTTGTGGCTTTTTCTTTCTCTTGAAAGTATTGCTGCAAAATCTAATGGAAAAAAAAATGTATTTGCCTTGCTATACAATTAGATGTAGGCCATGTCATGTTTAATGGTTGATATTCTATCCGGCCCATATCTTCAAAACAATGCTCTTTAGTACAGAAAATGGTTTTTCCTTCAGCTTAGAGATACTTGGAATCTAGAGATAATATTATCTCCTGCTGCTGGAATAATGATAACTGTGTGACTTTTCTTGAGTTATTTTTGGTTAACTTTTTCTTGATGGTAAATGGAGGTAATATCTTTATCATTTTCTTTAAAAATCTTAAAATTTTGTAAGTGATCTTAATTTTTGTGTTCATTTCTCACCTATCTTTAGTTGGTGCCCTTCTTTTCTCTGTTTCATTTGGAGTGTGGGTGGATATCTTGTTTATATTTCAAAGGAATTCAAAGCAAGGTTAACCATTGTAGGGCCCATTTTGCTTTTTCTGTCAATCACTTAGCTGGTATTATTACCAAAATAACAAACGCTTTAGGGTAGATGATATCTTACAGAAAAATCATGTTGGATTTTTACATAATAGATCTTACAAATTTTTTATCAATTCAAATGGAATGAAATTCAACAGAAAGCATACTCCCTGAGTTGGTTAGTGGAATAGCAAATCAAATTTTGCAGCATTGGCATAGTGGTCAATTTGTGGATCTATTTTAAACCATCTTACTGTTGAAGATTTGTTGCAGCAAGAGACACACTTGAAGCTTGTTGTTTCAGAACCCCAGTGAGTAAGAGATGTACCAGCAGTGACCAAAGCGGCTCTGCTGCAATGTTCATTTGATTTGAAAACATTTATAAAGAAACCAGAAAAAGAAAAATAAAATCTAAAGAGATTTCACTTGTGTGGCTGCTCTTCTTACTCTCTTTCACTTAAAAATTGGACAGTGCCAGACAGTGGCCAGAGCAACATCTTGTACTTTGCAGTGTGCTGTTGAATTTTCTGGTACAAGAAATGCTTGTTACAGAGCATGTAGACAGTTAATATTTTTAGTTCCAATGAAATCTTAAACTTTTTTATCCGGGAAAATGCCTTGTTACTGTAAGCTGTTGATACTGCAATGACTGTTCATAATATGGCAGTAGAACTGGAGAACACATACCATGACAAAGATGATGTTGGGGTTTTGGAAATTGAAAGCTTGGGCAACATGTGCAAGTCATGTACGTTCTTATTGCTCTCTTAAATCGTGGTAATAAATAAAAAGTAATGCAATATTTTTTATTTCTTAAATAAAGCAAACAAAAGTTAATAGTAAGGATGTATTTGTTTTGTATTATTCCGCATGAAAAAGAAAAAAAAATTTAATATATTTTGAAGAATAGAGAGAGAATTGGTTGAGAATTCTTAATCCTTTGAATTAGGAAAAGATGATTCATCACTTAAAAGAAAATTTCTTTTCTTTAAAATAAATATATTTTATATTTTAACATATTTTTTCATTTTGATTAATTTAATAAAAATATTTTAAATTAATTAATTATTTTAAAATTTTATTAATATAATATAGTATTATTTTATCAATGAATTAATTTATCATCATTAATGTTTATTTTTATTGTAAAAATTTAATAATATTCATAAACTATAGTTTTTTTTATTATTTTAATTATAAATATATTAATTTATAATTTTACTTTACAATATCTTATTATTATAATTCATATAATTATTTATATTTATTTGATAATTTTAATTTTAAAATAAATTAACTATCAAATAAAATAAAAGTATTATTATTTAAAGTCATAATATAATTTTATAAATATTATTAAAAATTAAATAATTTTAATAAACATATAATTAAATTTATGAATTTTTTTAAAAAGTGATACTTTTAAAATATAAAATATTTTTTAATTAATAAATATATTTATAGAGTATAAATTTAAACATTTATTATTAAATTACCTAATAAATTTATAAAATTTAGTTATTTTATATTTAAAAATTAATTTTATTTTTAATTATGAGTAGAGTATTTCAATAAAAGTAAGTAGTTTTTATTCAAATAAAAATAATTAATAAATATAACATGTATTTATATTTAAAAATATTAAAATATATATATTTATTAAGTATTTATTATAATAATTATTTTTAATAAATATAATAATCTACATTAAAAATAAAAATAATTAAAAATATCAATCTATTAATAAATTTAAAGTTGAAATATATTTTTGTCAAAGTAGAAAATAGTAAATTCTTTTCCATGGATGGTTCCATGCTGCAAACAACCAAAGACAAATTCATTCTTTTCTTTTCTTCCTTCTTTCCTGGATTTTTTTTTAAACTACTAATAAATAGTAATAATCTATTGGGAATACTAATAAATATTTATTTGTATTATCAAATAATATACATTTACATTTTAGTACACAACACACTTTGAAACTTTATTAACCAAACATGTAAAATCAACTTTTTTTAAAAAGTGATTGTTTTATTATTTATTTTACCCAAAAACTTATTTCAAAATTTGATAATTTAAACTAAAATGGATTATATTTGAATGCAATGCAATGCAATGCAATACAATTTCAAGCATGCCCTAGGTTTTCAAGATTTTAAGGTGACAAGTCTGCTAAACCTACATTAATAAAATCGGAAGTCAGGGAAAAACGTGAATTATACAATTTAAGTGCAAGGCAGACTTTCACGGCAGGGACAATGGCAATAAAATCTGCTGAATGTAATCACGGGGTATCTGACAGAACTCCAACTTGCAAGTCGTCGTCTTCTTGGTTTCCACGTACCAGAAAAAGAAATCTTCACCAACATCCAGGAAGAGTGAACAATATCCACAATAAATGTGACAATTTGAACGTGACATGTACGTTGGATTTTAGTGATTTCGTCTTTGTTAACTACATCTTTACCATTTCAAATTTTATTGCACTTTTAAAAATACTGATGGTGATTATAATTTAAAAAAAAACCAACATTAGTGGATTCTTTGCTACCACCACGTCCTGTATTGAATCATATGTCGGGCTCAGGGTTTCGTAGTACTAATTAAACTAATTCTGTAAGAAAGGGAAGTTACAACTTGGATGTGCCGGCTAAATTATAATGTTCTCCTAGCGCTACAACATTTGTTTGTTTTTCTTTTTTCCTTTTATTTTATTGTAATTTTGAAAGAAAGTAAAATTTTATTTTAAGAAATTGATTTTCGAAACTACAATTTTTAGTTATTAATATGTTTTCAAAATTCCAAAGTTTGTCTTGTATTTTCAGGCCTATATTTCTTTTCTATAATGAACTTAAACATTAGAAACCATAAATTTGGTAAAATTTTATTAATAATATTTTGTCCATCCCCACTAATCAAAGTGCTATATATGTATATATATAATAGTGAATGGCTAAAAGTGAAAATCAAATAAAATTTAGTTAAATAGTACTAATTTAGAGATATGAATTGTATTTATAGTAATATATCAATAAATTAAATGAAAACACTTTGGACATTATGGGGACGAGGAAAACAAATAGTAAGTTTAGGTAACTTTAGCTTTCAAAAGTGCCGTGCATGGAACATAAAAAGTAGTGAATAAAGTTTTGCTCCTGACCTCTATTACCGGTGCTTTTCCGAACATTAATATGATATCAGTGTGGCCCCTGTGCTCTGTTCATTTACTTTCCTATATTTGCGAACAGAAAAGCTTCTGCGTGGCCCGCCATACCCATTACAAAGTCTGTATTACTGTATATCTGCCTGGTGCCCACCCACTACTATCTATATTTCCATGTCTAAGAAACAAAAATGGGGAAAAATACAGGTAATTTCCCAATTCCGAATACCGAATATTCATGGATTCTGTACAAGTATTTCGCTTTCTATTAATTCGATCTATTACTCGTCTAGCAAAAACGCAAAAATAACAAAATGTTTGTTTTTCTGGTAATCATTTGCACGTTTGCGTCAGCTTCTTACTTTTGTTATTTTTGTCAATAAAAAATCATCATGCCAAATCAACGAAAACGGTAGTGTATTCCACATCTAATGCAAATTTGTCATGCTCTCTTCGTATTTTCTCAGCCTTGTCTTCATTGCGCTTATTCACTTACTCCTCTTCATTTTCACTCTTATCATCCCATTACTCCATATAAATCTCCTTATTTCTTCACTCATAACTGTTCACTTCACAGTCTATGCTTCTATGGAATCAAGACGCTTTCTTCACTTCATCGTTTTTTCACTTGGCATAGCTACTCTCCTCGTCATCACATGGTTCAACCTCCCCTACGCGCCGCCTGAGGGGACTGAGCTCTTGGATTGCACCGTCCATTCATCATGGTGCACCTCCAAGAATCGCTTCCAAGATAAACAACCAACCAAACCCCTAAAACCCACGCGCCACCACCACAACCATGCCTCAGATGCCGCCCACCACCCTCTAGACCCACTCACCATCCCAGAAGTTAACGGTGTTCGTACCATCGTCTCCTCTCACGCGCTCTTCAAGCACTCCTCATCCTATGTTCTTCATTCTATCACCTTGGACGAACCTGAAAAATCACTTGTCCTTGACTGGAAAAAAGGGGACCCGCTGTTACCGAGGAAAGCCTCTGTGGTCGCACGTGTGAACGATGTATCATACGTGTTAACAGTCGACTTAACGAGAGAAGCGGTTACCGTACACCGGACAGATTCACTGACCGGTTATCCAACCATGACTATAGAAGACATGACGTCAGCGACATGGGTTCCACTTTCGAATGCAGAGTTCAACCGTACGATCGTTGAACGAGGTGTCGACCTGAAGGACTTGGCGTGTCTTCCGATTTCGTTGGGTTGGTTTGGAGAAAAAGAGGAGAACAGGAGGCTGATAAAGGTGCAGTGCTACTCCACGGAGGGCACTGCAAACTTTTACATGCGACCAATTGAAGGTTTGACCGTACTTATCGACCTGGACACGAAGCAAGTAGTGGAGATAACGGATAAGGGGAAGAACATACCAATACCAAAGGCCGCCAACACAGATTATAGGTATTCCGCACAGGGTACACAACAAGAAACGAGGTTGATAAATCCGATTTCGATAGAGCAACCCGATGGTCCAAGTTTTTCAATAGAAGGCGACCATATGGTAAAGTGGGCGAACTGGGAATTTCACTTGAAACCCGACCCGAGAGCTGGTTTGGTGATTTCTCGGGTGAGGGTGAGGGACCCGGATAGTGGGGAGATGCGGAATGTCCTGTACAAGGGATTCGCGAGTGAATTGTTTGTGCCTTATATGGACCCCACTGATGCATGGTATTTTAAGACATATATGGATGCGGGTGAATATGGGTTCGGGTTGCAGGCCATGCCCCTGGATCCGCTTAATGATTGTCCGCGTAACGCCTATTACATGGATGGTGTGTTTGCGGCTGCTAGTGGAACGCCGTACGTCCGAGCAAACATGATTTGCGTGTTCGAGAGATATGCCGGGGACATTGGATGGCGACACTCCGAGAGTCCGATCACGGGTATGGAGGTATGATCATTGGATCCGAAAATATGGTCTATTAGTTCACGAACATTTGATCCTTCAATATTTTTTACAGTATAATTGTACATTACGTGATAACCCGTGTGTTTTTGGTCTAATTTTTGTAACTTAATGCATATGAAATCCACTACACTGCTGTGTCAGTGACATAGTTTTAATAGTAGTTTGCGCCAACTTCATTGTCTGTTTTATGAATCTGTTTTGGCAGATTAGAGAAGTGAGGCCAAAGGTCACTTTAGTGGTTAGAATGGCAGCATCCGTCGCTAACTACGATTATATTGTTGATTGGGAGTTTCAAACAGATGGACTAATTAGAGTTAAGGTAAGGGATTTCATTGGTCATTCTTGCAAAGAAAATGACATATTATCTCATCGTTCGTCTGCGTATGGAAAAAAAAATGCAAACTATGAGAGGACTGTTCTTTTTCAACTTTAACTTTGATTTTCGTGTCATCTAGGAAAATTGGATGGCTGCAATTTGATTGTAGAGTCGTGTTTTGTTGGTCGAATTTGACTTTCTGAGACTAATATCAGGATTTTCAATCGCAGGTTGGATTAAGTGGGATTCTGATGGTGAAAGGCACATCTTACGAGCATATGAACCAAATTTCTAACAAAGAAAATGAAAATCTGTTTGGCACCCTTTTATCTGAGAATATTATCGGTGTAATCCATGACCACTATATCACGTTCTACCTTGACATGGACGTTGATGATTCTAACAATTCCTTCGTAAAGGTAAACATTAAGAGGCAAGAAACCTCGCCTGAAGAGTCACCGAGGAAGAGTTACTTAAAAGCTGTGAGAAATGTTGCTAAAACTGAGAAAGATGCACAAATAAAGCTTAAACTCTATGACCCAGCTGAGTTCCACGTGATAAATCCCAGTAAGAAGACCAGGGTGGGGAATCCGGTAGGTTATAAGGTGGTTCCTGGTGGCACGGCTGCTAGCTTGCTTGATCTCGAAGATCCACCCCAGAAGCGGGGAGCTTTTACAAATAACCAGATATGGGTCACTCCATATAACCAGAGCGAGCAATGGGCGGGGGGCTTGTTTGTTTATCAGAGCAAGGGTGAAGACACTCTTGCCGTTTGGTCTGACAGGTGAGAACTTATCTATGAAAATTATACACCCTTTCTTACACATTGAATGTATCGATTTCTTAAGAAGAATGCACTGATGAACTTTGGTATCTTGAAATATTTAGACGCTGCAGTAATTCCTCGGCTAATAAATATAGGAATGGTGCTGACTTGTGCAGGGATAGACCAATTGAGAATCAGGACATTGTGCTGTGGTACACGCTTGGATTCCATCATATACCTTGCCAAGAAGATTTTCCAATTATGCCTACTGTGTCGTCAAGCTTTGATCTAAAGCCAGTGAATTTCTTTGATAGCAACCCCATTCTTCGGATCCCACCCAATTTTGAGAGGGATCTTCCTGTTTGCAGGACAGCTGCTTCAGCTTGAAAACCATTTCTCTGTCTTTGTTTGCGGAATGAATTTGCGTATCATAGATAGTGTGAGATGTCGGAGTACATAGAGACTTGATGGTTGTACATGATTTCCCACATCAAGTGGTGAGTGTAACCAATAAAAACCAATATCAGGATCTGAAGCCTTCTAGTTCTTTATGAACACTTTATTGGATCCTGTTGTAGCACGTTAATTTTGCTCCTTATCAGTGATCCGTTGCTCTGTACTTCTACAAAAGATTCAAAACGAACTTGAGTCTTAGTCATTTGCATTAAGTTTTGGGTAACAATAAATTACTAACGTTTGATAGTGAAAGGTAAAAATATATAAATAACGTTTGACAGTGAAAAAACCAAAAGCTAATCAAGCTCAACAATATTGAAGTCTTGACAAACTCTCTATACACGGCTGCATGGAATCTCTGACAAAAAGTCTTTGGGAATCTTGTTAGTAACAGTAACCAAAGGTTATTAAACCGTGGATGAAATCGAGATTGTCAATTTCTCATGTAACTCTGCAGACGGATATATACATGAGCAACCAGAAGATTTTGAAGCCAAAGGTAAAGAAAATTTTGTATGTAAATTGAAAATAAGCTAATATAAGTTGAAAGAAGCACTAAGGCAATGGTATAAAAAGTTTGGTTCCTTCATGAAGAATCAAGTTTTAGGGCTACATCTGCCGATTGAGTTTTTAGAAAGAAATTTGCTGATGTTAAAGAACTTGGGATTGACAAAACATATTCTTGGCATAAAGATCTTTCATGATCGGAAAAATAAAAAGTTATTGTTATCTCAGTAACCTTAAATGAAAAATGTTCTTGAAAAAAATGAATAGGAGCAAATCAAAACTAGTTTGTTCTCCACTTATAGGTTACTTTTAAGCTAGTTTGAGTCAATGTCTTGCAAGTGAGAAAGAGAAATAAGAAATGAAAAGCATACCTTATGCATCACTTGTTGAGACTTCTATGCATATTGAGGCTTTACTTAAATTATTATTACTCGTGCATTTGAAGTAGTAAGTTGATTTCTCTCTAATCTTGGAAAAGAATATTAAGCAGCAGTTAAGTGGATTTTCAAATATCTCAAAAGTACTTATAAGTCATGTTTATGATTTGGTAGTGGGAAACATATGCTAGAGGGGTACACAAATGCTAACATGACACAAAATGTTGATTTACGAAAATCAATTTTAGGACATTTGATTACTTTTTCAGAGGGTGCAGTATCATGGTAGTCAGCAAAGTCCAGCGCGACCTTATGATAAACACACACAGAGTACACGCTGTAGATGATTTATAAACTCACCCTTCAATCAATCTTTCCAAAGAGTGTCTTGTTTTAAAGCTTAAAAAGAATTGGTTCATCAAACTTGATAATTCCTCAAACATAACAGACAATGAAAATGCATATTACATATGTAGTTTACTTGATTACTCTTACTTGATTACTCATATAGTGCAGGATCAGATAACCTCGGTGTTGGGATTGCCACAAGAGAAGTCTTTAGCTTCAAAACAATTCCGAACTTTTCTGAAAGATCCACTTTCTCACCCTCAGCCAATTTCCAGTCAAAAGAATGCAGAAGTGTGGCAAGCGAGTACATGAACATTCTCTCAGCCATTGCGATGCCAGCACATATTCTTCGTCCAGATCCAAATGGAAAATATTTGAAGTCCCTTCCGCTATAGTCCCATTTACCAGTTAAGAACCTCTCTGGATTAAATTCCAAAGGATTCTCCCAAACTGAAGGGTCTCTGTGTATTGCCCACACGTTTACAAAGACTCGAGCACCCTTTGGGATGGTGTAGCCTCCTACTGAGCAAGTTTCACTGGGACAATGAGGAACTAATAGTGGCAGGGCTGGATGCAAGCGCAATGACTCTTTCATTACAGCATATAGATATGGTAATTTGTGAATGTGATACTCTTCTACTATGTTGCCTTTGCCCACTACTTCATCCAATTCTTGCTGGGCTCTTTTCATAACCTCTGGTTTGTTCATCATTTCAGCCATGGCAAACTCAGTTGAGTTCGAGGTTGTATCTGACCCTCCAACCACCATATCCTGTCCACATGTGAGCAATAATCTAAAAGATTACATTCTGCCAAATTTTCGAATATAACTATCTAAAATATTACAATGCATGTATATGTGTACATATATGCACATATAATCAATGTTATCTGTTCAAATCATATAAATGAATAGACAATGATCAGAGTATGAGGAAAGTACCTTAGATTATTGACAATTATCATCACTAGGGAACATTTAATTGTATGCTAACTATGCCAAGATAAAAAAAATTACACAGACAGGTTTTATGTGTTGATGGTCACTATATTACAAGAAAGTTATTGCTCACAAGCCGGCAAGCTCTCTCTCTCTCTCTCTCTCTCTCTCTCTATATATATATATATATATATAAAAGTCTGGATTTGTTCGTCTTCTTTTAGCCATGCATCAAAATTCAAACATATTGTGCACTAAATGTTAATATGAATACTCATTACTTCCAGATCCACGTCTTTGATAAACAGAGTATCATTAATGCCATTGTTTAAAGCTAAACAGTGACAATTATAATGAACAATAAGCGAGCGGAAACGTTATTATTTATCAAAATATCATATCTATGAATAGACAATTATCAGAAAAATGAATTGAGTCATTCAAGCTTAGATAAAACTAAGTTCATTGAACATGGATTTTCCTTATATTTGACACGTTATATTATTAAATAAACTAACTCGTATGGGACTGAAAATGAAAACTAACAGACCGAATTCAACTTAAAAAAAAATCTACAAAGATCATCAAGCTTTAAGCAGACTTCGAATTAATTAATGACTGTTAATAACTAAAACAGTAACGGAAATAAACAATATACCAGCAGCAAAGCTTTGAGATGAGTCATGGTGAAAGGAGTTTTGGAATCCTCTTCATCTTTCACTTTCAACAAAAACTGCAAAAAATCATTACACTCTTTCCCACTACTGTCCCCTGCTTTGTCCATCTTCAGCCGTTGATCAATCATAACATTAAAGATATTATCGAACCTTGTAGTCAACCTATTCATCTTCTTCGCTAAGCCTTGCAAATCCAACCGGGCTAAGGCAGGAAAAAAATCCGATATATTGGGCATACCCAACATCTCCGTCATATCCGACACCGCTTGTCTAAACTCCACACCCAAATTGGCTGTTTCAGAACCTTGAGCCGTTCCACCCCATAACATATTAGTGATCACGTTTAATATCGATAAAAACATTTGTTCACCAATATTTATGGGCGACCCGGCCCGACCGTATATAGAACCAATAGTTTTGCGTAGCTCACGGCGGCGGAGCTCGTAAACGGAATCCAATGTAGTACTGCTTAGCATTTTCAACACACACACCTTTCTCAACATTCTCCACTCGGGCCCGTAAGGATTCCACACGATATCACGCCCGCCGTAACCTATGGCGAGGGCAGCGGTGGGGACATCACGGTTGGCGAAAATAATGTCATGATCTTTGAGAACTTCACTCGCCGAGGAAGGGGAGCTCACCACGACGCCGATCTTGCTTCCAAGCTGGAGCTTGAGAACGGGGCCGTATGTGCGCGAAAGCGTTGCAAAGTAAGTGTGGAGCTCCGGGTCGAGAAAGGGAAGGCTCCCGACAATTGGGAGTCCACGGGGACCAGGTGGGGTTGTTTTCTTGGATTTGGTAAACATCCATGCGTAGCAAAAGATTGCGAAGAAAGCGGAGAAGGTAAAAATAAGGGTGGATGTAACTCCATCGTTTGCGTTGAAGAAAGAAATTTGAAGATTTTGACGGAAACTTGGCATGGTGCTGGGCACAAAGAAGAAAATGGAGATATGAATAGATGAGAACCGATCAGAAACCAAGGAGATAAATTATTTAATAAAGGTACTGAAATAACAATGGTAAAGTCAAGACAAAAATGGATATTTCGCTTCTAAATAAATGCCCAATGGCATCTTCTTGTCTGTTGCTGTGTCCTGCCAATACAAATTTGAACTCCCGTGTCATGTTATTTACACTCTGAATGAATTTGCTGTGGACTTTTTATTATCAAGATTGAAACTCCCACAACCGCTAAAAGATTATTTATCTAGACTATAAATATTTTAATTTAATCAGTAATAGGTGTTCAATATAATTTTGTGTTGGTGGACTGGATTTGGCCAGCGGAATAAACAAGAAAATTTTTGAAAATGACTTTATTTTTATTCTTCTTAATATTTTTAATTAATTCTAATTTATTCTTACCAAAATAATTATTTTGGACAATTTTGCTCTCAAATCCTAGTGCACAATTTATTCATTTTCTTTATATTTTTTTACCGTTTCGATGTCGGTAAATTGCGAATTTCATCTCTGATATTATAAAGAATACAATTACCATAAGAAAAAAGGTTAGTCTGACTTGTATTGTATAAAATTTTATTTTATTTGTATATTTACAAGTAATATAAATTTTTTCGTAATTAAACCATTAAATATGAGAAAATTAAGATTTTGGTTGTGTTGTTGTAAGGATTTGTTGTTAAAATGTTGACATAATGTTACAGAATTAGGTGTGCAGATAGGGTAAAATATAGCAAATAGGGCTATTTTGGTATTTTGGGTGAGAAAACACAGAAGATGTCGGTAGTTTTTTCGGCGCGTTGATACACGTGACAGAGTACAAGAGGGGAGGGGGCGTGGGCGCGTGCGCTTCACAAGCCTCGGGGACATTAGTCTACTTTGGGCATGTGAGTCGAGCACGCCCACCAATGTTGGAATCCCTTGGGCGTGCGAGTGCTTTGGGTCCCTGGCTCAAGGGCATTTTTTGAGCCCTAGGTCTCTGGACTAGGGCCTTTTTCCCCTTGAGGTCCCGGACCCTAGGCCATCTAGGCCTTGGGTCCCCGAACCTAAGGCAATTTTTGTGAGCCCTAGGTCCTGAACGCTGGGTCTTTTTTCGCCCTGGATCTCAAGGCTTTTCTGTCCTTAGGTTCCCTAGGCCCTCGGGCATTTGGGCCCTGGGTCCCAGAGGACCCAGGGCATTTTTTGCCTTTTTTGGTATGTGTATATTATATTATATTATTTATTATAATATTCAGTAATGACTAATTACTATTTATTGGCAGGTATAATGGCAACTCAACCTTGATTAAAGATCTCAATACATTAGCACTTTCACGTAGAGATGTGTTGTTTGGCGAAATTTGCGGCACTTGATCAGATAAGGGGTAAATTAAGTGAGACGCAATTAAGTAGTTTTAGGCAAATATGTTTAGGGCATTTGTTAGACATAGGTAATTTACATCGTTTACCTATCTTAATTTATTATATGATATTGCATGAGTTAGAAGTAGATAGTGACCCTAACGAAATGTGATTTTTAGTTGGTGCGATTCAGTTTTCACGAATTGAGTTTGGGTTGATAACTAGACTTAGGTGTGAGCATTTCCCTACTTTATAGTTGCAGGATAGTATTCGCTTTAGGGATATGATTTATGGGGATAAGGACGTGATCACCTTAGATGATCTAGATTTAGTTTTTAATGCCTCAGATTTTTTTTATCTTTCAGATATAAATGTAGTTAGATTATCCCTCTTTTACTCGGTGGAAAGGTTTTTATTTAGTAGGGACAGCAGATCACCTGTTGATTTGTGGATATTAGATATTTTAGAGGATTTAGACGAGTTTAATAGATATCCATAGGGATCTGTCGCCCATTTGTATATCATGCAATTTTTCCGCCTATCACTTGCTATGTAGCATGACAAATACAGGAACACTTCAACTCGCTTGCAAGCTAGTGGCCAGCAATCTAAGGGCAAGTATAACATTTTTGGGATAACAATTGCATTCCAAGTATGCCAACCACTCTTTTACTTAATGTAATATACCTGCGCAAGTAAGGTTTGAAGATGTCATTCATGGCCGCTTGAAAGGTGAAGGGTGTGTTGCATAGTCCAAACGGGCATGACTTGGTACTCGTAGTGTCCACTATGAGTCCGAAATGCTGTCTTTTGCATGTCCTCTTCTTTCATGCGTACTTGATGATATCCGTCCTTGAGATCTAGCTTGGTGAATAGCTTTGCTCCATGTAACTCATCCAGCATATCATCAATTGTTGGGATCGAAAAACGATCCTTGATAGTTGCTTGGTTGAGCGCCTGTCGTGCTTATCCTATTGCTACTGGAACTCATCATGAGTGTCCTACATTAATTAGCATTAAGTCAAATACTGGTTGGGCTTTACTGCTGGGCTGCATACTTTCTGTTGCTACTCTTGTTATTCATATTTTCTGGCCCATGCTCTCCTTTGTTGCCTTGATATTTTTACTTTTTTGTTGTTTATGTTGTAATGCTATATTATGCCATGCAGGTGTGAATTTACAAGGGTATCCCTAGCTTGCAGAATAGGTTCGCTACTATTGTGTGCGATGGCATCTTGCACATCATGCGTTGGAAGAATATGAAGCAAAATTTGACCCAGGCCACTCTTCAGCGGTATCTATTCGTTTTGCAAACGCTTCAGGTAGTTCTCTGCCCTACAGGCCAACGGTGTAGAGATCAAACTGTCACGCGTGGTTGAATTATTGGAGATTATTCAACCATAAGGTGTGTATAAGGGTAGCATCATAACGACATCGAGCTATGTTGAGGTATAATTTATAATTGTGTTGATATATTAACAGTAAGTGTTCTATATTTGTCTTACACATCAGCGAGATCTCATCATTCGCCAGCCGCATTGCAACATTATTCGCTAGCTACATCACAACATCATTCGCGATCCACATCACAATATCATTCGCCAATCATGTCATATCGCTCGGTAAGGTCCTCACATCATCATTCACCCATGTCGACATGGTACCATGCTCCTTCGCCATCACCGATTATGCCGCATGGCCATTCTCCAACTCCATCACACCATTCGTCCCCCGGGCTAGCATACATTGATGAGAAGTTTAGGAGATTTGTCACAAATTAGTTCGACTCCTTAGATTTAGAGGTCCATTACATGCGGTAGGACGTCATGTACATACGAGATGATGTATAGAGAATAGAGCGTGGCATCCGCAATGACGTATAGCGAATAGAATGCTAAGTTGTGGGCCAAATTGAACAGCTATCGCATGGATGGCGATGAGTGGCCATCAACCATCACAGGTTAGTTTATTTATACTGTCATATGTATTGTTCTTTATGTTTTGTTGTTATAATTTATTAATTTGTTTGCTACAACTAATTTTGCCCCTTTGCTTATTATTTGATAGGACATTTTACCACAGCCTTGTACAGGTTTTGAAGCGGGGCCATCATCCAGCATACTGCCTAAAGCTCACATAATTTTGTCAAACCCAGAACCCGAAGGTGATGCAGGTCATAGCCAGTACGACAGGGTTTATAAGCGTGACCCGTAGGAAAGAAGCATGTACACCAATCTAGAGAAGAGGGTGCGCACGATCCAAGCCAACATGGAGCTGCCACAGTATCCATCGGATACTGTGATTGATCCTATCGTCCTTTATGGGGACGACGTATATGTCACCTATTTAAGTTGGCCAGAGGAACCTGACGCAGCCATTGAGACATGAGCTGTCACAATCACGCCGAGGTGGCTTTGCAGTATTTCAAATGCAGATGCACAACTAGAAGATACTGTAAGTTTTGCACCCACCCACTTGATCATGCGTTGATAGTATATAAATGCGAATCTAATGTTTGTTCTCTTATTAATGCAGTACATTGATGAGTATTTGTATTTGCTGACCCATCGACAAATGGCGTATTCCTAGAGTATTCGCCAGAATGTTACTGTTACCCATGTCCACCTTTATGTAAGTATAGATTCCGAACTTGCCCATGATTTAATTAAATTACAATAATTGAACTTGGTGGTGACTAACCATGGGTTATAACTTTTTAGGCTCAATTGCGTTACAAATGGCGACGTAGGGCTTTTGAGCCAACGGACTACTCCGACCCTGAGATGCACCTTCAAGATGATCAAGCGGGTAGATACAAGCCTTAGAGGACGGTGGACTATGTTTTGTTGGCTACGCTAATTTGTGGAGATCATTAGGTGGCGATGTCGGTGGATTTGGTGAGGCATAGCATCACAGTCTACGATTCCTCCCCACAAGGACATTCTACACGAGAGATACACGATGCGATGAAGCCCATCTATCTTCAACTCCCGGTGGCACTACAAAAATTAAGATTCTGGGATAATCGGCCAGACGACAAGAAGACTAACATTCCATTCCAATGCCATAGACCACAAGTTACATCGACACAAAATATAAATAGTGAAGATTGTGGGATTTTTATATGTAAATATATATCATATATTATGTTAGGGTAGTCGTGGGATTTTACAGTAGAGCACAGCAAATTCTTTAGAATTAATACTACCTTAAACATGTTTGTAGGCCGAATACATTGATGTATTACATGTTCATTCTTTATGTAAATAAAACATTTAATTCAAGCTTATATTGTGTGTTGTTGTTGCTGTATTGATTGTGTGTTGCTATTGTGCTGTACAAATGGCCCTAATTTGGTTGAGTTATTGATTGTGTCCTGTGGTTGGTGTTGCTGTTGTTGGTGTAATGTTTTTGCTAGTGTGTTGTTGGTGTTGTTGTTGGTGGTGTTCTGTTACTATTGGTGTCTTATTGATGCTGTTGTGTTGATCATGTCCTGTTGTTGCTGTTGTGTTGGTTATTGCATTGATGCGATGATGGCATTAATTTGTTGATTAGTGAACAGATTAAATTCTTGCAGTATTTTCTGCATTGTGCAAATTAGAACATGTTAAATTTCGCTGCCCTGGTCCCCAAAAAAATTCCCCTGGTCAAGTAAGATGCCCTGGGTCCTGGAACCCAGGGCAAACAAACTGCACAGTAGGCCCTGGGTCCCAGGGTTTTTTTGCTCCCGGGTCCAAACCAAAAGCCGGCGAACAAGGAACTAACAGATTCTACCTTTTGCTGCGAAATAATCAGATTTTACTTCAAAATTTTCTGTACAAAATCATATCTTACTTCAAAAATAATCTGTACAAAGTATCTTACTAGTAATATGTATATTCTGTTAGGGTCCACTCATGTATCATTGCCTTCCAACAAAGAGCTTATCAATCAAATTAGTCTATCTTTACTGCAAACAGATTGACGTCATCATTGCCTTTACTTGACTCACATATATTTGCAAGCTGTTTAACTATAAAGACAACGCGCTCTTCCATAAGCAACTACTTGGATTATTTTTGTTTGTAAAGGTTTGTCATAACAGAACCAGTTATTTAGCACTTTTATCTTCCTCTAGAATTTACCATTTATATCGGCGCAAGCCTTTTACGTTATAAGTTTGAGCATGTTGTGACATGAAAAAAAAATCATTGTATAAATTTAAAAAATAAATAGAAATGAACAGCTTCAAGAATAATTTTAAAGAAACAAGTCAAGACAAACACGAACCAATGCAGTAGGGGAGCTCAATTAAACCTCAAAGAAAATAAAATGGGGTGCCTGTTTGAAAGGAAGTTATTGCTCTAACGAAATGTTGAACAAGTCGAAACAGGGAAAATCGGGTTGGGTTGGCAATTAACCATGGCGACAAACTAGTGTTCCTCGCCAAAGGACCATAACACGTTAACAAGGAGTAAACGCTGAAATGTCTACCGATTGCACGTGATCCGTGCGTGGTTTTACTGTCCCGTACCTTATAAAGAGAAAAATAATTGAGGAACAATCATTTGCTTTGTCTATAAATTTTGGTAATCTAAATGTTCTTTTATAAAAAAATCTTTAATGAAACTAACAAAAAATACTGTAAAAATTTGACAAAGAATTTTCATTGATGTTGACAGAATATTAAAAGAAAATGTAAACTTGATGGAATTTGCTTGTCTTTTAACAGAGCTTTGAAAAGATTGAAGGTTTTTTATCAAAAAAAATACCTTTGTATCATAATTAACAAGTATTTTCTATGAACTAAATATACTTAAAAACAGCTTGATTGAAAAAGATAATAATAATAGTCTGTTGACAATGCTTAGTTGAGATGGTGATTACCGTGCTTTTAAGAATCATATTTCCCCACAACACTTACAACTTAATCATACGATAGAAGTTGAAGACCAAAGGATGATTAACAAGCTTCCTATCTCAATAATCTTTTCAATCACCCACATAAAATTCCATATTGAAGACTAAATTATGCTGATGGAACGGGTGATCAGCAATCCATTCTACATCTTAAAGACACTGTGACAAGACCCAAATGAAGCATTCCACAAATCAATTGACACGCAAACTCAAAGTAACACAAATTCTCGCAGAAAATATGCACCAGCAAGAAAATTAGCATTCTTGCACAGTAACTGTCTTTGTTCTTGGAATGTAACAGAATTGACATGCAATTAAGACATTTTTGGCATTAAAATTTGAACACAAAGCTAAAATTGAAAGTGTGAGTGGTGTAACCAATGTCAGACTTGCACAAAAAAGCAGTTCAGACATCTGGAGAAGCAAATGATTTAAAATGACACCATCTGAACACAGCATGCAATCCAATAATGGTGATAACAGTCTAGTGTTAGGTTTATTTGTGCCCCAAAAATTCTGGTGTTGTTCAAACTTGCAATTAGCTTGCACTCACTTATACAACCTGAAACATTTAACTCAAGTCCAATTATCCGCTTAACTCACTTGCTGCCTAGCTCTGCGAGAGCAATCTGCATAATTTCTAAGCACATGGAGACATTTAAGGGGATCTTTAGCAGACTCCTTATAGCATGACTCACAAGCATCTTTCTCAGCCAAGCAGGGCAAAGGCTTATCGTAAGGAAGCTTAAACTCCTGATCACGGAGATTTTTAGCTCTCTCTGTTACTTCCTGCACCATGTTTTCCTCCTGTTTTTGTAACTTTTCCAATGCCCTCTCACTATCTTGAAGTACAGAACGTATTGCATCTAACTCTGCCGAATGTGCCGAAGGGGTTACAGGCATGAAGAAAGGAGGCTGACGTGGCCATCCTGGGGCTGGAGTTCCCGTCTGCGTTTTAGAATCATCCAATATTTGCTTCTGCTTTACCTTAGTTTGAGACTGTTGAGGCTGTTGGGATATCTTAGGTCTAGTTTTCTTTGTCTTCTTCTTCAACTTCTCACTGTCCTCAGCTAGTCGATTAACAAGATTGGCACTAATATGAATTGCAAAATCACCCATTATACAAAGACCTCTCGGCAAAGTACCTGAAGAGATTCATTTAAGTTAGTTTTTACTGCTAGTATAAAACTTTAAAACTCTTGATACCAACAATGGGCATTAAAACTTCCTTTGTATCACCCTTTACAACAAGTGGAGAGTTCAAAAAGCTTGATTAGGAGAGACTATTTTAATAGGCAGATGATAGCATTTCAAATACATCTTTAGAGGCAGTGCAGCCTTTCTTTACTGGTTCCATATGCTCAAATTTTAAGTAGTTAATCATTGCTAGTAATTCCTCTATAACCAAGCACAGAAGACACATAATAAATAGCAGCTCAGAAAGAGAGACAGACAGACAGAAGCTCTTCTCAAACTTGAACTTGTGAGCGTAGAAAGGATAATTTTATCAACCAAAAATTTACAATGCTGCCAATGCAGACAACTAATTTGTATACAATGCTCCCAATGCAGACAACTAATTTGTATTTTCCTAACGGTCAACCTATTCTACAAGGAAATGCAACCCAGAGAAAACAAAATACACAACTCTTAAGGAAAGTGCAGGAAGAAAAAGAGAAAGCAAGCGAACTAGAAACAATGCATTTTGTACTCATTTTCCCAAATAAATAACATAAACCTACAGCGCAATCCGCAAATGAAATCAAACAACAAAAATGAATTAAATTCATACGATTCATGGGCATAAGATTCATGGGTATAAAGGACTTTTTATCATTCATACAAGATACAGAGGAAAATGTAAGAAACAGATAATTTTGACACAGTAAAAATTTGAGAGCCGTAAGTTAGAAATCTAAGAGATACATAAACACAATGGAAAGCAAAGCATATATTAACCAATTTGGTAGAAAAACTGCTAAAGCCCTTAGAAGGCTCAAAACTAGGGTACTAGAACCTGCATACTTACAGCATCAGGCAAATTTTCAAACTCTACAACTCAGATACCAGAAATTATCTTAATTAAAAGTTGACTGAATTTGTGATATTTTAAATACCTCTAGCCTTTAAAAAATCATTTAGCATAAAAAATGTTGAATGTCTATATGTAAGAACATTAAATATGTTGGCAGCAGCAACAATTCTAGGTCTCTAATCTATTACATGACAACAGGTGCATTGATAATGTGATTTTATTTGATACAAGTGGATTAATCATTTATAAAGAGTGAATTATTAAATCAAAACAGAGAAAATTCAGATTAACCAACTGAAAGAGATGAATGCCCACTTTATACTTTTGTCAGCACTTTCTTTTTTACAGCATGATAACCCCATGATGTAGAAAAGAAAGTTTCACTTCAAACAAAAGTATCACCAAATAAGCAGTAGCATTGAATATAAGCGGGCTGAGGTGCACCAACGCAACACTATCCTTGCATAAGATGGGCAAACACAAATTATTTGATGGGTTATACACATATTATTGTTCATCTAACTACCTATAAAAGAAATAGTATACTAAAAAAATCCAAACCATTAAAGCTTTTCCTTTAGGGTGACTCATGAATCTAGCAAAATCTTTAGTCTCCACCTGAAGTTTCTAAGCTATGTTATATCCAATGATAAAAAATTATTATCAAGATAAGAAACAATAGTAATGGAAAAGTAAAATTTATTGGTCAAAAATGATTAATTAATGTTGATGAGTGCCGAAGATCAACCAAATTAATCACTAGTAAAAAAGAAATGAAAACAGGAATAAATTTGTATGATGAAAGTAGGCCAGCTGGGTACGGGACGGTGGAATGAATGCTGGCATTAGAAAGCCATGACGCCTCCAAATCCAGAGAGAAAGGCATTCATGCAATGAGCAAAACATAGTTCAGATTGAAGCTTTACTAATACCAAAAGAGTTCTGACAAATCCCTTTTACTAATTATTTCTCTCTATCATTATTATTCCAACTACCAATTCGAAATCAACCTAACATTGGAAACAAAAAATTCAACCTTAAACAAAATAGATTCATCAAAAGCCTGGATGCATTATTCAATTTACAAATATTATATAGGAAAATTTCATCATGGAGCCGTGTATAAATTCAGATCGATAAATTTAATAATAAAACAAAAAAAATCATAAATCAACACAGACAAAGAGAGCCGGAGTCAGTTCGCTATCAGAAAAGATTCAAAGTTTCAGGATCCAAAACTAATCTGCTGCAGAAAAATAATTGCAATTAGAATTTCTGAGCATACCTCACCGCCAAAAGATTTTGAGGTGGTGAAATCTCAGCGTCGTCGTCGATTTTTCTACCGGCGCTATCGAATTTCGACAACCGTCGTCGCCGGAAGTCGTTAACTTAGATCGATTGAGAGAGCCGCGAGAAGGATGAAATTAGGTTTAGCAGTTTCGGCATAAAAGTAAGCAAAAATTTAAAAAAGGGTCTTATTATAACTTTCCTCGGGATTTCTAGCCTATTAAGCAAATTGTTATCTAAATAATTATGTCGAATAATTTTATCTTTTATATTTATAAATAAACAAAATTTCAATAATTCTTAAATTTTAATATTCACATTTTAATATTTCAAAAACAGTATAAAATAAAATTTCTAATATTTTCTCAACAAATCTAAATGAGAAGTGGGATTTTTATTTTTATTTTTTTAATTAATTTCAATATCAATATTGTTATCAAATTTATTGTAATTAATAATAAATTTTCATTTGATTTATAAATGTGGCATTTCATTTGCCAAATTTTAGTTTATTGTTGTGATCTAGTTAGAAATTTGATTAGAAATATGTGTTTTTTAGAGAGAGAGAGAGAGAGACGTAAAATTTGAAGTATTTTTGCCTTAATGTAGCTACTTGAGGATAACTACTAAATTTTGATACATTTTAAATATATGGTTAAAAGTGTGTTGGTTGGTATTTATTATGATAGAGAGAGAAATTTTGAAGTATTTTTGCATTAATGTAGCCACACGAGGATAACTACCAAATTTTAATACAGTTTAGATATATCATTGAGAGTGTGTTGGTTGGTGTTTATTATGAAAAATTATGAGTTATATTGTTAGATTGTTTAAAAAAAATACCATAATGAAAAGGTTCAACTTATATTTGTTTCAAAGAACATTAAGTATTATAAATTATTAAGTATAATATATGACTTTATTTAAATTGATCAAATAAAATTTATTATTCAATTAAAAATAAATTTCATAAATATTGAGATAGAGTTTATTATATATGTAAATATCGATAATGATTCTAATATATCTAGTTTTATATACAATATTGTGCTAATAGTATTTAGATATCTCAACTTGCTTTTCGTCATTATAGAGCAAATAATTGTTAAAGATCTTAAAGTGTCTGGCACTTATTTACATCATCAATGCAAAGGTTTTTATATAACTATTTATTCCTTCTGGGGTTAGCAATCAATTTAACTATAGTCAATATTACTCACAAGATTATATAAATGTTACAAAACAGATACCAATACGTCATAAAGATTTTGTAAGTCATAGATAATATGTACCACAGAGCCTATACCAATACATTATAAAGCTCTTGTAAGTCATGGATAATACATACTATGTTAATTTAATGAAGATTATGTACGTGATTGATTTCAAAAACAATATTTATGATAGGTGAAGGTGCTGACATTCTTGGTGATACACTAAAGACTTTATGTAGAAGTTATTATGACAAAGATATTAATGCAATGACGAACTTAGGTTATGAAACAAGTTAGAGTACCAAATCTAAGAAGTTTTAAGAAAACATACAAGGGTTATTAAGTTCTCCTTATATACCATTTATATTCCATTATTGCAAGATATTTTGTCTAGCTCTGTATATAGTATTATATATGTTGAATAACTTTTCAATTCAAAGAAAGGGCAGTGAGATGTATTAAGAAGACTGACATTAAAGAATCATTTTCAATTTTGAATTTTAAAGCCAACAACAAACAAGTTTGAAACAAAATGTGTGATTGCCAAATGTAAATGACATGTTCAAGCAGCTAATACAAATAAAAATGATGAATATTAGTCTATCAAATGCTTTAAAACATATCGTATTCATTAAAATGACCAACTACAATCAAGCCACTACTAAGCAAGTAGTTAGCTTATTAATGAACATATGATGTATAAATTTTAGGATTCTAGTGAGATTTACACTACAAACAATACTAAAATAACATACATTAAGAGTTTAGAATATGTATGTCCTACCATAAAATATAGTTAGTTAGAAAAGAATCACTAAAATTAGCATAAGGGGACCTAAATAAGTCATCTAATTTACCGTTATAATTTTGTTATGTTTTAAGATAAAAGGATATGGGTATAATAATGCATATAAAAACAAAAGATGACGATAAATTTTTCTATTTCTTTATGGCATTCAGTGTTTTTTTAAGTAATTTTCGTATATCAATTCAACTTGTGATTGTTATTGATGATACATTCTTAAATAGTATAGATTGAAAAATCATGTTTATTGCTTATGCTTTTGATAAAAATAATCAAATTTATCTTTTAGTATTTAGAGTACGAGAATAAAGAGTTATAGGATCTATAATTAGGTTTGTGGGATAATAGGATATTAAAAGGGATAAATAAATGTATGTGTGTTAACGAAACACTAATGCATTTTATATGATTAAAAAAAATAATTAATTCACATCAATTTATAACTCATATCTCTGGGTAGAGTATAGCCTATGTTGTCTCTAACAATGCAGGAGTGTGGACTTCAAGTTCCTCAAAATTCTTATTTGCTAGCAATCTATTATTGTATGCATCTTCTGCTTGAATTATCTAATGTAATTGCACTACATACAATAAATTTATCTTAATAAGCTCAGGTACACAAAAAACATAATAATGCGTTTTTACAATTGTTTGCATATAACAATTAGTCATATAGTATATTAATTTGATGCCAAGTAAGCATTTACCAAGGATTGACTGAACAAGTGTTTATATGCAATTGTTCAATTAAGTGCTTGCTTAAGATTCTTCCACTGAAGAATTCATGGAATGTTATTGTTTATTATAGTTGAAAAATGATTTTGCAAAAATAGTTACAAACTCGTAGATCCATTCTCATATAATAATAAATTATAAATGCACAAAGTGCTACATAAATAACAAAAATTATAATTTAAGTAATACTTCTTTTGATAAATACTTGAAATGTAATAGACATGTTAATAATATTGTTTTTTTTTCGAAACTCTTGGTTAAAACCTCTAAACATGGTGCATTCTTCGTAGATTTATTGAACGGCAAAGAAATCAATATTCACAAAGATTAGATTGTGTAAAGAAAGATGACAAATTTTCATAAATATCTATAAAATTATTCAATATTCTCTAATATATTCAACAACTATAAATCTCCATGAGCTCTTTCGTCTCTACTAAATAAATATCTCTTAAATAAGTAAAAAAAAAGTCAACGACACCCCATTGATATCTAGTATGATAAAAAAATCCAATTCATCAAAAATTATATTTATATTATCCAAAGTACTGATAGCCTGATTGTCAAATAATGCATCCCTCAATCATATAATCTTAGGTATATTTAAATCAAAAAATGTCCACAATTAACGCTAATAATCAAACCAAACTCTACATGCAAAAAAGAAATAGTCTAACCCTTACGAGAAACAATGTCTTATTAATGTTATTATTTGCATGTACCTCATGCAATAATATATAATAACTAAGGATGGACAAAAGATATAAATTTTTAACAGTCAAGAAGTGTTCAAAATATATTTGCCTAAATATATTAACTTATATCATAATTTAATTTTTTTATAGTATGATCTATCGTTCCAAATTATGCTGCACAATTCACCTTCGTGTGCAAGTGGTTATCAGTAGCAATCTTTAATTGTGATCATTTGAAGCACATACAGCAAGGCACATGAGACTAGGGCTGGTTTAACCCTGGTCTTGCGCACCGTAAGTGTTTTTGCTACATTATGGCCAATTCTCCTTTCTTCTGATTTTCATCCATTTCTGGTGGTCTTTCCCAGTTGACATCAACTAATATTAACCCTTTTTTTCTCACTTTAAATCAATATTTTTTTATGATTGCCTTAAAAGATTTTAAAATTTTTAACAACAATTTATTTATTGCTCACAAAAAACTACTAAAAACTAAAACGATCAATGTAAAACTATTTATTTTTAACATAAACTTTTAAATTTTCAACAATGCAATAAATTAAACTAACCTTCTTTTTTTAGTTCTTGTCAGAAGTTATCCATCGAAAAATGACTTGTTAAAGGTGAAACAATATAATGTGTAAGACAATGTATGTTATGTTAGTAAAGGTGGAAGAAGATGAAAATGTAAAATAGGAGTTTTGGGGCAAAATTATCAAAAATAATTATTTTGGTAATAATTTATTAAAGTTGGTCACAAATGTAAAAAAAGGTTTAAAATAAGATTATTTTTAAAATTTTTCTTGAAAGTAAGACTATTCTTAACTTTGCCAAAATATAAGGTAGAGCAAATAATTGATTCAAGTAGCAATTTTCACAATTTAAGTACTATCCACATTCTTGTTTTTTTTAAAAAAATTCATCCTTGTTCCATCCTATTTTAAAGTGGGAAATTTTGTTTTTAGTCTGTTTTTGTTTATTTATATAAAATAATAAAAAATTATGTAAAATATTAATAAAATTAAATAAAAATAATAAATTCAAATTTATATTCAAATATTAATGAATTAATTTATCGATAAATTATAGTCTCAATTCTTAATAAAAATAAGTAAAAAATAAATTTAGTAAAATCTTTATAGTTTTTATTATATTTTATGTTAATTTTTGTAGAAAAATATTAAATATTTTTATTATTTTTGTAGAAAAAATATTTTGATTGATAAATAAAAAAAATTCTTGAGAATTATTATTATTATTATTTGCTAATCATATATTAAATATACCAAAATTTAATTCAATAATTATAATTAATTATTTAATTTAATATCAACCAATTATTATATTTTTATTTAGATAAATTTTTAGTTAATAAAAAAGTAAATCTAATTGTGTGTGTATTAGTTTTATTTTTAATTTTAAATATATTAATAATATAAAAATAAGAAAACAAGGTGGGGATTAGGTTTTGTTTTCATCCCCATCCCTGCCCCATTTTTAAATTCGATTATTAAATCGTTCCACTTTTTTACTCCAAATGAGGTAGGCCATTGTCTTGCGAAAATATTTGTCATCCTTGTACAATTTAAAGGATGATGAGTAAGATGATAAAAATCTCAACATTCCACCCTATTTAGGAGAATCGAAAATAATTTTATTTTTAAATTTAAAAGTAAGGCAAAAACCGAAATATATCTCCATTCTCATTTTTAAGTTAGGTGAGGATGGGAAGGGGACAATCCTCAATCCTAGTCCCACTATATTATTAATATATTAAAAATTAAAGTAAAACTTATATACATCTATATACATATACACACACATATGTCAACTCTGATCAAATCTTAGATATTAGTTTAGGCTAAGGTTGTATTAGATCCAAAGTGATAAGGCACCAAGAAATAAATACCGACCTTAATGCTATCATATGTTGAATGTTCTTTCTCTTGTTATCAATAGTCTTTTTTTATTTTTCTTGACTCAGTGTAACTAAATTAGATAATTACTATGGATATCTTTAAAAATCATTAATATAATCAATTGCAAAGATATAATTTTTCTAACATAAAAATTAAATTTAATAAAAGTTAAGTGATAATTTAAAAATTTATAACATAAACTTTGGTAAAAATATAATTGTTTTGGCGTGACTTTGATCAATGATAATGTGAACTTAATCTAGAATGCTAAAAATTTATATATTAAAATAATCAAAATAATTTTAGTTCTAAAATATCCTTAAAAAGATCTTAAAACTATAATTTATGTACCAAGGATCTAATGTGAAGCAGTAAGTCTCAAACATTAGAGACTTAAGGCTTTAGGTTTAGATATCAAGTATGGGTCTTAAAGTTGAGTTTAGTGTTGAATTTTGTGTCATGGAGTCTGGAGGTTTAGTCTTGGTGTCGAGTTATGAGTCTTGAAATCTTAGCGTGGGTTCTTGAGTTCAAGTGCCAAGTTAGGTTTATCTCAGTAACTAGTTACATTAGTCTTGAAATTCTAGTTTAAGGTTTCGAGTTCTAATGTCGAGTTTTGGGTTGCGGCACCAAGTCTCGGGTATTTGATGCTAAACAATTAGTGGATGTCATGACTCATGAGTAGATTCATGATGGATGGTAGGTACAGAAGTGGGACCGTTGATCTTAAGGAGGCATGCATGATGAAATGAAACTGGGATCCACTGAGATATGCAAAGATAAAAGCAATTTTGGAGTTGAATAATTCTTCCTCTCTCCATTCCTAAGCTTTGTTTTCTCCCTTGCTTAGCTGTTTAAGCCTTCCCTACCATGACCCCAAAATTGGATTTATAACAAAGAATTTTGTTCCTCAATGTTTTGTGTGTACATTAATTACACTAGTTTCCCTTATTTTTCTAGTTCCTTTAATTCTTATTTTTTCTAATTTTATAAAAATCTTAACTTACACAATGTGATCTCTAATTTTATAAACATCTTAATTTGCACCATGTAATCTTGCATGTAACAATTAAAGTTTGGTTGGTGTAATTGTTATAGTTTCATATTGGTTAAGAGCGCTGCACGATTTAGCAAAATTTAACGTAACAAATCTATACAATATTTAATTAAATATATATAATTAAGTTTATATTTATGTATATTTTGATTATAAATCAAGATAATATCTTTTGGTTATGTATATTTATGTGTTTTGTAATTAAGAAGATTTATAACAATTACATAGGCAATATTATGTTTTTTTTAAACAATTTTGAACATATTTATTTGTTTTCAATTTTGAAAATGCTAGTTTATATTTTTTAACATATTCATTTTTTAATACGAAAGTAAAGGAATTTGGGCTATATTTTTAGTTAGCTACTTGGAGTGAACTAATCTACATTAAAAAGAACATAACGCCAATCCGCTTTATAAGGTTGACCACGAATAAGCCTTGCGCTAGTCTCTTTGTTCAATTTAAAATAACGTAATATAATATTAAATATTTTGTATTACATTTGATATTTGGTAAAGAAATGACCCCAAAACACTCCAAATGGCTGTCCCTTTCCTGTTTTCTCTTTGTTCAGACAGCATTTTAACAAAATGAATAACTGGGTATGCTCTTTGCTGTCAAGTCTCCAATTTTATTTTCTCAATTTCCAGTCTCTGAGTCCTGGCGCTACGCTTTGATTTTTGAGATTCTAATGTCAAATTTTTAGTCGAAGTATTGAGTCCTACATTCCATTATTGGTTTTCAAATCCCAGAATCCCAACATCAAAGGTTTTCAAATTCCAGATTCCAAACATCAAAATTTTAATGTCGAGTCTCAAGTTCTAGTGTCAACTTTTATACCTTAGTACCAAGTCCTAAACTCGAGTCTTAGGAGTTTGGATTTCCGGTCGCGAGTCTTGAATCTCAACACGTACATTTGGAACCTAAAACCTGACGCTAGTGTTAAAACTTAACTTTAGAGATGAATTTATTGTGAATATATAAAATTTATGTTTTTAATAATTATTATGATAATTATTTAAATATATTATTTATTTTAAAAATATAATATTATTCACAAATGATAGAATTAAACACTCAATTTTATTATTATTTTTTTATTTTTAAAAAGCAAATGAGCCCATAAATTTGTTAATGGCCCAGTTGTTTTAAATGGACCAAGCGAGTAAGAATTCCAAAGAACCAGCCCAGTTGTTTTAAAAAAATAAAATAAAATAAAATAAAATACAAGTGGAAAGATGAAACGTGCAAGGGATACAGGAGTTGGTTAATTTTGAATTCCAATACAATTTGGAGCAGTTAATAAATAATATGAAGGTGAGATGCTGTGATTTAATGATAGACGAGAGATTGTGAAGTTAGATTTAGTTTGTCATGAGTGTGTGTGTATATATATATATATATAATTTTTAATTAAATAAATTTTTTATATAAGATATTTTAATTTTTATTTATATTTAGATTTTTTTTAAAAAATATTAGAATGATAAAAGAAAAAATAATACTGATTATGTAAAAGTCTTTGTTTTGATAAAATATTCTTCTAATTCTCCCTAAACCATTCTTCGAAGAAGTAAAATTTATACCATCCATGAGCCGATAGCTTCAAGCCCATCAAAAGACAGAGATGGTATGTTTTTCAAACAATTAAACACTTGGAAGGCTGAAGAGTCAACTGAAAGGAATTGTTAATAAGACATAACCCATCTGAAAGTATGAAATGATTCAAAATTCCACTATGCCCGCACCTACCACTCTTTTCCGCACCTTTACGGCAATGGAAGATATTGAAAATCTTTCCTCGTAGGGTCTGCCGCCTTTTTGCACTAGTCTTATCTGTTCCTTTCTTTTCGATCCTTCACATTCCAAGGAGAGGGACCGTGCTTTTACTTCTGGTTTTGTTTATACAAGTCTTTTTGTGTAATCATTACATCAACAATTTGTATGATATATGCGCAAGGAGGATATGAAAAATATTGAAATAATTTTGTGATTTGATTAATATTAACTTGTCTTATAAGAAATTCATATTGACAATGCAACAAGTCCTGTGTATCGGATCACGTAATTAACTAGAAGATAATCAAGTTCTTGTAGATCACACTTGTTGATAATTAATATTTATATAAATTATTAATTGTATATTTAATTATTTATTTGTGGTCCAAAAAAATTATTGAACTTTAGTAAAGATCATTATCAATCTTCTAAATCTTGATAAATACTTCTGTTGAAATTTAAGTCTAATCATTTAATACTAAATCTTCTCCGTTAAGCTTATAAATGATCTAAATTCTTGTCAGCTGACCATTGGTAGTAATCTGAGGATTAGTTTTCGTAAAGAATATATCTTTAAACCTTAAAAAAATATATATTTGGGAGTAATTTATGATGGTTTCAAAATCATACTAAATTGTGACTTTGTATGCATTTGTGAAGTCAGTTTGTAGGAAGGTAGGGTATAAATTTATCATGGTTTGAAAGTCTATGAATATCATGGTATGATCGCATGTATGTGATATTATTGTTTCTACTCATTTTAAATCAGCATAAAACAATTAAAGGCAGGGAGGTTAATTAGGAGACCAAACAGCCCCCTCAATTAAAAAAATGAGCACTAAGAACAAAAGTAATGGGCATATTAATTAGGTTAGGACATAACATGATTACGTTTTGCTTAAAATGCAATCAAATCAGTGCGGACAGTCTACTTGGATGTAAATATTTCTCTTGAGGATATCCCTTGAATGATGACAAGTGACGAGTTCTTGAAAAGGAATATTAATTAATGGAGGGTGCTGTGTGCTCACCCAATTTAATTTCGTCATCTGCTTAATAATGCTAGATTTTCTTTTTCTTTAGCACAGATACTTAACGGGCACAATCGCCAGCAAATTAACGCAAGAACTGGTATGTCGCCACTAAGGCTTTAAAGGTAATGAGTTGAAATCACACCTTGAATGTGTTGTTGTGCCTCCGATAAATAATATTATGAGAATAAAAATTGTTCTAACTGAATAAAAATATATAGGCAGCACTACAATAAATCCCTGATTGGATAACCAAGAACTGTATGATAGTCCGTGTTTATGTCAAGATGAATTTAACTATCAATATATTTTGCTTCAAAGTTCTGTGTTTCCACCATTCTTATACATTTGTCTTATTAATTGACCAGCAGTAGCAAACGAACTACACTGAGCTGTTGAGACTTTCTCAGCCCCGTTGCACGTTATCATTTCTATTGATTGCAGGACTGCCCTAAGAAAATCATTCAAATGCTTATCTTTTCTTAGTACTACAAATATAATCTTCTTGAAATGATTATATTGACCATTCATGTCACCTCTCCCCCCTTTTATGAGATGACAATGCACAAATTTTATATATTTATTTTATAAATTTTATGATATAATTTATATGTGTTCATGCGCGTGCATGTATATATATAGATAAATAATTATAATTTTTATTAATAAAATTGTGATGATAAAAAAAATTTATAATATATATAATTTTTTTATAAAAAATTTTGTAATTAAATTATTTATATTTAGTTCATTTTTGTTTTGTAAAATAAAAAGAAAAAAATAAAAAAAATAATTTTTTTTATTATTTATCTTTTATCATTTTTGTAAATAAAGCGACAAACCATTTACTATCATATGTGTCTCGAGTTTATATAATTACCTAGCCGACTGCAAGCACACAACATACCACAAATTTCTTATAAAAATTAATTAAAATACAAGATATATAACATAAACCTCTTGTTTTTGTTTTATTTGCAATATAAATAATAACAATACATACAAAAGGTTTCATTTCAAGTTCACAGAACCCACTGATTAACGAAGACTTTGATAAAGCCTGATATGTCTCGATCTACATTTTACAGAAGAATACAACACATGTAAGGCACCAAGTAATATCAACTTTTTATATATGGTTATGGTTGGTGTCTCGGTTTGACTTGGTAGGTGAGAAACCTCTTAAGAAGCGAGGTTTACCTTCGACCTTTTTTCCAACAATTTCCAGAGAACGTAAAAGACACTGAGAACCTTAAGTAAGCTACCTGAGTTACATGGTACTTCGTAACATGTGTGCACTTTTCAAGCTTAATTGGTTTTGTATTTTAATCTTATGGTGGAATTATGCTATATTTATTATTAATTGCTAGTGCTTATCGCCCATCTCCAACGTGTTCAGCGTGTTTAATTCAATATTGTCACTGAAGCAATCGAATCCAAAATCATGAATACCGAAATCCTGACAATCCAATAGCGAAGAGCATGACTTGTTCTCCCAGGATGGCATGCCCATATCAGCGATAGCTGGTGGAATATTGTCCCAGGATGCATCAATTAGAGGAGGTTCATCCATCCACAAGTTGCTCAATAATATTAAGTCTTCGTTGCAAATGTTTTCTAGCAAACTTGAATCATCAATAGAAGAAATTTCCGTTGGCGAGCTCGAGTTTTCTTCTACGTTGTTGCTATTGTTGCTGCTGCTATCAGTTTCGACCATTTGATGATTGCCGTCGGATTTGGGCAAATCATCAGCCTGATATGAACATTCTTCGGCCTTCGTTTCTTTGTGGAAGGGTTCATGAGTGACAGGATCAATTCCCATTTTTAGGAGCTTTTTCTTGATGTGGGTGTTCCAATGATTCTTAATCTCATTATCAGTTCTCCCCGGTAACCTAGCAGCAATTTTGGACCACCTGATGAAAACAAATCAAAAATAAAAAGTCAAATAATTTGTAATCAAAAGTTTAATATTAGCGAGGGCCTGCTTGTTGGTAGCAAAAGGAAAAGTTATAATAATAATAATAATAATAATAATATCTTGCTCATTGAACAATCAAGCATACGATGAACCCATAATAAAACAGTATAAAAAAACTTTCTTGCACTTTTGCCGACTGTCAAACCGTGACATCTTTTATTGAGGACACCCAACAGGCATTAGCATGCGTATGCCGCTTTTTCATTTATTTAAAATATATATGAGTTGAGATGTTTAATTCTTAAATTAAAATTATCCTAAAATAAAATTAAAATTATTAAATAATAATAAATGATTAATCAATGAATATTAATTATAAATAAATACTCATAATAAATAAATACTAACAAATATATAATAAATTAGTATAACATAGAATTATTATATTGAGGTAGGTATAATTGCAATCAATTATATCCTTTGGAGATTAAATTGTTTGGGCATCTTTTTCAAATACGTTGATAATAAGTAGAGCCCTTCTACGTGCATCCATTCAAAATAAACATTATTTTCTTAAACATTAATAATAATAAGAGATAAGAATGAAGAATCCGCAATAGCTATAGCTTCTATCTGAAAATAGGGAATTATAATACTTCAAAAAAAAACTTATTATGGTTGCAAAAACATGAGATGTTCGTTGATATCCCAAACGCCATTGACAAAATCTTCAACACTTGAAAATTCTTCAAAAGTATACCATCTACCATCTAATGCAGCACATAAAAAAAAACATCACAAGAAACAGCAGGGTGACCTGTTGCCAAAAAAAAACCATCACAAGAAATAGCAGGGTGACCTGTTGCCGAGACGAGCATGAAGATCGATAACCAACTGTTCTTCGGCCTCAGTGAGAAGACCTCTCTTCAAGTCAGGCCGAAGATAATTAGTCCAACGAAGCCGGCAACTTTTGCCACAGCGCCGAAGGCCGGCAAGCTTAGGAACAGCACGCCAACAGCACTGACCATTGGTGAGAATAAAGTTGATGAGCTTCTTGTCTTCCTCAGCTGTCCATGGCCCTTTTTTCACCCCAAGTTTGTCACAGCAAGGTTGCCTGCCCATCACTGGCTAGAGCAGAGCTAGAACCACTAACACAATTTAATTTCTCACTAATACAAGTTAGTCTCACGAGTACTAGTTAATCGAAAGACTCAAAAGCCCTACAACCACCTTTATATAAATTTCTCAACTTTCCAGCCCTTAATATTATATAACGACTGTACACAAGAGAGGCATATGTTCATATTGAGAGAAATAAAGGATGATCCCTCAGGTCCCACCATTGGTTTTTGAAAGGAACTTGGGAACTAAAATGGGGTGTTCTGGTGTGTATAAGATACGGAAAATGGGTAAGAGTGAATGATGGTTAGACCAAAGACATGGTTACATCTAAGCATCTAAAAAATTCTTCCCATTTTCCTACACAACCCCACTCCCTGATTGCACTCTTACTCAACCATTCCATCATCCATTTCGTCATCACCACGTTTAAGTGTCCTTATTGCAGTAGATTACAATAACGTGTTGCTGCTCATATAACAAGAGTCTTTGGTTTTCATCAATCAGATCATGCATCAGCCTTTTGATTTTATGTTGACCACATCTTAATTTTATACCCACCACCTAATATTACCTTTTTTATGATTTTAATTGTTCGCAACAAAGTGATCACTCTATGTAACTAAGAACCATTAACTGATACTTCCATTGTTTTCATGATATATATATATATATATATATATATATATATATTCTGCAGCGATTCAATGTTTTATTAGGAAGTAATAGTTATAATTAGGGGTCGAAGCTGTTCATCTTGATGAACGCAAAATGTTCAGTCACATGAATTAGGAATATAAGTGGTAAACTAATGCTAGATATGCCAAATGAATTATAACGAGTCATTGTCATCAACTACTTGTCGATAATTGGGTGTTCGTAAGTTCAAGCCTAGAAAGATAAGCAGCAATGGTACTTGGTTACTGCAGAACGGTTAATTAATTCCATGGTCTATAGTCGAATCTGTTATTGCAACCGAACTTTGATACTTGTGTATAAATTAAATTTCATTTATCGATATTATTAGTATCTATTAATCAATTAATTAGCTCATTACTCATTGAGGGTGTGAAGTTGTTTCCTTAATTTTCGTGTCTCAGAAAAAATAGCGGGTTATAGATTAGAAGAAACCAAAGCATAATTGTTGCATCCCCATCAAAGCACGGAAGTCATTAGCAAGCTGCCCTAATCAACTTATCTTCTAAGTTATATTATCATCAACCATATAACACGCCCTTCAAGAAACGAAGTTACCAATCAATCCGTATTACAGCACTAATTGTTTTTTAGTATTTTGTTAAAATAAATTTACAAAAAGATATATTCTCTAATATTATCATCCAGAAACATACATCGTTCTTAATTTTCGGGCATTTTCTATCAAAACGCTAAAATATTTCGGTTAGCTTGGATAATTAATTCACTCATGTTAGTACGTACATTTGACCTTGTCCACTCTTGCACAAATGCCGTGTTCCTTTTGCTACAGACAATATCTAAGGAAATATTGGTTAAGTATCTTTGACACGGACAAGAAGATAAAATTCATACGTATCATAGCATGTTGTACGCCAAGTGTGCATTTTCTAGATTGTTCCATTCCCATATACGATACAGGGTTATCTAATTGGTCATAGCACTTCATTCTGGCCGTCCATTGTGGTTTAGTTACATTTATGTCAAGGGGGAGATTTTGCCCAACAAATTGTACAAGTTTTGTTTTTATGAGAACACTGAACTAACACGTGTCTTTCCCTAGAGATTTCCATTTGAAAGTCCATTTCAGAAAAAACCACGATCTTACGATACATAGAATTAGATATCTTCACACATATATATATATATATATATATATATATATATATATATATTTGTATGTATTAGGTCTTTTTTTTTGTCAACTTTTATAAGATGTGTGTGTAACATGGGTAGATAAGAGGCAGTTAATTATCTAAATGGTTGGTTTATTGACTTGTATCTCTAGGCTTAGGTCTGGAGGTCAAGGTGGGTCCGTTTCTTTTAAGAGTTCATCTTCATTAGGTTTCGTCATGGTTCTTATCTTATGATCCTCCTACAAGCTTCTAATATTCAAGTTGCAATCGTCTGTATCGTCAAACAATTGGTGCTCACAATCCAATATTCAAAACGAACTCCTTTTTGTTTAACGTATTAATCAGCTTTAATCATTTAAGGTTGTGTAAAAATAGTCTGGTGGCGAGTGATAAATAACTTGCAATTAACTGCGCCACGGTTTAATTTTATGATAGTTATTTAGTCTACTTCTCAGTCCTGCATATATTATAATCTTGTGAATGCATCAGTGGAAAAACAGAGACACCCTTTCCCCATAAAGAAATAGAAGTGTGAAGGAAACCAAACTAGTTAATCTGCGTGTGAAAGATACATGCAGCTTCCACCGTATTTCCAACACACTTGCTGCCTACTTATGATTTCCCACAACCAAATTAATGCAGAACCAACCACGTAGAAGTTCAGGCATCCAAACAATACACGAGAACAGATATCTAAAGCTGATATATATTTCTGCATACAATTAGGTATAAACAAGTACGGAAGTAGTTCTAGTTTATATAATTTTATTTTTAAGGATACTATGTGCGGCAATGGCTGCTTGGAGAGACATTGCTTGCAGGAATGGTTCTGTCTGGTTTAAGTTCAGCCCCAGCTGTAGCAGTTGTCAACTCGTTACAACAGCAACGACCATAACAAACATTTCACAGTCCTTCCACATTGATAATAGTTCTTTGGTGCTTTGTTGCACGATGTTGAAGTTTCGCCTATATTTAAGGATATCTCGTTCCTGTCGCAGCTTTTTCTTGTAACAAAGCAGAAGCACGCGAAAGAAAACAAAATGATTACAGCAAAATCTCGATAAATTAATAAAGTAATTTTATGGATAAATAAATATATATTGATTTTGCCATACATATAGAATAATAATCATTAATAATTAATTAAATAAAAAAATTATATAAAATTTATAATATTATACAATTTTATTTGTTAATGCTCAATTTTATATACTTGCAGAAGCTCACTTATTTTGATTAATCAGTGTAGATTTTTTCACTCTATTAGGATGAAACATATGAAAATTCTAGTGATTTGAGACTAAAAGGTAAAACCATATGATCAGTGTTTTGATAGAGTTTATGTTTTATTCACTTCAAACATCTGAAATACTTTATCTTGGAGGGTATTAAATTTGAAAAGTATATGCATGATATGTCTATGTACAATGTACTTACATTAAATTTTTCATCCCTATGTATTAATATATATATATATATATATATATATATATACATGATAATTTTTGAAATTTTCTATTTAAACATATTAATTTTGACTATGTCTACTATTGTTTCTCTTTTATAACTTGTACATAATCTTGGTCAAAAGAACAGTACATGCACCAAGATGACACAAGTAATTAAAATATAAGATTTTTCTTAAATTAATATATATTTATTTATTGAGAAATGAATAAACAAATAATCACGCTTAAATTATATATATATATATATATATATATATATATGTTTTCTCTGTCCCAACAGTATTCTACTATAGAGGTTTTACCGACATAAAGTCATGCGAAACGGGGCCAAGGACGTATAGACACAAGTATTTTGAAAGTTTTGTTATTCGCGGCCAAAATGGATCGAATAATGTAACTGGCTAGCCCCCAACCGTTTTCTCCGTGGCTCTCCACCCCATCTCTCAATCCGTCCTTTTGAGATGAAATCATATAAATAGTCATTAACTTTTAACATCTTAATGACTGTAAATAAACATTATATTTAAATGTGGAGTCAAACTATCCCACTTCAATTGATAATGAGGGTACAAACAGTTCGCAGAATAATTATGGCTTAAACACCGTCAAGCACAACTCAAAGTGACATGCGAACCACCATATTTGATTTCATTCAAGTTGCGGTACTATTTTCCACAAGTTTTGGGTGTTTGATTATTACTTTGCAGAATAAGTTGTAATATTCATTCGAGTATGTTAGTTGCGTAATTTGTGAGTAATGCAGTCGTCATTAAGCAAAGAAAGCCATAACACTAGCAAACTAACCAGAAGCTAGACAACATAAAACTGACATGAGAAGAGCTTGGTCAGCCCAATTGAAGGATTTAGCATGCAGTTAAAGTATGAGAATGATGAGGGTAGATGAATTTTGGTAAAACCGGCTGGGTGCAGAATTCAAAGCAAGTCAGGCAGGTGAGGTTTTTGAAAAAGTAGGAACACTTTCTCATTTTCACGAAGTGTATAAAATGTCATGTATACATTCACCGACGGTGAGCTTTCTGAAGACCAACCTGAGAAAATATGCAATGAACGATATTAATTCATCTTGTTGACCATTGTTTCTACGCAAAGATGAAATGTGATTGGTCGGTAACTTGTATATAATGGGTGAGAAGTCATTTTTTTTGTGACCAACCGGAAAGAAAGCATCTATCTCAACACACTAAATAATATAGAGTTAAAGGACTTAAAAGACATGACTTCAGCAGTAGTCTACAGTTGGGTGGTTAGTCATATTTTTTCTTCTCCTTTCTGTCGACGAAGGAAGAATGACTTAATTGCTTTCCGACACATTCATCTTCAGGTTGGAGACTCAGACTGAGGATTGGTATGTTATTACCGAGTTTCACCTTTCTGAAATGTTTGGTTTGTTAAAAGCAAATGAAAATTGACACGGTTGAAGCAAAGCCTGTTCAAAATGAATGGAAATATTTTTTCTTCATCTGAGGAGAGAGCGAGAGCGGACGACTTTTGTTTTTTCCCTTCAATTATAAATAATTTCGTACATGGATGTTTCATAAATACAATGAGATATGATTATACAGTGGTTATACGTAAAAGAATAATAATAAATATAATGGGAGAAAAAAGAGAATTGAGTAACCATTATTCATGGGTTTATAACAATACCTAACGTAATCCAATAATTTTGGTTATTTAGTATGTTTTCTTATGTAATATTTAACTGAAAAAGAACTAAAATTTGATTTAAGCTTGTCCCTAAAATTTTACATTCATTAGTGAAAATAAGAGGTTAAGAAATTGATTCACTCTTCTTGTTATAAATTACCTTGGTTTATATCTAAACTGACTTGTTTTTCGTTAATAACAATGTGATTGGGAAGAAATTCTGAAGAATCTATTTGTTTGGAGGAAAAGGTTTTTTGAGAAAACTAAGAACAAATGAAAGTGTTTTTGCAATTTCTGAAATTTTGCTTCACCAGACTCACCAAGATGCATTTTTGAAAATTTTCTGGAGGCAATCTCACAAGATGGAAAAATAAAGCTTATCAGTACTTCGATTTTCTAGAAATTAGGGAGGAGAAAAAGATGGCATTGGCCTCTTTCTATTTAGAGGGAAAGCGAATTAGTGGTGGCCATGGCTCAAGGGGATCTAAAAGGATGAAGATATGGGAATAACCTAGGATTTGTTCCTACGTGAGATCGTGATCTGATTCAGCCCTACCAAGTATGAATGTTTTGATGAAGTGTTGTCCAGAGTGAAACAAACAAGTACTCCTAGGGATTACCATCGTGTCTTTGAGAGATTGGCTAATAGGGTGGTTGGGTAGCCTTAATTTGCACTCCTAAGAACCTTTTTAGGTGGTCTACATGATGAAATTGCAGATGAATGCGAATGGCTAAGCCTAACACTCTACGCGAGGTAAAATAGAGGATGACCAGCTAGGTAGAAAACGAAAGCAAGGACGTATAAAAGTGGCACGAGTTGTCTCACCAGCATAACTTCTCCCGGCTGTGGTACCTGTAGTAGCAACTACAATACCACAAGAAGTCATTGGCTCTCCAATTAAGCGACTGTCATAGCAAGAGATGCAATGAAAGCAAAAAAGAGGTCAGTGCGTCAATTGCAACGATCGATTCACTCGTGGCCATAAATGCAAAATGCGTCAACCTTTCTTAATTGAAAAACTGTACAAGGGTATGAAGGCAAGATTACTGATATGAAGAATTGGCATGACCCACTAATGTGACCAAGCTTTGGGGATTCCTGAGAATTACTGGGTACTACCGAAAGTTTATATGCAACTAAAAGAATTATTGCAGCACCTTTAACTTAATTATTGAAGAACAGACAATTTAATAAGGATGAAAAAGTAGAGAAGGCTTTTAAAGAACTCAAATCTTCCATGATTACGATCCTAGTATTGGTTATTCCTTATTTTAATGAAATTTTTGTAATCGAGATTGATGCTTCAGAAGCAGGAATAAAAGATATTTTGTCACAACAAAGTTGGCCAGTGGCATTTGAAGTCACGCATTGGGTTCACCAGTGGCATTTTAAGTCACTCAAGAAAGCCTGGCCCATTCACTCCAAAGAGGTGCTTGCAAATTTTTAACTGTCCAACGAATTTAAAAAAAATATATGTATATATATCAAATCTTAATTGTCCAACTTGGAACAACGAATTTCTACTCCAAAACAACAAAATAGATGATGAAGTTGCTTGGCTATTAGTATGAAATCTTTTACAGGCCTCGTAAGGAGAATAGTGCTACAGACTCATTATCATAAAAGTGGGTCACACACACTCTGGTCCATGTCTAAACCGCAATTCACGATATGGGCTAAAACAAAAAGAGTAACATCCGAAATCGTAAGGGTCCAGGAGGTGAGGAACTGCATGGAAGAGGAATCTGCAATGATGGCTGCTTATAAGTGGAAACATCATTAACTATATATAAAAGGCGTGCAGTTATTCCACCAGAATCAACTGTGAAGTAGCACTTACTACAAGAGTTTCCTGACACAAAAACAGGTGCTCATTCAGGAGTGCTGAGAACGTGGAAGAGGATAGCTCAAGCTTTTCATTGGAATGGCACGAAGATATGCAGAACTAGGCAGCCGCATGTGATGTGTGCCAGAGAAATAAGGCTTATGGACCGAGACTCCACATGTCTGTCCTACTTTATCTTAAAATTTATGAACCTCTCATGGACGCGTTTAATACATGTGACACTCTGCTTCAAGAGATATGGACTGTTCAATGAGTTTGACTAACTCTAATATCACTTATTATGGCTAGCTTTCATGCCACTAAGCATAGAGACATTATCTCTTTGTTCAAACGGTGACTTCTATGCTACTCCAGTCAAAACAAATCAAATCTAGCCACAACATGACTTAAATAAAAGGTTTTGAAAACACCACCTCTATATTTTGTTATATAATTTTCACTTTCTTATATAATTTTTCAAAATTTTAAGGATCACAACTTGCACATAATCAAAATGCAGTATTATAATATCAAAAGCAGGTAGGAAAAGGATCACGATAACAATACTAATATCAAACAAGAGAAACAAGCAACTTAACAACAACAGAACAAAAGTCTGGAAGTTGATATTCCTAACATGGAAACAAATGATCTCAATGTCATTTACTCCAACAACTCGAATGCTGTTTATAATAACTAGTTCTAATAAAGCATCACCGAAGCCGTCCAGAATAAGAATAAGCTAGTGACTCCAGTCCATGCTACCCTGCCTGCTGCGTCATTGCCATCATTTCCGGGTGTTCCTGCAAGATTTTTTTTTCAACGTTATTGCACGATCATTATTCACTTGCTTCTTCCATAGGATGCATAATACTAAAACTGAATTCCGAGTAATATGTTGTGCTTATTCTATTTGGGGAAAAAAAATTCCATCCACAAATAAAAGAGGGCAAGCCGTGATATGTTTGAATGATCGAGAGGTTGTGAACGCTCTTCCGGATTTTGGGCACCGAAAGCATTAATTAGCTGGCAGCAACGCCATCACCAGCTCAACCACTCGCATGTACAGTACATCGAATTAATAATTAAATGTCTGTTGGCTTTGTGGTGCTGCTGGTGGTGGTGGTCCAGTCACGTACAATTTTGCGGTCAGCTCTGCTTACCAAAATATCAACAAAATTTGTACTGTGGAAGCAGATTTTAAGTCTGCTGAAAGAAATAATAATTAAAAAATAAGCCAAAATTAAGACCAAGAGCAGATTTTTACCTGGACCCGGCGGCACCGACGATGGCGACTGAGCTGTTGCTCCCAAATAAGAAAACAAGAAGAAATATTAATGAAAAGATTTTACTCCCGAATCCCGATCATAATTAGTTTAATTATCAATGAAAAAGTTCATAAGCATAATACAAATGCGCAGCCACAGAAATTTACATACCGTTGCATTTGTTGAGAGAAGTCGGAACGTTGCAATCCTTGGCGATCCTCAAAGCTTCAGTGACAGAGACGTTGAAACTGCCCAACAGGCCTGGAGTGTTGAAAAGAGTACAGAGACAGGACAACTCATTTGCCACTGCATCTTTGATTGAGTTGCAGCAGGTGGTGTCTGGTTTGGTCGTCGAATTGATAGAGCTGTAACACGGCACCAATTTTGACGCGCACGATGGAATACTATTCTGTGCCTCTGTTAAGCTAGCCACCACGAGGACCGCCATGGCAAATAACATGACCTTGTTTTGAAGACCGCCCATGGTTCTCCTTCGATCCGGGAAGAGTTGTGAAAGAAAGTAATATTGCTGTAGTGGTTGTATAGTTCTTGTTGAGACTTGGATTCATATAAGAACAAGAACATTGCTTGGAAAGCAGCTTTGGTTTCATTCAAGAAAGAGAAAACAACGAGATAGCCACGCGCCACCATTTGCGTTCAATCACCCTCCCTTTGGTTGAAACTATTCGGTATACAGTAATTCATGTGAATTAATCTTTTTGCTAATTAAAATTTGATATAAATCAAAGCTGAAACTTTACTGGAAACGTTAATTTTGAAATTTAAATAATATTTACGAGTAAAATTATTATTCCTACACGCTATTCTACTTAAATGGTTAATATATTTTATAAATTTTTTAAAATATATATTTAATTTATTCAATCTTAATTTTTTATAAACCATTTAAAATTTTTTTTTATAACTAAACACTAAATACTATTCAATTTGGGTTACAGCAATTTATGTTTTAACTTAATACTTAAATTCAATAGTTATATACACAAAAATAATAATTTTATAAAAGTTATATAAAAAAATTATAATATTATTATATATATTATAAAAATTCTCGTTTAGAAAAAATAGATATTGATGCAAAGTATTTTTTAATAATAAAATTATTACATTTAATTATTTGTTATGTAATCAAAATAATAAAATATTTTAAAAAAATTCTTACAAAATATATAATACTTTTATAAAAATTACCAAAAAATCACTTAAATTTGTAACCAATACTTTCTAATATAGTAATTAAACAAGTCATTTTTTTACACACACACCAACTAATATTTAGTATAGAAATTTATTTCATTGACATTAATGCAATATATTACAAAATAATTATCATTTGTCCGTACGCAATAATATTTAGCAAAAGGGTTCATATGTACATTTTGTACGTAATTGTACGGAGAAAGGGACTGACCAAACATTCATTCTTAAAAGGTGCATCGTGACAAAAGTATTGAAAAATATTTTGATCATTCAAGATTTCATATAGAAGTATAATGATAATGGTGGTGATTTTTGCTGTATGCACGCGCGTACACCTCGACACAGTTAGTTGGGAAATGTTCAGCATTTAATGCCACTGATGGCTCCGTCACCCTCACGTCATTGGAAAGACCAGCAACAGATAGAATCAACGGCTCTTTACGTGTATGCTACTCCTTAAAGGATGATAATTATACAAACATTTGTCAGAATTCTTCTTCATAGACTGTCAAAAATGCTAAAGAAACTACCGAGGATGCTGAATTTCTAGATCAGCCTCCTCAATCGATTAGTCGTCCTTAAATTTGGTTTTGAGTTGAATAATTTACGGGCGTCGTCGTCCGCTGCGGACAACGAATGGGGTGGAAAGTGGAGGAAAGAGAGCCGAAGTGGAGAACCGCTCGTGTTGGGTTGCTTCACATTCTCAAATTTAATACGTTGACGTTATAATTTAATTTTGAAATGGTAATAATTATTGTTTCGGTGGAAAAGCAAATAAAACAATAAAGAAAGGATGTACACACTACACGTGTCCTTCCAGCGCATTCGCATTCGCATTCTCACCGCTCAGTGCCTACCCCCCCACCCCAAGAACAAAACAGCGGTTACATCATATGAGATCATCACCAAAACGAGCGGAAGACACTGGGCAGTCAACGGCAGCGCGGACTAGTCTGGGGTATTTGTCTTTCGTCATTTGCATGGTGGGGAGAAAATTTGGGCAGATCCTTACGGGCTTGGTCCGGTTAATAGCGATTTTACTAAATTTATTAATACTGTAATATTTGCATCTCATGAGATGAGTTTAATATATTTTTTAGTAAATTTGAAAAGAGTTAAAAAACAAATTTCTTGTAGATTTGATATACAAATAAATATTCATAAATATTATTTGTGAGTATTTAATTTTTTAATTTTTTTAGGTTATTAGCTTTAAATTTTTTAATAAGAATTAAAAATTATATGAATATGACAATGAGAAATTTTTAATTTTTATTAATTTATATATTATTATTTACTATTATAAGAATTATATCGGGTGAGTGTTAATTATAATTGAGAAAAATAAAAATATAAATTTAGTGATTATTATTTTGAATTTATAAGTTTATAAATTTTTTATTTAAATATTTGATATTTTATATATAAATTTATAACATAATTATATATATATATTTTTTAATGGTTTGTAATGAATTTATTTTATTTTGAATTTAACTAATATTTTATGCAAGTGATGTATTTTATTTTAAATTAATATTAAAATTTTATAAATTTAGTATTTAATAATAGTATAAATATAATTAAAAATATAAAAAAAATCTTAAAAAATTTTAATATTGAATTAATGGGTATTATCTCAATTAACACATCATTTAGGAGGCATCTAAACTTTTTAAAATTAAATTTAGAATGTTTAGCATGATTTATTTGAAAATTGTTGCGAAGAAGGTAGAGAGCTCTGAAGTACAACCAGTTGTAGTGTAAGCCTACCCCCACTTCCAATGATTGCATTTAGATTTCATAGTAGATTATTATAATTGGTCCAAATCTGAGTGTAGAATTGAGAATTCAATCAAATTTAAAACCAAGAATGGAATTGAATTCATCACTTCACATAATTTTGAACAGAACAAGATCAACGGTGTTAAAAGAATCAAACCGTTCGAGAATTTTTGTCCATTTGTGACATTTACAATTACACCCCTATTTATTTTACCACATTCTTTAACTGATAAAACTATTAGATGACATTTTCACTACAATGTCATCTTGTCATCCCTGCCAGCTCCCTTACCATGGGTAACTTGTGATGTATTCTTCTGTTATATGGTTTTTGTAATGGCTAACATTATTGCAGCTTGCGCAGGAGAAAAGATACGTGGAGCTCAGCTGCCCTTAATTCGCAATGGATATTGCCTCCCAAGTAACTGCTATGTTATTAACATCTAATTAATAAAAAATTAAAATCGAAAAGCCAAGCCAAGAATCCTTATCCCATTTACAAAGTTTTCCCCCACATGGAACCGGATAATAACAAAACGAGATAAAGCAAAACCATAAACAGCGAACTTCCAATGGCTACTCTGTCGATAGGTATCGCCGCCTCCATCACCACAGTCCGGACATCCCAAATACCCGCCCGTCCCAGACACAAAATCTCGTGCGTTCAGTGGGTAAACAATCAAACATAAGAAAATAACCATTCTCTTTTCCATTTATACGATTTTAAGAATTGAGTTCTTTCTAAAGGACCCAGAAGGCATATTGGGGCCGCCACAAACCGGCCATATCGCGAGATTAGAGTTTAAAAGACGGCTCGAGAAAGATGCCGAGGCACGAGAAGCTTTTGAGCAACATGTTAGGGAAGAAAACGAGCGTCGGAGAGCTCTGCGCCTAGTAATTTTATCATATAGATGTGTTATTGAATCTTGATATCTATAATTTATGCTTGGATAACATTGTATTTGTGACTTTTATGTCTTTTCTTGTGATGGGATTGTTTTAGTCTCGGGTTATACCGGATAATGCAGCAGAGTTGATAGAATACTTTCTCGATACTGAAGCTCAGGAGATTGAGTTCGAAATAGCGAGGCTGAGGCCAAGGTTACTTGCTTTGTTTATTTAAATTTTGATGTCACTTTTGCAAATGCGTACAACTTGCTTCAGAATTTGCTTCTTCCAAGAGTATAATATCTGGTATATAGGTTTAGGTGGACTTGCGCTTCGTTAAATCTGTCTTTAGGTTATAATTCTATGTAACTTCTTACTTTTCTCTTTATTTGTTTGTTCTTTAGGCACAATTATTTCAATTGTAGCTGAGACTGAACACTATGTGAGTTGAGTATAAATTTGTTAGCGGACCTCTGAGTCCTCAATGTGCTGATATGAAATAAGATTCCATGATTTTTCTGTATCTTCTGGGAAGATTTATTATCATCAATTTGCAGTTTGATAATGAGAAACAATGACTACATTGTTCATCCTCCTTTTTCATTCCTCACCTGACCAGTGCCCTGCATCTGATGGCCCTGGGAGACTGGGACCTGGCTTACCATTTGAACAACCATCCGCATTAGCTTCGATGCAGTCTTGAAGACATTTATATCCATGCAATTGACACATCTTGGCTGATTCATCAAGATCTTCATAATTTTTTTTTGCCTTCAGAGGAACTATATCTTTGGTCTTGTTCAACAAAAATTGTGCTCTTCCTATACCTTACGTATCAATGAGCTTAAGGAAACTACCTGATTGTTTTGACATTTCTAATGGCTTTCAGTTCCCTTCTTAGAAGTCATTTTATGTTGTAAACTGATGTCAGTGACCATTACCTTAAGAATCTGAATCTGACTGGCATAAATTTTTTTATTCACTCCCTTCATATTCATTTATTTTTTCTTTTTGCATTGGCAATTTTCTCTCTTAGAATTAGACGTGTTCCACTTCAGAATCCCACAATTGAAGTTTCCCATTCAGTAATGCAATGGTTACTTATAAAATTTTCAGATTGGACCAGGAATTTTTCTCACACCTGAAATCTGAACTAGGCCAACTGCGGTTTGCAGTTTCAAAAACTGAGGTTTATCATTCTTCTGACTATACAAGTGACATGAATTATATTTGCATAACTGGACAGAACTACAATATCAAATAGCTGATGGATCTTGTAGGAAATGGAAGACAGATTGATTGAGCTGGAAGCATTGCAGAAGGCTCTGGTGGAAGGAACAGGTTTGTTTGTCTACACAAACCTTGGTGCTGAAGATTCACAAATTTTCCATTTTTACCTGCAATGTTCTATTTTTGGCTCTTTTTTTTCTTCCTGTTACAGAAGCCTATGATAAAATGCAAGCTGACCTTATAACGGCAAAGAATAGTCTAACCAAAATCTTGACATCAAAGGATGTGAAAGCAACAGTATGTCTTACTGTTTTTGCCTATCAAGCTTCTAAATTTGATATTCTTTTGATTGCGTGCTTTCCAACTGGATTGGACTTGTTTTGCCATGCAGTTACTGGAGATGATTGAGCAGAATGAGATTAATAGATCCTTATTGACACTTCTTGATGAAAACATAGCAAATGCACAAAGGGGTGACCAGGTTAGTGCTGTTGGGAAAATTTTCTTCTATTTTCTAGTAAAATCTTTCATAGTGTCATTTCGTGACGTTCAGAGCAGTATAAGGAAGTCATGAATCCCCTGTACAAAGTGGCACCATAACAAAATCAATGAAGAGAGAGAATAGGATAACACAGTTTATACTGAAAGTTAAGAGGACAATAAGAGATGTACATATTAGAGCACAGTATTCCACCGAAATTACATCTAAAGATAAGGGAAACTATACTGTGTACGCTTCTCGTCAGTGAGCACACGGTCACATGAGTGGATGTCTAATCAATTGAAAGGGATGAAAATACTTTCCTAGTGAATGATGCGACTTGTCAAATTTGAATTTATTTATACTCTTATGATGATTATGAACATGTTTCTTCATGTTGATGTCCTTGAGAAACATATTGAAAACTAGTGTTATTATATCGTCAAGATGATATGGATCATCTAGAATTCTTCATGTACTATGATTTTGCTTTCATAGTCAAGCTGACTTTTGAGACTTGATTCATAGCTAGATTGTTATTACTGTCGATCTTCAAAAACTGGTCTTCTTGGACCTTTTATGATTTCCAGTGACTTTGTTGACTTTACATGATTTGCATGCTTTCATAATCTTCTCATCTATGTCTTCAACTGTTTGCATTGTCACATTCCCATCTGAACTTTAAAAACACTTCCTCTCCTTGAAGCAGCCAGGAAATCAATAAATAATCATATTGTGTAGTGCAGCCCAATAACTAATGCAATGTGCTTCACATGCTTCTGATATTTTTCTTGCATTTACAAATATCATGATAACTTTAAGTTAATATCCTCTAACATTCTGAACGGAGAAAATGTAGGCAACTATTCACAGGATTCAGTAACCCATATTATACTAGTATTTGATTAGTTGCTGCCTTCTTACTTAAGAGTAAACTCGCAGATTTTACATCAAGTTTGTTTCTGACTTGCAGAAACAAGCAGCTGCTTTCATGGAAAAGGTTCGGGCAGCTGTTCTCAAATACATCACAGTTTAATATTTGTACGTCTGATATTAAGCACACTGTCAACTTTATGATGAATTCTTGATGTGGTTGATTTCAGCATTAACACTATTGCTAACTGCATTAGGTAGATTAAAATAATAGGAAGAGAAAGGTGGACTGCAGAGCTACATTAGTGCCCAAAAGAAATCTTTAATTGATTATACACAACTTTTATAATTTGACATAAAATATTATGTTTCATAATTTGGCCTCTCCAAGTTTGAAATGTGAGCAGTCTGATGCTTAGTTTTTCATACTTTTATCCCCCAAATTTGAAAAGTGATCATTGTCAACCTTAATCTATAAATTATTTTTTCGTTTGAGCCCACCAATTTTGTACCCCTGCTTTCCGTTTCTAGTGTGTAGCTGGGTGTCACTAACACAAAATTGCATGCAATAGAATTGTACTACCTTACACTTGAATGAGAAGACTATTTGATATTGAACTTATTATCGAGATACTGGTAAAAACTTTTATTGAAATAAATCCTCAGCCTGAGAAACACGAAATAGAATAGACCCGGTAGAAACACTATGTAACTACTGTTAAGTAAATAATTAACTTACAACCCCTACTACAAGTCATTAAAACTCTCAGTATCTCTTTCAGAAGAACACTTCAGAAGTATAAAGTTCAAACTGAACAGCTGAGATGAAAAGCCAGACGATACTGGCTTGCCTCTAAGAAATTGTAGGTGTGAATGCTCAACTGCACATGAAAGACCCAGAAAATGTTAGTATCGGCATGTCATGTCAATGCTTGGAAGTATGGCATTAAGAGTATGTTTGGTACTGTTAGCTTGTATTTAACTTTGAAAGCATAGTTAAAAAAGTGTTTGATAAACACTAGTTCTTAGTGGAGCTACTCACTTCTTCGTTAGTATCTAACATCTTGTGATTTTATCCCGAACAACTATGATTTTAGTTGGAATTGCTCATATATTTTATTATGGTCTTTACAACTGGCTAGGAAATATGAAAATGTAATGATACTGTTTAACATTTATTTTTACAAGGCAACAATCTTTTAAAAGCAATAAATCTCCTTTCAAACACGGCAATCTATTCCTAATCTAACTATTTAATTTGGATTCTGTTATAATCTGACAATTGTGATAATTAATGATCATATTTGTTATCAGTAAAAAGAAACTTTATTGTTAACATGAAATGTGAGTGAAGTCAAGGCAGATTACTAGATAGGTGTTGTACCATTTTGCACTGCGGAAGTCAATGGGTGAATTGGAATGCACATACAGTTAGGATAACTTTAAAATTGAAATGCTGATTTGATTTTGATAATTGAAACATTGATGACTTGCTGTATAGTAATATATGACCACCAGTGTGTTTTTAATTCAAGGACCGTCAATCTGTGTCCCTATGAATGTATTGTAATATAGCAACCGTGATGGTCCCTATCACTGAACTCGCAAACCTCCTTAAATTGTTTGGTTTTAGCATCTAAAATACCAGTTTATCAACTCTTATGCTAGCTCGCCAGATCTTTCTTGTACTGTGCTTCCGCCTATAAAACCGACCACATTCAATACCTACCATTTAAAATAGGGCTTTGGTGCACATTGGAGCTCGAAGAGGGTTAGGCACACGCATCAAAACATTCATAGAGAGGAAGATGAAAGGAAATTACGGAAGCTCGTAAATGCTTGCCACCATTTACAGTGGAATAAATTAAAGAGAGATGATGGAAAGCATTAAAGGATTAAAGGAAATAGCAGCTAAAGGAAAGAAGACACGGGATGACAGTTTATTTAATTGAAGGAACAAATTGGCAGCAACCTTTTGAGTTCTATATAAACAATTTCCATAATTCATGTCATTACTAACATCTACCCATTCCATTCTACAAAGATATGGCAAAATTTGGCCTTCTCTCAATAGCTCTCTTCTTCCACCTTTACTCGGCTGGAATGGCAGAGTCTGCCATTCCCAGACGCTCTGGTCCCGCGGAAATAATCAAGAGCTCTTGTAAAGCCACTCGATATCCTGCGTTGTGTGTTCAATGCTTGTCAGGGTACGGTAATGTCATTCGAAATGAGCATCAACTAGTTCTAACTGCCTTGTCAGTGAGCCTAAACAGGGCACGGTCAGCTGTTATCTTTGTGGGCAAGCTGACTAAAGCAAGAGGAATGAAGAAGAGAGAGTTTGAAGCTGTAAAAGACTGTATAGAGAACATGGGCGATAGCGTCGGCCGACTGAGTCAGTCAATTACGGAGCTTGGCCATATGGGTCGAGCTGTTGGTCAGGATTTCGTTTGGCACATGAGTAATGTTCAGACTTGGGTAAGTGCTGCATTAACCGATGAGAACACTTGCTTAGATGGTTTTGCTGGTCGTTTTATGGATGGAAATGTGAAGGCTTCAATCAGAAGAAGGATCACCAATGTTGCTCAAGTCACCAGTAATTCTCTTGCCTTGGTTAATCGATTTGCCGCAAAACACCGAGCTACATCAGTCACTGAGAAGCCTTAGATTTCGTCTGAGAGGAGCCCTATTGGTTTATGTATAATATCGTTTTTAAATGTCATGTCTATTAGGTTTGTGCTTGGTCTAGATTCTGTTTCAAAAGTTTCTTGGTATACTGGTTAACAACCAAATATAGAGTCTGTCCAATTGTCCAATTGTTTGTTCTCTTGAGATATTTGAGTTTTGTTTAGGATGTTGGAGAGGAAAAAAATGAAAGATCTACCAAACCAGTGTATGCGCTGAAGTTCTGTTTGTGTCATGTATATGGGTTTTGTTCAGCTTGTCGGTAAATGAGTAAACGGAAGAGAAATCAAGCTATGGTGTGGTTGAAGTCCTTTTGTTTTGCAGGCGTACTTGGTCTTGTTTCTTCTAATCTTTGTTTTGACTCTGCAGACTTCTTACCAACCTACTTGACTTTTGATCTACCAAATATAACTCCCAGAATTGCTATTTTCTTTTCTTGTCAGTTTCCACTAAGAGATGGCATGAGACAATAATTTCGGAGCTCTGCTTTGGAATCTAAGCGAGACCAATTCAGTAATCACTAATTAAATAAATAATGAACGTTAATTATAAATAATAGTAAATTTAATTTAATATTTTTAGTAAAATAATTAGAAACATGTTCTTAATTTTTTTATGACAGTTGAAACCACACTAGATTCTTCCTGTCCCAAGAAGATAATATATGTAAGTCAAAACAATGTGGCAATTGGAAGTGACTGACAGACCATATACAAATTGATATCAAAATTAGCAGCAGCAGATGTATAGTAAATGAGTAATTAAGAACTGACATCAGCTTGTCATCTTTGGATACACGGATTATCAATGTGAAGCGAAATTATTTGAACCTACTGAATTATAATAAATCTGCTTATATTTTATTTGCGGATGCATAGAAGAAACTCGTGGCTGTTTCACGTTCTAGTCATTTGATTTTGACAGTAATCAACAATCAGGATTAGCCTTTTCTAACAATTTCTAGAGTTCTCTTTTGAATGAGCTAGGGGTCCAGCACGAAGAGAAACAGGAGACAATCCGGCGAAATTTGCGGGCACGTTTATCAAAGCAGAGAGAATTATTACAATTTATTTTTTCGACAACTTACCCGGCAGGCGACCGAATGGCAATGCCAAGCATATTTTTTTAATGAACTGAAAAAACTTTTTGGAGTACCAATAAAGCGAGGGTGACCATATCGGGTTCAGCTGCCGAGAAAGGTTAAAGGAATAGGCAGGCCTGTGGGAGTCATAAGTATTTTGATGTGTTAAAGCCATATCGTTATTATATATTGCATAACACTATATTTTTTTTATTAAATATTAATGTATATCACTTATTTTTATATATATTTATACTCAATAATTAATAATTTAATCTCACAATCACTACAATTTCAAGATAACAACACAATATAATACTAAATGGGAACCTCAGAATGTCCGTCTGCATCATACATTCGAAAGTGCAAGTGACTGAGCTCAAATTGTTGTATGCACCAGCAAAGAAACATGATTGAGTTGGGCACGGCACCCATGCTTTGCCAAACTCAAGTCTATTCTTTCGTTGATGTTCATTTACCGATTCAAAACTGTTTGATATATTGCGGCGAGAATCCGAACACAATTTGACAACAAAGAAGAATAGAATCTCTCTCATTGTTTTCAGTCTTTTTTGTCCGGTTTCTAAAAATTTTTACCAAATTTAATTTTAATCTGTAACGCTCAAACCAAAAAATTTTATTTTTAATGACAAGTTCTGGAAAGTAGAGCAAACGACGCATGTTCAAAAGTAAACCAAGCAAGTTGTTTTTGGATCTTCAGATTTAAATGAGCTCCTTAGGTTTTAATTTCAGTCACACCATGTGTTTAGTAAATTGCTGGTGTTTTTGAGTTTGCTAATTACAAGTTTTGAGACTCTTCCCTTTCTAGCTTACTGACCTGTCGCGTTAATCTTAATGAAAATAGCCTTTAATTTTCCATACAATAATCATATTATCAAGCCAAGACGACGTCTCTAAATTTGTTGCAACAACTCTTGGACAAATCTGATCTCTTTTTTTGAAAATAATCCGATCATGGGCAGCTATCAAAGGCCCACCTCAATATTATCTTGTTCGATGCTATTGCACATCTTTCTATCTGAGTTAGGCTTCTACCGGTTCAGGCTACTTAAATTCATCATAAACTCTCTCACCAATAGTATGCACGAGGTTATCTGCATCTTTTCTTAGTTCAGCCTAAGATAAGACCTCCCTCACGTTAGGTTATAATTTCATATAACCTCTGAAAAAGATATACGAACAAACAGGTCTGGGACAATTGGGTGCGAGCTGCGTCCGCCCCAAATTGATTCCGTGCACGCACGATTTTTGGGGGTGTTCAATTTGATCCAGATGTTGATATAATATTTGTTCCATTTCACACGGGGGTCAAGGCCATATGCAGATATATATGACATTTGATATGGTGGACAGCATTTAACCAACCCCAAAATTAGAGGTGTTATGGAATGCAAGGATCAGATTTTGTGGGCATTTTCACATGAAACACCCATACACAGCAGAAAAAAATAATGGCAAACATTTTCACTGTTAATTATTCTGTTTGGAGGGGTTAAAGAACCTGTGAGAATGGCTAACTATTCTTTATCGTATCTCTTCTCATTATTCTATCTCGTATTCTGCTAATTGTTTTGCCCGATGGGGCAAAAGAACCTTGCTTATCACTAGTGCAACTCAGACTTGTAGATATTCCAGGGTAAATAGAACATGAATGATGTTTAGAAAACAGGTAGTTACAGCTCCTAGTCTAATGGTCCTAATTTGGCCACTTCTCCTCGAAGTTTTCCTTAAATGTTGAGATTCTTTTCAAAATTTTGTTGGGCATGGATGCACCCCCCAACGTGCAAGAAATAAAATGCACTCGAAACACTTTATATTTACTAATTTAAGTTAGTTCTCAGGGCACACGACCTTTGATTGTGACAGTGTGCTAAAAAATACGAACAAAAATGATCCAGTATGAGCTTGGAATTCAAGATCGCAAGTACTTGTCCGTTGGCTCATGATCGTGTTTATCTTGGATACATTTTCTTAATTTTCAGGCAATCAATTCAGCCTTAAAATCAGGCTGTTTTATCTCCTCTTTTAGTGGGGTACATGCACAAACTGTCAAACTTGTTGACCCTCTCTTTATATATAGGTACTCTTCCTCTCTCAACTTGTACACCTCTATTTTATTGCCAATATCATCAGAGAAAGAGAGAGAGAGAGAGAGAGAGAGAAGATGGATGGTTCATTTTTGAGCCACGCACTGGTAACTCTGCTCATTTTCATCCAATTCTCCGCCAACGTAGCCTCATATCCGTCATATGACACAAACAAAGAGTACATAAAAGCATCCTGTAGAGGCACAGTGTATCGCAGGTTGTGCTATCACTCCCTCTCAACCTATGCAAGCAAAATCGGAACCAACCCCAAAACACTAGCCCATACTGCCCTCAACATAACCATCAAAGCGACAAAATCAACCTCAAGAATGATGATCAAGATGTCAAAAACCCCAGGTTTGATCCCAAGAGAGACCGCCGCAGCAATGGCAGATTGCATAGAGGTGATCGGTGACTCCATCGATGAGCTCCAAGACTCCATAGATGAAATGGGTCGCATCAAAAACTCAAATTTCTGGTCTACAATGAGTGATATTCAAACATGGGTAAGTGCCGCATTAACGGATGAAGATACTTGCATGGATGGACTTGAAGGTAAGGCCATTAACGGATTCATGAAGCCTACGGTGAGGAGACATATTCTTAAAGTTGCACATTTGACAAGCAATGCGTTGGCTCTGATAAATAGTTATGCCTCAAGCAATCCTTCCTCGCCATAATCAAGGGAAGCCGCTGTATGTAACGTTGTTCTTTAATCCCTGGTACTCTGCAAAATCCAGGTAGGTATAGTATGAATTATAGCGGTGTCCTATAAATATTTTTGTGCTTTTGTGTCTTGAGCGTCAGTTTACTTTGGACTTGATTTGAAAGCGGGTATAGAATATCGAAGAGTGCGGATTGCAATCTAACGTGATAGACTGTGATTTTCATTTTGTATTCTAACAGAAAGATGTAAATTCACTCGTAAATTGGAATTCTTTTGTGGCGACAATGATGCATTACAGAACTATTTTCTGTTATTATATGGCCAAGTATGCACATCTGTTGATGCAGTATCTACTCTTTGCAAAAAAGTAGGGTCGGGCTTGTCTTGTCTAACTCCAATTTAAATTCAGATTTGACGTTTAATTTGATCCAAAAAGTTTCTATAAAAGTGTAAGCACGAGAGACACATGGCTCTGCTTTTGAGACCCTCGTGCCTTGCAAAGGTAAAAAGAAATAAAGAAAAAGCAACAAGAGAAGAAATGATGTTTTCTTGTAGTGCCATTCACCGTTAGAGATATCAATAAATACAGAAAACTTTGTTGCAAATTGAAGATTCAATCTGTAAAAGAATGTTAATAGGTAAAATTTGTATTAAACAAATCAAATCGTATCAAATGTGTGAAACAATTTTTATAGTGCATCATTGTTTAAAGTGTGTTAAATGGGATTGAAATGAATTGTATTTATGCTGATTGAATTTTTCTGTTACCCTATATTTCAAGATATCAAAGTTCAATAATTGGAGTTCTGACTGTATGTAATGGTGGACAATGATAACGAAATAGACTCGTCCATTAAATGATAGTACTTCAATTTGATAAGATTCCAAGTGGCACCCAACTATTTCATGGACGGTTGCTTAAATTCAGGGTTCTATCATTGTGGCCGGATAGCTCATTTATTTGTTAATCTTAAAAAATAATTGATTAAAAGAAAAGTTGTGATATTCTTACCCACTATTACCCCCCCATCTTATTTTTTTATAATTATAATTATATTTGTTTAATAATTAAAAGAATAAAATATTAATCAAACAATTTAGGGTTAAGGTTCTTATATTGAAATATTTTCTTTAATGTTATTTGTTTAGTTGAAGAAGATAGGCTCAAGCTCAAACTTATAACTAGAGGAAATGGGTTAAGGAGAACAATTTGACCCAACATCCAGCGAAGGCTTGGCACACTAGAGAATGGCAACCAAGAGGAGAGGTATTCAGTTAAAAGAGGAACGAAGAAAGCGATGATCCAATGGATGAATTGACAATCTCCTATATTTTCGCATCATTATGTAGAATTTTCATTGAGAAAGCAAACACCATTCAATACAAGTTCTAACTTTATAATATATTTTACTTGGCATGAGAGCTTTCTATTCTCCGTAATGGCAAGTAGCAATAGCAGACACCACTCTGGGCAACAACTCCACAACAAACTCGGGAGGTAACGGATGCGTTAGCTTTCCTATCATTATCGAATTCACATGGTCAAAATACCTCATGCGAAAATTTCAAGTGTTGTCAACCGTTAATTACAGTACTTTCTTGACAAAGACAAAATTGCATCATGGAAGATATTGGATGATGATCAAAATGTCATTACCAAAAACAATCCATCCAGAGTAAAATGTCTGGAAATAGTAAGATCAAGTGCTCAGACATGGAGAATTACACAAATTTCACTTAAAATAATAGAAACAAAATGTAAGGTGCCCTTAGAAATTATTCACATAGGTTTACGGGGTCCTGCATGACTCATTTCCAGCCACGGACATGGGTACTATGTAGCCTTTGTAACTGACCTAATTAATAAGATATAATTTTTCCTTTCACGCACAATATCCGCTGTCTTCACCACCTTTGAACATTTCAAAATATCTGATAAAATCCTGTTAGGAAACAAACACACATTTTGCAATGTGACGAGGGTGGTGAATACACAGGCTACAAGTGCTTCTATCTTACCAAGAGAGTATATAGCACAGAGAAATGATGTAGAAAAACCACCACACAACTAATTCTACCCACTACATGCAGAACATTCTCTACTGACAGGAAAGAAAACACTTACAGAGCTAGGAACAGATCTCCTTCAAGCACTTAAAGGTCGGAATAAAGTCATCCTAAATCTGAAAGTTCTTACTCGCTTAGACTTTTACACAACTACAACAACTCTGAACCGGAGATCATGTCAAATACCGACACTGAAGCATAACAAGATATTCCAACAAACCCTTTCTTGCCTTAATAAACACCACCACCGAACAAGTTGCTACACATACTATGATCATAAGGGATAAAGCAGCCGGCATCTTGAAGCCAAAAAGCTGCTTCACAGTAAATTCTGAAATGGAGAACTCAAAACATCAACCACAACTGAGATAGCACTTTAGAAAGCTAAAGTGGAAATTTGCAACGAGGGAAGAATTCAATGGACTTGTGAAGAACAAAACCTATGAACAAAATATAATAGAAGAACTATAATTCTTGAAATTATTTTCTATCATTTTAAAAACATCACATTTAAAATAATAAATAAAACCTTTAAATGGCCAAAACCTAATATTTGTTGTTAATTTTTTTTGTCGTTGTTTCAACTTACCAACAGTCTCTAAATATACGAGCGAACAAATTTGAATTAAACCAAACTGATTCAACTAAAATGAGATATTCATATTCTTTGATTTATCATAAATTATAATTAAAAAATGTTATTTTTTAATTTGAATCAATTAAAATTTTTATTAAAAAATCAACTGAGATTTACAAAAATTAAAAAAAATATGCTCATTGATCTTGTTTACACAGTTTATTTTTCATTCACTTTTCCCATGCACGGATCAAAAAAGAAAAGAGTTGGGAAAGCCCAAAGACTGATCGAAAGGCCACTGGCTTTCATAAGCCTCTCACTTTGTTTTCTCTTCCAGCCCAGATCCATCTCTCAATGAATACATCATTGATGATGCACACGTGCTTCAAGTTTGAATAGGCGTATTGTCACATACTCGACGTATAGAATATATGAATTCATCTTAAATTTGCAACAAAGAATATACAATATTAACTAATAAATTAATAATAAACGTTCGATTTAAAATAAATAACATCAATGGCCCTCAAAGGAGGCCAGCCCGCTTTCTGGGTCTCCATTCACGAGCTTCCCATTTCTTGGGAAACCTGCGTTTATTCAATTCTACTTCTTCTTCGAAGCTCTTCAATTCACGCCACAGAAGCAGCAGACAATTCTCTGTTTTTGCTATGGCTGCTACTGATGGTATCTCTCTTTTGTTTGATCGCTTTTTTATGTATGGAATTTCTTTTCTATGGATTAATTCTAGTATACCCTTTATCGTTGAAGTTTACCATTTTCTTTATTGAGTTCCCTTTGGCGAGGTTTCGCTATTCAGTTTGATGTTTTTAACTTTTAATTTCAGGAGAAAGGTAGAATTTTCTTGATGTGGTAATGGCCTGAACTCTTTTTATTTTTATTTTCGGATATTCTGACTGTCTATGATGCAATTCTTGTTTGGTCCAGAAATAATAACGTTATTCAGAGTTTAGCCGACATAAAAATTTAATAAACTAGTCGCAGGTATCCGAAATTATGGTATTTTGCTTTAGTGCTCTCTCTTTCTTAGATATCCTTTGAACTTATTTGATCAAGAGTATGTTTAGGATTGAGTTGACTAGAAGCACAGCAATCCTAAAGATACCCTATATGACATTGAATGGCAGTCAGGCTGTAGTTATTTATATTGTAAGTTCATATAATATAAATCCCAGTTTGCTTAGAAAAGAAGAACCCGTAATTTAATATTGATTATACGCAGCCTTATTTACAGAAAAGCCAAGATGTCATTGCAGTGTCCAAATATTAAGCTTAATTTTTCTGCAACAGAGTTATATGTGGAATGTCAACTTTAACGTGTGCCTGTTATGGGAAATTAAGCCGTAGCATATGAACATGTTGTTGTTGATAGTTGTTTAGATTTCTGAAGCTCGGTTAACAGCAGGAATGGATTTCATTATCATTTTTTCCAGAGACAAAACATGTGGTGCCACTGAAAGATTATCACAATATTGGTATTATGGCTCACATAGATGGAGGGAAGACTACTACAACTGAATGTGTCCTATTCTATACAGGAAGAAACTATAAAATTGGGGAGGTACATGTGGGAACAGCTACAATGGACTGGATGGAACAAGAACAGGAAAGAGGAATTACCATAAACTTCTGCATTTTGGAACAAACACTGGATTAATATCATTGATACTCCTGCCCATGTTGACTTCACACTTGAAGTGGAACGAGGTCTCAGGGTTTTGGATGGTGCTATCTGCTTGTTTGACGGTGTTGCTGGTGTGAAACCACAATTGGAAACTGTGTTGAGGCAAGCTGACAAATATGGAGTTCCTAGAATCTGTTTTGTCAACAAGATGGATTGCATGGGAGCAAACTTTTTCTGGATGAGGGACTTGACAGTAACAAACTCGGGAGCTAAACCACTTGTAATTCAAATACCAGTTGGTGCAGAAGATAATTTTAAGGGAGTTGTTGATCTTGTGAAGATGAAAGCTGTGATATGGTCTGGAGAGGAGTTGGGTGCATAATTTTCTGATGAGGATATATCAGCTGATCTTCAAGAAATGGCTCAAGAATACTTATCACAGATGATAGAAACCATAGTTAAATTAGACAATGAAGCTATGGAGAGCTATCTAGTAGGAGTGGAGCCATATGAAGAAACCATCAAGAAACTAATCCGGAAAGGAACCATTGCCAGCAGTTTTGTGCCTGTCCTATGTGGATCCGCTTTTAAGAATAAGGGGATTAAGCCATTACTTGATGCTGTTGTTGATTATTTGCCTTTGCCACTTGAGTTGCCAGCAATGAAGGGAACTGATCCTGAGAATCCCGAAGTAACAATTGATAGGGTAGCTAGTGATGATGAACCATTTGCCGGACTAGCTTTCAAGATTATGAGTGATCCTTTTGTGGGTTCCCTTACATTTGTCAGGGTGTCTGCAGGCAAGCTTTCTGCAGGATCAGTTATTTATCTATCCCGCAATTCAAAAAACAAACTATATAACAAAACGTCAAGAAAAGGAAAAATTGATTTCAGAGATTTATGCTGGCCCAAAGATGCTGGAACCTATAATGAAAGTTGAAGTTGTCACTCCTGAGGAACACTTGGGAGATGTGTTTGGTGATCTGAACTCAAGGAGAGGCCAGATTAACAGCTTTGGTGACAAACCTGGTGGTCTGAAGGTATGTCAAATTTGTTGCCCAAGTATCAGTTATTTATCTATCCCGCAATTTGAAAAACAAACTATATAACAAAACGTCAAGAAAAGGAAAATTTGATTTCAGAGATTTATGCTAATTGGCAGTTGGTACTCTCTGTGATTTGCTGAAAATAAAAAAAGGAGTAAAAGAAAGACGAGGCTTTCTCCTATTCCACACAAATCATGATGCTTCTTGATTCTTATGGCTTTTGTTTATACCCCTTTGTGTCTTAATTTTCATTTCATGCATGGTTGGATTATTGCAGGTGGTTGATTCTCTGGTTCCACTGTCAGAAATAGTACACTTCGGGGGATGACGAAAGGCCATGCATCTTACACCATGCAATTAGCCAAATTTGATATTGTTCCTTAACACATCCAGAACCAACTCGCAGCGAAAGAAGTTGCTGCTTGATTAGATTGTCTGGGGAAACAAAAGTCCATTAACCTGATAGATCAAGGAATCGGGTTTCTTTTTGTACCAATTCTATGAATGAGTTGAAATAACTTTAAAATTGTGGTTGTTGATTTCGTTCATGCTGTGTAACTTGAATGTAATCTTGACATGGGATCTGAGGTGATTTTCATTTCCTATCTCCCCAGTGTCTGCACAGGATTTTTCGAGTTCATTTTTTTATGTGCCGCTTACTGGGGGGAAAGTTGACAGGCCAACCAGCAGCTTTTAGACGAGTATGTTTGTCAGATTGAGAATGCAGATTCTTTAAAATTCAACGATGGACTGTTCAGCTCTTTCGTTATATTAGCTGAAGCAATTGCTGTACGCATAGTCAATGCACAACCAACTTTCAACCGGATTATGGATGGTCACAACAAGCATGGTATCCGTCAATTAAGTTCTTTCATCCTTTGAGGCCCCCAACTGCCGACTTATTCAATTCAAAAGATTCGTTCGGAGGTTTATGATCTCGGACAATGATGGATGTGAATTTCTTAAAACACAATTTACCCAGAAATGAAAAAGCATCCATCCCGTTAATCAGCGCAGCAGATTATGACCTTCTATGCCTATCACCGTACAACTGTACGAAATACCTAGATTAAAATCCAGCCATCTTGAATTTCTGAGAATTGTCTATCGTAAAGTCCAACACCACTATAAAATGCCGGGGAATCAGAAATCGTATTCCTTTACTCTCGAAATGCGTTTCCCTACATGATGCTGCTAACTGAATCCATGGCAAGCCAACAACATGGGCAATGCAGGCACAAACAAATGCGCCTGCCCGTGCGGAGTTTTGAAACAAAAGATACCACAGTTAACGTGAAGTAGGCAACTCACAAAATTTCCAACTGAATTTAGTTCTTTAAACAATTAATCACCCAATTTCACACTGCAAAATACAATTTATGCCGAGTAAACAGAAAGATTTCATTCAACAGGTGTAAACTTTCTCCAAATTTATCTGATCTGAACAATTCCAGCATTTATCAACTTCTGAATCTTGTTCATCACCATTGGGTTTTTCATATGATCCTGAGCTGCTTTGGGATTTTCCTGGAAGTCAACCAACACCTGCCCACAATACAAATTCCCTTCAGCCAAATTCCTAATGCACAGATAAATAGTAACAATCCACTTAATATTCCAAACAATAAGGATTGGGGTTGAAATTTCCAAGTCCCACAACAGATAAACCAACCAACTCTATTCTTCTTACTTGTCTCATAACGGGGTCAGAAAGTATGTTCTGAATTTCAGGGTCCTGCATTGCCTTTGCCTGCAAGATAGAAGAAAATTAAAACCACCCCAAAAATTGTTGAACAAATCATTCTGATCAAAATATTTAAAAAAAGCTCACCTGTCTCTCCTTTAGTTCCTCTGGGCTTAATTCACCACGACCAGCCTTGTTAATCTGCTGTACACATCTGCAAAGAATTTTGGAGCAACAATTAAATAAGATGTTTTAACACAGGAAAACATTTGGAACAGGAACAATCATTACAATAAGAAAACCACAAACTATTATTCATGCACTTTACCTCTTCACACCATCAAGAAGCTCCTGGTTTTGTGGATCATGTTTTAACCCCTCCTGGTATGTTTCTAAGGCTTTGTCATATTCTTTCGTGAAAAACTGAATGGCTGCTTTTCTGGTATAACCTTTAGAAAAGGTTGGATCAAGCTCAATGCACTTCTCTGCATCCTTCAATCCCTCAGGCAGTGCCCCCAGTTTAGTATAGCATGCAGCTCTGTTGCTATATGTCTGAAACCACATGTTTACATAGTTGACTGTACATGTATGCTTTGACCGAGTTAGACAAGCACCTGAGCTACAGGAAAAAATGGATGTAGATTCATACCCTTGGATCTTTAGGGTTCCTTTTCAAGGACTCTGTATAATGTTTCACAGCCTCTGGAAACTTTTGCTCCTTAAAATATTCATTGCCTGCACATAATTAACATGTTTGAGGTCAACCATCTAAAAACAGAAAGTACAACATAGTGAACATATCATGGAAACACCACTTTTGAACCACAACAATCTCACTTTCCAAGAATGGGAAATTGCACAAGAACATAGCAAATATCATCCTTTTCCAAAGACCATTGCTAAATCAAGTTCAATTGCAGTAATACTAACACATTAATAGTGAAGATTCCAAGAAACAGGTATCAAGCACCACATGCATTGAAATCAATATGCAATATGCAATATGCAATGTAACCACAAAGGCACCATAGAAGGCATGTTTGCTCAAGCTAACTGCGTTAGTTCACAAACACATGGATGTGTGCGCGCACATGAATGTGGCATGCACATTTGGGTGCGTCCGTGCGTGTGTGCATGCGCACGCGCGCGCGTAGCACATCAGCACCAAAAAACAAACCCAAATAAATAAGGGTACCTTTTTCACGCTCCTCATCTGCTATCTTAGGATCAAAAATCTCTTGTAGCTCTAGTTCCTTCTTAGCTTTCTCAGCATCATTAAGTTTCTTCAAAGTATCTGGGTTTCGATGCTCAGTTAGAGCTTTCTGGAAAGTCTCAATAGCAGGTTCGTAGTCCTTGGAGCATTTTGCCATTTTGACAAGGGCAGATCCCTTCCTTGTTAAAGCTCTAGCTATCATTTTAAAGTCCGATCTAAGCTCTCTTCCCCTTTCAACAGCCTTATCGCAATCCTTAACGCATTCCCCATACTAAAAACAATTGACGGTAACAATAAGATCAAAATGGTTTAAAACAAAGATATCATAACAAATGTAAAGTTTTTTCTAGCCAAGTGAACTTAAAAACTAAATGCTGAACCTTTACCAAGTTTAATCACAATAAAACTTCCAAGAACAATAACACTAGAAACAGCAGAGAGATGTTATCAACTCATGTACTAAAATCAATATCAGCTGTTATGCTTTCTGTTCACTAGGCCTCATCTATTCCAAAGTGTTGAAACCACCTGAAGATGATCTAAAACTCAGTTATTCTTTACTAAGATGCCAAAGTTTTTGGAGTCAAAGCGAGAACAAGGTCCAAACCAAAACCTCCAGTTTACAAGACAGATGCCTCTTCAAGTTGGCGGGCAAGGTGAGTGAACCCTAATTCGGTTACTGATAAAAATATAAAATATATGCAATTGGACCAAAATCTTAACCCTATCTCTTAGGCCAAAACTAATATAGTAAACACCACTCCACAACAGCATACTCCCTCTTAACTTTTTCTGCTACTAAACAGCGTAAGGAAATATCAGTAGCAGAAAAATGTACGTAGGACTCCTAATATCCACAAAAATAAGGCCAAGAAGTCGCAAAAAGCAAACAGCCACAAAAGCCTACTAGGATGTTTCCTCAATTAGCAAATGTAAACGAACATGCCCCAGAATCCATACGGACATCAGACCTCTGACCCATGACAGCAATTAGCCACCTCCCAATTAAACCTGTCCCCTCTAAATATTCCCGTTATTCATTATAAGTAAAATAGCAGTTTGCATTGAAAAGTTAAATCCTCATTACAGCCTCCGTTTAGTCAATATGCTTTGACTTCACGATATTTTCAGCGCAGCCACGTTATGATATTTATTCATTCGCATAGAGCAACAAAGAAAACATATAAAACAAAACAAAAATAAAACAACAGATACCTTGCCCATCTCGAGGTAAACCGCCGCACGATTAGTCAAGAAAGAAATGTCTTGATCATCAAGCTCCAGTGCCTTGGTATAATGATCAATCGCCTTCTCGAAATCCTTCTTCTTATACGCAGTATTTCCTTCCTCTTTCTCCTTCAATGCCTTACACTTCCTTTCCTTTGCCTCCTTCTCCTCTTCCGACATCTCCATCGGCTCGGGCTCGGGCTCGGGCTCTGGCTCTGGCCTCTTCTCCTTAGCCGGCTCCGGTTTATTCGGTGAATCTTCCTCCCGCATTTCTACGTCGTCATCACCACCAGTAGGCCCCTTAAACTTTTTGTTTAATAATACTCCTAAAGCTTGCATCACACGCTGGTCCTTTAAGTAGAGGTTTAGATTGTTGGGGTTTTTCTGAATGTCAAGCATCATATCACAGAAATCTTTTTGTTGGAGAAAATTTCTCGTCGTCGGATCCGCAGTTAATATGGCCCACATGTCCGGTCCAGCAAAAGTGGAACCAAACGGATTATCCGCCGGCGCGGGACGAGATCTGTAAGCAGCCGAGGCCTTCGCTTTAGCATCGGCTAAGCCGGATTTGAGCGCTTCATTATTCGGATCGATTTCGACCCCTTTCCTATATGCCGAGACAGCTTCGGCATACTCCTGCAAACCGAGGTGAGCGGCTCCGAGCCGGCTGTACCCTTTGGACCAGTCAGGCTTGAGCTCGACGGTCTTCTTGGCGTCAGCCAACGCTTCTGCATAGTTTTGGAGTGAGGCGCGGGCGGCAGATCGGTTAGAATAGAGAACGTGATTGGTAGGAGACAGATCGATGGCATCGGTGAAGTGGCGCACGGCTGCTTCATAGTCCCCCGCTGAAAACGCGGCGTTTCCCTTGGCTTTAGCTTCCTCGGCCATGTCAGGATTGAATTAAGGATTGAAAAGAAATACTAACACGGAGGCTAGCTGAGTTTTGGAACTCGTAGTATATGTGCTGTGAGAAGAAGACGAGGATGGAGTTTGAGAATATAAAAGGAGAGTGAGATGGACCAGAGAGTTCTAGTTAAAAGGCTTGAAGGGGTTCTGGAAGGTTCGTTCAAGCGACAATCCTAGCGTTTCGCTAAGAACTGCGATCGATAATCACAAATAAATTAATCACATAAGGCCTGCTGAAATTGAAATTGGGCCGAGCTAAAGTTCCACAAAAAGGGCTAAATTTAAAACCCAACATACAATACTTAATTGAAGACGTTCATCTTGTCCATCCCTAATCGCCACCGTACACATATGCACTTAAATGCCAATTCTCTTTTTGGAAAAGAAGACAAAGACAAAACAGAACTCCATAGCATTGGCGTAGACCTGCTTGAATAAAATAGCAAATCATGGCGTCCCTATTTGCAAATTCGCTTAAAGTCAAGGACGGGGACACTATAACATTCTTGGGATCATAAGAACGCTGTCGTTTTAAAGGAGGCGAAACGGGTCCGAAAACATCATTTATATATATCACAGTGGTTAGCGTATGTGGAGAGAAACCACGTTTCCGTTACTGACCTTGAACTAAATCTTGCTCTTTTGCGCTACCTGCTGCGGTACTCTTTCGGTAGGCTTTCATTTCTATAGTTTTATTTCAAATTGATTTTGATATATGATCACACGATTTACTTGCTTTCCATTGCTGGTTCTGTTGCATCTTTGAATTTTAGTGGCCCAATTGTGCATTCATACGAATGCTTTGATGAAGTTCTTCTAAGGGTTGCGGCGATTCTAAACTATATGATAAACTTCTTCGTGCCCATTTTGATAATTCCATGCAAAGTTTATGAATCGCATGAGTGGTTTTTATTGACTGGATAATTTTATAGAAATGCTATCTTAGTTATAAGCTTTGGCTGAATGTACTTTTTTGTTCGTTTTTACCCCGATCATTTTTAGAGTTAATGGCACTTGTTAAGCTGGAATCTCATATACTGAGTCTCAAGTACTCTATATAAAATTCAGTTATTTCTGACTGAGTTATTGGTACTACCAAAACTTAAATTGGGCTATTTATAAGCTAATGTTCTAATCTCTGTAGTAGCTGAAACTTTCTAGGTGGTGGTATTGGTAGAAGTGACAAGGAGTGCATTTGGGCCTGTAGATGTGTTCTCAATTATCGTTGTGTTTTAGGGATATCATAATACATAAGATGTGTGGTAAGGGTGCATCAATCCATGAGGGTTTTGGATCTTGCCTATCTTCAATAAAGTTCACAATAATACATCTGTTTGCCCTTCACTTTTGTGGTTTGCCATTCCATGAATGACTCAAAAGAACCTAGTGCTTGATATTAGTTAGGTGCGAGAAGTAATAAAAAATGTGTTAAACTGAGTTTTGTCTATTCTGAGGCTCTTAATGAATTAATTAGAAATGACTGTTAAGTAGTCTAAAACAAATTGAAGAATTCATTATGTTTTATTTACGAATTCTATATGACAGTTTTTATAATCCAGAATTCCTCCACTGAAAGCATTTACTCTTGTAAACTTGAACTTTCCTCTCGCATTTTCAAATTTATCGGAGAACTAAATCTTATTACAGAATGAGCTTGAGAACAAAATTTATAAAAGCTTACATTATTTTAGGTTAGAAACTTGAAAAGCATGGATTGAGATTGTTCCGGCATCTATTTTATTTGTATTGGTTGTATTTTCTTTTTCCCCCTTTTTTTTTGTTTGTGTTTGTGAGAGGAGGAGGGGTTTGGTCTGGCTATTCAAACATTGGCAGTTAAGATTGGCAACTGTGGCAGAACATTGCCTTTTGCTGATGCCACATGATAAGGCATATGAATTCATGAAAGCAATGGAATAAGTGTCATGGCAAAGGAATTTACTGTCGAATCAGTCCCAAAGTCTATGCAAGTTTTGTATGGAGTTGTATTATGTTCTGCAGTTTCAAATTGTGGTGTTCTTATATCCATGTATTGTGTTTCTGGAAATTCCAAGTATAAAAGTACTGCTCTCTGGTCATCACATGCGTAAAATGATTTTGTGTCCAGGTAGGGAAGGGATGACAACTTTAAATGACCTGAGATTTGATTGACCACTTAAGTTCATTTTGCTCTTAACTTTTGTGGATGGTATAGGCGCATTCTCCCTCTTGCACACATAATAATGCTTTCTGATTTTGAAAAGCTTAACGAAGCAAGGCATTAATGGATTTAGAATATACTAGTCCTCATTTTTGCTAGCATCCTCTATTTTCCTCACCTAACGGATTTCTTTAATTGTTAGAAAGGTGGGGAAAGATTACTGCATTAAGTATACATGAGGAATCTTTCTTCTCTGTACAAAGTTCATCAACATAATTTTTCTATGAAAAATGCTTTAAAAAACTTGGACCTATAAAATTTTGTTGTTTTAGATGATTATATATTCTTTCCGTTAATATATTATGAATTTGTAGGAAAAACACAAGGAATTGATGAATGGTGCTTCAAATAGGTTACGAACGGCATTCTCATACTGTGTACAGCAAGTACGAAATTATGATTACCATCACTACCTTTGCCTCCTTGAACTACCCCCTAAAATGCGAAAAGCTGCATTTGCTGTCCGTGCTTTCAATGTTGAAACGTCCAGAGCTATGGATGTTGCTTCTGATCCAAGGATTGGTCTCATGCGCCTAGTCTGGTGGCAAGGTGCCATAGACAAAATCTATGCCAATAAGCAAATTGAACACCCAATAGCTCAGGCGCTCGCATCTTTGCGATCTGAGAATAAAATTAGCAAGGCATGGCTGAAAAGGTCTGTTGAAGCTCGGATTAGTGATGCAAATAGAGAAGCTACTGACATCCCTGAAAAAATTGAAGAGTTGGAGAAATATGCAGAGGACACTGTATCAACTCTTCTGTACATGACACTTCAAGCTGGTGGTATCAAGTCTACTGCAGCCGATCATGCAGCATCTCATATAGGCAAGGCAAGTGGCCTTCTTTTGCTGCTGAAGTCATTACCGTACCATGCTAGCCGCAACCGTCACTTTTCTTATATACCAAATGAAGTGGCAGCCAAGCATGGGTTGCTGGTGGAGGAGGGGGGTCGGCCAGAAATCCGCTTGGATTCTCGCGAGGGCTTATGTGATGCTGTTTTTGAGATGGCAGCAGTAGCAAATGTCCATTTGCTGAAGGCTCGTGCATTAGCAAGTACGGTGCCTGATGAGGCTCGTCCAGTGCTTCTTGAGTCTGTGCCCACCCAAGCTCTCCTGGATTCTTTGCATCAGGTACACTTTGATGTGTTTGATCCAAGGTTAGCACGAGGGGTGTTGGGTGTTCCTCCATTGTGGTACCAATTGAAATTAAAGTGGTATTCCTGGAGGGGGAAGTACTGAAGAATAGTATTTTCATGTGTTGGAGGAGAGTGAACAAAAGCAATCTTGGGATATGAATTGGGCATTAGAAAATATGCTTTGATCCATGTCTTCAGCGAGTGACATACTTACCATCCTCTGAGCAGTGAGCTTGCATGGTGGTTGAAATTTTCCTGTCTTTCTCTTGATAAAAACTTGGCATCGTCCTGAAACTTTTTGAAGTAACATTTGGGAATTGTTAGGTGAGTAGACACTGTTCTTGCAGTTTACTAGCAGGAAGGAATAACTTGTTCACTAACTTGGTTCTTTATGCAGAGACTATATTCCCTCATTTTTTTTAACATGAAATTTTGTGATTTAATTTTGGTAGATACCTGATACCACATATGTTGATTGCTGATATACACACATATTTATACGTATATTTTTTTTTACGATTAGTAAGGACCTCTTAATCTCGGGACTAATATGTGACTCAGGAAATATGACTTTTGATTTGCTCCTTGGATTGGCTCTCCATCTGGGTGCTTGCTCTGGCTTTTTTTAAACGGTTCGCCACTAATGCTCTCGACGAATATCAGACGCAACCATTCTTACCCTGTAACTTTCTCTGAATGCTTTTGGACTGTTTGGCCCATTAACTACAGTTGCTATGATAGAGAGTCAGATGTCACTAAAGACAAATTGAGAAACAATCAAAACATACCCATATTTGATTGGACAGCTCACTTTCTATGAAGTTACAGCAGGCCTACGGTTGTCATATCGACCGCATGATTTTCTTTTCTGAAAATGTAAAACAGGACGCGCCAAAGAATCCATATCCATCAACGGTAATTCCAATCACGGTGTTTGTTTGTGTTGAATTATAATTGTTTTGTATTAAATAAAAATTAATTTAATAATTAAAAATTTTAATATAATATAATTAATTAAATTGTAATTATATTATTCATTAAAAATATATATGTTTTTATATATTATAATATATTTTTATATTATTTATGATATTATATATATAAACACTAATTAATTTTTACGTTAAAATACAATTAAATATTTTTAAAAATACAATAAATATAATTAAATTATTTAAAATAAAATTATCAAATTATAAATAAAATAATATATTATAATTATTTAAATAATTAATTATATTATAAAATAATTTCATGTATCAAAAATTTTAAATTTAAATTTTATATAATTATTAAAAGTATTGTATTATATTTAATTATTTAATAATTATATTATTTTATATTAATTTAAATTTGTAAATGTGTACAAAATAAATAAATCGTGTCAAAAATTATTATTCATGAGTGCAATCATATATAATTCATGTTTTCTAACATAAATAAATAATAAACACCGCATAAAAATCTTTATTCATATTAAGTTTTGTTAATTGCAGCCTAATGTTGAAAAAATCGTAACTGACCAAACTTTACTCACGGAATTGGCGGACAATAAGTGAAAACACTGCTTTGAGAGACTTGTAAAGCTACTTTCCAAATTTACAAATCATGATCAACGAGCAGCTGGGATAAGAAACATAACCTCCTATAAGTGAGACATCCATTTGTTGACAACATAGGATTTTGGGACCCATGTTTGGTCAGTGATTCAAACGTGTCAATCCCTCCTTTTGCATGGCATCTTCCACCGCTTTTCCTCCCCTACTTTAATAGTCTTTTCAAACTCTCAAAACTTCTCTTCAGGTTGGAGTCTCTCTCTTTGGTGCTGTTTCTTTACTCTTTACTGGTTTTCCCTTAATCGTTTCTCTCTCTATGGCCAACCACCATCAGTGTATGTTCTTTATCAATCCTGACTTATTATTCTTTTTGTTATTGCTCGTTCTTTTTGGAGGTGGTCAAGCCGCCCGGTTCAGCCAAAGTGATCGGTCAGTAATCAGGTTGCCGACGGAGAAAGAAGAGCTCACGGCAGAGGAAGACGGTGACGAAGTTGGCACAAGATGGGCTGTTCTCGTGGCTGGATCATCAGGCTATGCAAATTACAGACATCAGGTGATATTTTATTAATAATTGCTAAACTTTCCATTAGTTCGAAGCTTAAATAGCCAACTCGAATCAAATTTTGACGAAGAAATTGTTATATGTATGCACATAGGCGGATGTTTGCCATGCATATCAGTTGCTAAGAAAAGGTGGATTGAAGGAGGAGAACATAGTAGTGTTCATGTACGATGACATAGCCACGAATGAGATGAATCCGAGGTCTGGTGTGATCATCAACCATCCGCAAGGTGAAGATGTTTATGCTGGTGTTCCCAAGGTATATTCCAATTTTTTTGATTGAGGCTTATATATAATATTAAAAACTCCTAAATATATTAAAATCACAGTTAATAATGAGTACGGTGTAATGAGCTGGTTGGCTGCTTTTTGTTAACCACCAAACTTTGATAGTGATATACAGCACTGTATGATGTATTAATTTTGATCGTCCGTTTGTAATTATTGTTAATCCTGATGTGCAATCGTGAACCGAACCACAGGATTTTTTTAAAAAAGATTAAATAATGTTTGTTTAATTACAATAATTATGTGCGAGTTTACAATAGGTTAAAGAATCTAATAATGAGGTTGAGTAATAACAACTATTTCTTCTTGACTAGAAACGAGTGGCTCTTCTATTATTATATAAATTATATTGGCCCGTCGGCATCAGTTTACAATCTACCAAATAGTACTCCACACACACACACACATATATGTGCTGACTTCTTCTAAATTCATGGCGTTCAAGCAATATCATCCTCACTAGAGAGCCACGATATTCATGGGAATGTCCTATGAAATCGTGTCCCGTACGTGGATACTTTAAAATTAACTGATCTTAATTAGGATAAAGGAGAGAAGATTTTGAATAGAAGAAGTGAACAGCTACAAAAGTGTCTTAATTGGTAGATTCAAATCATGTGGTGGCCATCACCAGTCTCAGGGTAGGACTTGAGGTCATGTGGGCTACTGATAGATTCTTACTTTTCCCTTCGGAGCGTGGCAATCTAATTTTTGTTGTCTTTCACTTAACAAATAGAACTTATTATACTATCAAAGAAATAAAACGAATGCATAAGATCAATGGGGACAATCGTTCCAGGATTACACTGGGAAGCAAGTAACTACTGAGAATCTATATGCTGTTCTTCTTGGTAATAAGAGTGCTGTGAAGGGTGGAAGCGGCAAGGTTGTAGATAGCAAGGCTAATGAGAGGATCTTTCTTTACTACTCTGATCATGGAGGCCCTGGTGTTCTTGGTACATCTTTTATACTTTTTGCTCTCTTATTTTATATTTATACAGAAGATTAAAAATGTCGGTATTGAAATTTCATCAGGTCAATTGCGACATTTGTTAGTAAAGATGGCCTGTCTAAAGTTTTGGTTTTTGTTCCCCTAATTCGGATACGGAATTTGTGAGGGGGAATGTTAAGCAAAATGACTATAACAGATTAGAAGAGAGTTTGTTGCTTGATTTTCCATTTGTGATTGAAGGGATGCCAAATATGCCTTTTCTGTATGCCTTGGAATTTATTGACGTCTTGAAGAAGAAACATGCCGCAAATGGTTACAAAGAGATGGTAAATACATCATGCTTGTTTTAGATTTTGGATGAAATGTGATGCATAGATGTGGCTATTGACACAGTTTTCTAGTTCAACGCAGGTTATATACATAGAAGCCTGCGAGAGTGGGAGCATTTTTGAAGGCGTAATGCCCAAAGATTTAGACATTTACGTGACAACAGCATCAAATGCACAAGAGAGCAGCTTTGGAACTTACTGCCCCGGAATGGATCCTTCTCCACCTACGGAGTACATCACTTGCTTGGGGGATTTGTACAGTGTTGCTTGGATGGAAGACAGGTATTATTCGACATTGTTTCTTGAAATTAAAACTCATATTACGGTTACTATTATATGACCTCATATAGATGACACTTCCAAATTGAATATGTTAAATGTTTAATCGATGCAGCGAGACTCACAATTTGAAAAGAGAGACCATAAAGCAGCAGTATCTATCTGTAAGACCAGAAAAATTTAGACTCTTCTTTGTTCTTCATACTCAGCTTACAATCTTCAGCTACAATTCTATCAAATTCATGAATTTAAATGCAGGTGAAGGAACGGACTTCCAATTTCAATACTTACAGTGCTGGATCCCATGTGATGCAATATGGTAACACAAGCATGAAATCAGAGAAGCTTTATCTATATCAGGGTTTCGATCCTGCCAGCGTCAACTTTCCTCCCAGTAGACTTAAGCCTAATACCCAAGTGGGAGTTGTTAACCAGAGAGAGGCAGATCTTCTCTTCATGTGGCATATGGTGAGCCTTAATTTGCTTCTTTTAACATATTTTGTTATTAATCTCAAAATCAATACTTGCAAGCATTCTGCTTTGCTGTTTTATTGGAATGTCCATTGATAGCAAGATTGGATGGCATGTAGAAAGCAAGCCTGTTTTTTGCTAGTATTTTTTCTTTCTCCGTTACTTGCATGCATAAGGCTTATGTTATAGAGTACATAGCTTCGAACATAGGGATTAATTTCTAGTTTTTTAGCCTCATAATAATACTGTAAAGCTTCCGCATAATTGGTTTTACAGTACAAACTGGCAGAAGATGGATCAGAAAAGAAAGCGGAAACACTAAGGCAGATAAAAGACACAATCAGGCATAGAAATCACTTGGATGCTAGCGTTGAAATGATTGGAGTACTTCTATTTGGACTGAAAGAAGGTTCTACAATCCTTAATACTGTTAGAGCACGAGGTCTGCCCATTGTTGATGATTGGCAATGCCTGAAATTAATGGTAACATTTTCTCTTTCGTATTCAAAACATTCAACATTATATGATATTCTTTTCTTTTCAAAATATATGTAGCATTCACGTAATCGAAATTCATATTGCAGGTTCGAGTTTTTGAGACTCACTGCGGGTCACTTACTCAATACGGGATGAAACACATGAGGGCATTTGCTAATATCTGCAACAATGGCATCTCCCAAGCCTCAATGGAGGAAGGTTGCGTGGCTACCTGCAGTGGCAATGACCTAAGGCAATGGCATCCATCAATCAGAGGTTACAGCGCTTGATCAAAGAATAATATGCAATGCAGAAGACGCATTATAGCATCATGATTTCTGGAGACGCTGCTCTTATCAAATTCAGGTTGAAATTTTCTCCTTGGTGCTGCCAATGATGGGCTTGCTGTCCGTATGGAAACAAGCAGTAGTAGATGCATAGCTTATATAAAAAGGTGTTGCTTTGTTTGTCTTTTGTGATATAAATAATATTGCAAGTGTAAATTTGTATCAATTAATTTCTCTAATATTTTTTTTAAAACGGTGAGAAATAAAATAAGGATTTGTTCAATATCTGCAAAAAAAAATCAAGAATGCTTAATCAAAACGTTTAGTTGAGAATTATATTAAAGTTTATAAATATTTGTGTGGGATAAAAAATTAATTTTAAAAATTTATTAAAGAAATATATAAACTAAAATTTGCTGAATGCTGCAGAGTGGAGAATGAAACCTAAGCATGCTTTCAAAAATATCAGAACAGTTATAATACCGTTCTTCGCCTCTTCAAATGGTTTCGTCTCCGTTTAATTTCTGGGATACAAGACGGATGAGCAGTCCCAGTTGACGAAACTTCCTAAGAAATAATTCTCTCGAGTCTCAGGACATGCCTTATGTGGCTCACAATTGTAATTCCTTTTGCACATAGAAGCCGATTCGAAATCTGGCCGAGCAGTTCTTTTAGGTTTGTGCCATTACCATTGTGGCGTTCTTCAACACGCTTGAAATTCATTGGAATATTAGTTATAGGCAGTAAAATAACTCACTACATCCACCAAAGAATTTGGCAATTTAACTTAAGAAGCGAAGATTTACCCGTAGGAAAATGTCGATAATGAGATAGATTAGTTAATTTTGATTCCATGTTCATTTCGTACTTTAGCAATCATTGATAATGAATTTTCGTATTCCTCGTCTTTTTCTTCCTCATCTATGGATAAAAACCAGCTAGCCAGTCTAAGTTCAGTTAATCTTGCTTATTGACGCTGGCAGGCGGCAGTACTGCGATAAACTCAAATCTCAACTCAAGCTCACAAAATACAACGTTCAATTTTGGATTTGAACACTATCCTTGCATAACAGCTTGACCAAAGCTCTTGCAGTCTTATTTATTATTATTTTTTTCTATTAAATCGTCAAGCTCTTGCAGTTTTATTTATTATTGTTTTTTCCTATTAAATCTTGATCTTGAGGCAGTCTTCTTGGTTGTCGTAATCATCGTTTGTCATGTACGAAATTGTTTAATTTGCAATTGGATCAGTTGCTAATCTGTATACATGGATTACAGTTTGCTCTGAGCTGTTTTCACGTCAATTTTTACACTGTTAATATCTAAATAAATCTTAAGTAAAAATATCCCATTTGTTCTATTTGGACATGGAACTTTCCTCAGAAAAATATACCAAAAAAAAATTTGGAAACATGAGAGTGGCCGCTAAAATTGAATCTTTGTCCGATTAGAAAAAGAAAGGGCCTAGGATTTTATCATTAATATTTGAAAAATAAAAAACATGGACCTTTTTGTTTACAAAATTGGTGGAATTCAATCAAATCCTAGAAATCAATAATGGATTACGTCTCTTACGTCTACGGCATTGATGCCATGCTTCAATTCTCGTCTTAACCTTCTCAAATTCCGATATCCTACAGGGGATCGTGATCCCACCCGGATGATGGAACCCGCCTGCCCGCTCCGCTTCCTTCAGCAGCTGCCCAAACAACGGGTGATTAAAATATATGACAGGTACCAAAACCCTCTTCGTTTCATCATCAGATTCGCCAACGTACACAGCCAAGTGACCCTTGGGTACCCCAACTGGCTTGGTTCGACCCAACTGGATATAACCCGAATTTGAACGAGAAAAACCAAGCTTTTTAGCGCCACGTCGAAGATGTCGAGCCAAAGATAAAAGCTTTGAAATGGCGTTGCAGTGTCTAGGGGTGGCATCCCCTAGGTGGTACCTGGCGAGTATTTTTCTGGGTCGGATTATGCATTTGAAGACCTTTACCATCTTGCTACCAAGCCTAAAACCTCGAAACGTTTTCATAGTTGATGGCACGTACAAGGCAATTTAGAACAAGAACAAGAAGAAGGCTTGCAATAAGAAGGATAGTATGAAAGGATTAAAACCGCTGAAAGATAATATATATCGAAAAATGGGTGTGATCTGAGTTAGTTAAAAGAGAGCTGTCGTGGTGTGTGGTTTTCTTATAGCGGTTGAGGTGCCTGGACGGTGGTTAGATTTTGGGATTCGAGAATGAGAGTATGGTTCCTTTGTTCGAAGACTTCAGAGAGAACCACCCCTTTTAACATAATTTCTTTTGTCCTTTTTCAGGGGTGAAAATGATCCATCGTAATGGAGTGGAGTGGAGAGGCATTAGTGCAACAAGATATGGTTAGCACGCGGTGCAGACTTTGGAACGCGGGAAAAAGAATAAAATTTAAGATGCTACAATAAGTAGAAAAAAAATTATAAATAATTAGCCAATATTTCTTTTAGAAATGACGTAACATGGTACCTGCTAATAATTGTAGGAGTAATCCATCTTGTGATAATTATTGTTAATAAAAAGGTTGGATAAGTCCATAAAGTCCATGTGACATGTTTGTTATTCTTTATAACTAAATAGATAGATTAGTCATGTTAGTTAGTACGGTATAATATTGGTCAATTTTTATTTTTTTGGTTATTTTTAACATATTGTATGATATCTTTTGTTTTCTTTTTTAAGAAATTAATTATTTTACCAAAAAAAAATTTCAAAGATGATAATTGTAAAGGGGATGAAAATTAATATGGGAGTAAGTCAAAGGTGAACTACATCAAAGCTTTTGATTCGAATTATTTTGTTTAAAGTAAAAATAATTAATATGAATTATTTCGTAAGTGTTTTATTTGATTCGAATATTGACCATACAACTCTGTTAAGTGTACATAAAAAATGTGTTGTAAACTTGAACGACAATAATTCTCTTCTAGTGATTTTTAAGTAATTGTTGATATATAATATAATTATTAATAAATAATTTAAATTATATTTTAACTTTATTTATAAATTAATTTTATATTTTATAATATAAATTAAAATTAAAAATATAATAAATTATTTATTAATAATTATATATCATATCAACGTCTAATAAAATGGGAGCATGTGTTAATAAGAGCATAAATGAAGCTTGCCCATGAACTCTGAAGTGAAGAATCATAACTTCGAGCTTTGGTAATTTGATTATATGCAATGAATAGAATAGTGGACCACAGAAATTCACCGAAAGAAAGTTTGAAGATGAATTTTGATACTGATCTATTAACATGAACCACACACGTGTCGCTTCAATGAAGAAAAAGTGTCGTTTCGGTATGTTTTGGCTGTAGTTTAGTTAGGTTCGCATTAGTTCTTTGCTTCTGAAATTGTTAATTTGTGGTATTTCTTACCGGAAAAGCAACATATTGCGTCTCTTTAGTGAGCAAGAGGGAAGTTTTGTGGGAGAAGGCTTATTTCTTTTCCAACTCGAAGGTTGCTTGTAAATTGTACGTCTGGTAACTATCTAATCTTGATGAGATATAACCCTAATTGTACATGAAGAGGAAATAAGAAACTTTGAATGTATTAATAGACAGAAAAAGCAAGCCGAAAACAGCTTAAAATATCAAAGGGAAAAGCAAAATATTCGAGAGAAATGCATCATGATTAGCTTAGAATGGCAAAGAATGAAAGATGGGTGGCCATGGATGACTGTTCTATTCTTCTTTTTAAGTACTACGATCTCACTGAAGAAGAAAACAAAATTACAGATGGCTAGATCTCTTCTACATCACTGAATTTTGATATGCTTCCAAAAGCTTACCTTACTCATGCACCCCATGTACAATGAATGCAGTGGCTACTAGTCGGGCAATTGTCCACTCATAACATAATGTGATAAAATCTTGTCCAACAGCAACAAATAACCAGCCAAGTCCTTTTGCTTTTAATTAGCAACTTTGAATTTAGTGACTGCTTAATAATTAGTTGACGATAGCTTACTTCGAAGAATCACAAGATCTACTTGTCATGTTCTTTTATTTTTCAACAAGTGATTTTTAATATTCAACATCTATTCATATCTATGAGGATTTATAATTATTGTTGATCTGAATCTATGGGGTGGAAATTAACATTCAAGGTCAGTCGGTAACGTTGCCAACTAAGAATTCACAGGTTATTTATTTACTAATCATCCATGTCTCTCGCACAATGCTTCTTGTCACATTTGTGTTAGTCTTAGCGGCAGTCGGCAGCCGAGAGCCAATCAATCAAGTATTGCCAAGGGCACAGCCTGCATGTATGTTACACTACCATGCTCTTGAAATTTGCATAGCATGATTAATTGACTGATGAACCTTTCCCTAGTAACGCTTCTGACAATAATCTAATTACGTTTTAATATCTTAAAAGAAAATCTTAATCTAATCTGCATATTACCGGCTAACAATGCTACTTCAATCTCATTAGATTATATTCAAATACCAATTGATTCATAACCCCCCCACGTCACTGTGAAATCAAATGGTCCAATCACCTACTGACATTATTATATAAATTATAAGTGAATACCCATGCATACAAAAATTATGCACGGTCATATATAATATATATATAATATATATATATATATATAGTATTAAGTTGTATTTAATTTTTAATTAGACAAAAAATAAGATAATTGATTATTTTATAAATAATAAAATTTTATCATTTTTATTGACAAAATTGTATCATTACTTAAAATGTCTAATGTCATTTTTTGTATATAAATATAAGATAAAATTTATTAAAATTAAATTTAAATATTGATACTTAGTGCTCTTTAAAATTATAGTATTTTTACTCTATTTATTTAAAAAATATTTATATTTATTTCGTGATTAATATATATTTAAAATTTTTGTTTGATGATAAGTGTGATTATAGAATAACTTCTTAACAGTACCAAATGGAGCCTTTGCCATTCATTTTAACGCCAGCAATAAGCTTTAATCCAAGGGAAATAAATTTTCATCCCATCTAACAAATTTGAGAAAAAGCATTGTTGACATATCAATGAGTCGTTCCAATCGAGGCAAGTAAATGCCTGCAAAAATTGAATGTAACAAATGCATAAATTGTAAATGCAGAAAGAGGGAGATGCTGCTTAATTTGGCAAATTGCAGAGTGATTATGTGATGAATTGAATCTGTTTTGACTAAAAGTAAACAAACAAAAATGGAGTGAGTATCGATTTTGATATTTAGTGCAATGTCTTATGAGGAGAGAAATGCACAAACTTCCAGAACAAGACGGGGGGTGGAGAACGAGAGGCAAACAATTGGGTTGTCGTGCAATATGGACAAAGGCTAAATTATTAAGTGGGTGCTTTTAAGGAAATGGTTGAATGTATGATTTTGTTCACATCATCTGGGCTGGGTTCAGCTATAGCCTAACCCAGCAACCAGTTGGATCCATCCTCTTCAAGCATGGCATCACGTTTTTTCATTACTATCAAATTAATTTCTTGCTACAATGAAGAAAGGTATAAAGAATGCTAGCTTTTCGGGTTGTAAATTTATTTTGGGCATTGGGTTGCTTATTTGAGTTTCCGTAGAACATCATAAACTTTGGTTGGTTGGTTAATTACATATTCATTTTCTGGTATCATTGGCTATGGTATGCTCATGAGAAGCATTTCCAAGTCACTCAGTTAATGACATGAAATGGTGCTAGTCATTTGGGCATATATCCATGTAATTTGTCTATAGGGAGCATGTATTTATGTAAATTTCAGCTTTTTTTTTGGTCTTTTTATAAACTTCTAACTTCCTAAGCATCGAGAAGTCCCGATTTCTTCTATAATATACATAATGCAAAGAGACTATGCGATGTTTTAACAATAATGTTTTTGATATTAGACCAATTAATTGAGAACTGGAAAAGCAAAGGAAAAGGAAATCCATGTGATGTAGAAGAAGCAAACGAGTATTGGGCAGAGCAGCTTATACAAGGATTCTGCAATTGATGACCTTATCTTTGTATATCCCCATTACGATCTCAGCGAGGATTGCTTCTTCCACCCACAATTACTGCTCTGTGGGGGCAATACATTTATGTGTATACTCCATTTCCATTTATTTTATTTTAAGAAGAGGGGGAGCTCTCCAATTCTCGAGAACATTTGTTCATATTGAGATACGGCAACTTGACTTTTTTAACCATGGACCACCACGTAGATATTTTCTTTTTCTAATAGATGGATAGACAAATTGGTTGTTTCTTATTATCTGCATTTCAAAATCATTCACTACAGCAAAAATAATCGAAGATGGTGGCCGGTAAAATTCTTGCCTTGTTCTCAACGTATGAATTAATATTGTTGCTCACCAGCAGTTCATTATTGTGTGAATAAAGAGATTTTGTGCTTCCTCGTTTGCCAATAAATTAGAACCACCTGATAACAAGTTTTGCTTCAATTATAAGAGAATGATCTTTGTTGTTACCTTTCATCTATATAAATATTATATTTTATATAATACCACTGATAAAACTTGTGAACTTGATGGTCCTGATTGATTAGATGTGAGTTGATAATGCTTTAAAAGCTTTTATGATATATGCCACATTATCTACCCTTAAGCAATCTAATTAACATCGATGAAAAGCTCTCGGTCCCTCTTTTATCATTAGACTATATAGCATCTAGATCAGTTTGACTACTGGATTTCGATGAATTTAAGCGTCACCCCACCAAACTTGATTGTGTTTTTGGCCATGGTCACGGTCACATGCTACAGAAACTTCATTCAAACCCAACATCTTGGAATGTTCCGGGGACAATTAAATTTTACTTATGTTTCCCTGTCGGTCTGTAACTTCTTTTATACAAATATTAATCCTATCCTGGTGTTAGAGATTCATGTCAATACGCAAATACTGCTCGATCGCAGTGCATAAAGTAAATTCTTAGGCTCAGATAAATCGGCATTGATTTGGCTTATATTTCTGTGTGTCATTTCCACTTTAACGCACATCTAAGCATTCACTGAAAATGGTACATACATATATATTCAAGTCTTTTAACATGAACTGTTGCAGATAGTTTTGCCCATTTCATTACATGTGCGATACATTATTAACCTTTTCTACGGAACGATCAGAGGTGGTTTTAAATCATCGGATGGATTAGAAGTTTGTCAAGAAATTACTCTTTCTGTAAGCGAGGTTGCCGACATCAAGAGAAAATTTTAAATTCATTTTGAAAATACTTGATTCCTAAATTTTTTTAACCAAACGGTGCTGAAGTTCAACGAAACCTGTTCTGAAATTAAATGTATTTAACGTTTTTGGTTTTCATACATATTTACTCTTTAATAGCGTTTTGGAGATACAAAAATTTATTTTACTTTGAACGATTACAAAGACAAAGGTCCCCCCGAACAGGCAAAAATGCAACTTAAACTTTTGATTCCTGCTCCAGGTTGTCGCATATTATTGTAAAATTTTGCTTAGATAAAATTGAATATGATGTTAATCATTCCAAATTCCACTCCATTATCCCCATATTTGTTCTTATTTCTTAATCTTACTATTATGGCTATAATTGGTATTATCATGCTGAAGAGGACGCACAAACCAAAACGCTATCATGGTCGCTGTTGCTATTAAAAACTATTTTTGTTTGTTTATTTTCATTTCTCATTCTCCAACTCAGTAATCAACAACCCACAGCCAAAGAGAACGGCATTAAACTTGCAATTATTAGTTCAGTCACCATGCCTTGAGCACAAACAGTAAATGATGACACTATGTGCATGTGTTTTTGTGCAGATACAGTTGATCGTTCGAAGTCAACAGTCAGCTGTATTCTGAGCCTAGTTTAATCAAGTAACGTTATTTTGTTATCCATTTTTATGTTTTTTTAATCCAGACAATAATTAAAAACATGTTGGAATTAGGTTTTATATCCGAGAAAACTAATCTGAAAAACGTGCGTTCTAATAATGATTCTTTAAAATTTTGATTAGCAAATTTCTCCAGTTTTATTTTTCTAGTGGGTTATGCAATGTTTCCTACTCGATCGCAACTTGGAGTTAAGTAATTATTTCTTATATTAGTGGACGCAAGACTATTGGAACAAAATACATTATTTCGGATCATAGTTTTGAATTAAGCAAAGCATTTCAGTTTGATGATAATTGATGATAATTTCCATTAATAATTATGATCACTGGAATTAATTATGGCCATCAAGTTTTTTCACCAGACGTATGGACTCTAATTGGGGTTTTTTTCAGGCTTTTTTTGTTGATGTATATTCAAGACTAATCAGCTGAGTGGATCGATTAGTTATGCTATAATGCAAGTAGTGGAAGCAATAGTTATGTTAATGAGTGCCTTTATTTAGCTGGGTGTGAAATGAAGTTAATCAATATAAAACTGAATACATGTTATTTAGGCATTTTTATATATATATATATATATATATATATATATATATATAATATCATGAGTTGCCAGATGATATTCGTTCTTCAGTTGATACTATGAATATATGTAGATCGCACCAACTCATGTATACATTCCCGCTAACCATTATCAGTGCAAACTCTGCAGCCAAATAAGTTAATCAATTAGTTACCAAATTAAAGGCAAATGTTACTCTCTTGTAAACCTTTGCCAAAAAGAGAGGATGCTATCAAAATGTTTGTTTATCCTTAGGTGAGAATGCTCGATGTGGGTAGTGGCTGCATATAGACATGCATATAGGCAAAGATGACTGTTCAAATTGTTGAGTAGGTATGGGTTCTGCTCAAATTGATCAAGTCTCTCCGTCAAAATATTTCCTATCGATGGATCCAAACGTCCCACCTTAATGATCAGATTAAGTCTATAATTAATCTTCTATTTTTCTTTTCTAATTTGGTCATAAGCTAGTGATTTTGAACTTGCATTTTTCTGGCTTTTCTCAGATTGAAGATTTCAAAATGCGGTGAATAGTATGTTCATTGTAATCAAAGGGAACTAAGTACATATTCACATTAACCTACCACGTAAGTCCATGCCTTCATTGTCTCTTACAAGAGATTTTATTGAATATGTCACAAACAACAAAAAGATCAGCGATTGCTAATACACACACATATACATGTGTGCTTTTGTCTAAGACATTATTATTTTGATAATGTTAATTTATTTTTTTTATAAATAAATAAATAATTTTTAAATAAAATAATATTATTACATTAATATAAATAATATAATAAAATTATTTAATTAATTAAAAAAATTTTATTTATAAATATTAAATAAAAATTATAAATTTTATTTTTAATTTTATGTATATTTATTATTATTAATTAATTTTTATTAACTAAATAATATTATTATATCATTTATTGTCTGAATCTGAAAATTTTTGAATCACGAATTTCAAATTCTCACGTGCTTAATATAGGTGTCTTATAATCATGGTTTTCAGCCGGTAATGGTTTACAATGTATCTTCATCCGATAAATACTTGTCTGCTGCGTGTTTATGCGCATGTACATAGAAAAACTGAAGTAAACGGAAACAACCCAACTTTCTCTCTCTTTTGTTCACTCCTCACGAGATTCGTTCAGTTAACCGTGCAGTCTAATGTGACTAATAATCATTGATAGAAGCAATACAGTAATGAAAGATGTGATAAACTATTACTAAATTCAATGTAGGAAAGAATTATTTCTGCCACCCATGATCACGCGCAGGACGGCCGGGAAAAAGACTATCACTATCCAGAGTAATCCCAGCTAGGCCTAGCCGACGCTTCACTTTCATATAAAGAACAAGGAAATTTAGCCCTATTACATTCGTTTTATCTATATATAAAAAAGCTGGTGACGAGTCTTTGGTCTCCACCAACTGATATCTAACACAAATCTCTCCGGTTTACATCAAACGTATGGTCTACTGGTATTCTTATAGATCTTGCCTAGATCTTACTCCATATCTTATAGGATAAAATTAAAGACTTTGTCCGAACTCAAATTCCAGAAAAAGCAAAACTTCCAGTTTCGCCTTAGAATGAATGGATATTTGAAATGGAAGATAAAGGGAGACATGTATGATGGTTCTTTGATCGATCACTTCTCATTCTCTTATCTTTTAACGAAATTTATAGTTTACAGTCCTTATTTTGACCACTAAATCACGGCAATTTTGATGCTTTGAGATTATTTTTTCTATCAATATCATGTTGAAATTGTGGGTACTGATTTTTATGCAAATGAAATTGATATTCTAGAGCACAATTTTATACAAATACAATGCAATTTGCAAGATGTGGTGTTGATATTCATTTAAATTTTGACAAATGACACGGAAATAGTTTCTCATCAATCGTGGAAGGTAATCAATGGGAATTGACCAAGGTGGTCCAGTCACCTAAAAAATTTTTTACAAGGAGAATATGAAAGATATCAAAGTGAGAAATCCTTCACATCAGGTCGATATGGGCACGAAAGAAAGGGCAATTGGACATTAGACAAGGGACAGGAAAAACATATTTGTAAATTTATATAGGGACTTTTCGAGGGGTTGCTCGTCTATGGTTGAACGTGGGGAACCGAGGCAATAATGAATCTAAATCAGCAATGATTAAACGAGGTCCCACCATTAGTTGGGTCTCAGCTTACCACTTTCTTTGTGTAACTTCACCAATCACAAGCTTAAACATTCATTAATTTATAACCAACATATTTAAACAACTATAGCCAATCACAGTGCTTTGATCCTTCAGTGTCCTATAATTGCCAAACCTTTTCCTACAAGTACTTCTTGTAGGTTAATTTGTTTCTTTTATTGTCAGGCTTTGGATACATTTATTGCCTTGGGATGATCAACAAAGCAATTTATTGTTTATCATGACTTGTAATTGTGCTGTTTATATCTTGGCTTGAACTTAGATTACGAAATCAAAATGGTTTCAAAGAGTCTTAAAACTATTTCATTCATAAAAAAGGCCACAAGTTTCAATGCATTAGTTTTAGGAGTACATTAATCACACATTTTATTTGTCATAAGTGGAACTTTGATTATGCATAATTCCAAATAATCAATCCCGACGTTTTAGACCACGACATCTAACAGTGTATTGGGGTTGAAGATGACTCTCGAATAACGTCGGAGACTTTTGCTTCACTTCTGTATTTGGTAATTTCAGACAAACATTAGGGAAAATAATAATAACAATAATACATTAGCCAAGCTTAAAATTATAAATCTTTATCGTTAAGCTCCTAACCCTAGACGAGGAACTGGCCCTTGCGAAGGAGAAACAAAAAAGTGATGGCTCTTTAGGGTTAACTAATTGGCTTAACTAATTAAATATTATTTAGAGAAATTAAAAAGAAAAAGAAAAAGGAGGAATTCAGGGCATGGGACAAAATGGGGTGGGGCCCCACTGCAAACAAATTTGTGAGCCTAATGATCATGGGCTAGCCCACGCCGGACCTTAAGCCGCCATGTGTTAGAAGTCCCAGCACATTATTCGGTTTCTGTGGTCCCCACCCTCCACCACCACAGTCACACAACAGACGAACACTGTTCTCTTTTTGTCTTGGCTTAATTATGCGGTTCGGCTTTAGCCTCTAAGCCGAGCTGATCAATTTTATTTTCTTATTTAATTTTTTTAGTAAGAAAAGGAAAGAAACATTATCATACATTTGGAGATGCGTCAGCGTCTGGTTATTCGGGGTCGGTTTGTGGGGTCAAGCTCGCGACAGAGATTTATAATAAATGATAAACTTGCAGACTGACCAACCTGAGGCCGCGTGCCATTGCCAGTGAGGACCTGGACTGTATTTATAACTTAAAACACCACCGAACCTTAAAAGCCCTTTTTTCTAAATGTGTCATTTGTACACATTAATGTTGTTTAAATATTTGCACTTTTGGACCGATTATAAGGTTTTTAATTAGCTCCAACTTTTTTCATACACAACTTGGTTGAAACATTGTTTAATGGGTTTGTGCAGGGATTCCAGTAATGACACTGTAATTGAGGAACTACAACTTCTGTGTTTTAAGTTGTTATAACATTGAAGTAAAAATTTGCGGATATATATATATATATAATGTGATAATTTATATAGTTAATATACTTGTTTAATTGAAATATTTTTACCTTAATGTGGGTATGCACTTCTTGCTATGTTATGCTGCCTTGTCTTGTAAACAAAAGTAAAAGACTAGTGTTTATAAATCAATATTGGCTAGAATGTACATAGCCATGCAGTTCATATAATGTATGATATTGCAAGTTAATTCCATAATCTTCAAAACATTAAATCCGATTAGTGGAAACGTAGCTCAATGAATGTCTTAATGGTGAATGATATCACTTTTAATAAGATTTTAAGGTTAAGGCCTAAGATGAATAAAATTTGTTAGTTGAAAAACGAAAGAAGAGAGTGAGAAGTAAAGGCACTTTGCCCCTTTTGCTTCTCATATAATGTAACTGTGGCTATCTACAAGAGAAATATAATGGTTTTAATTAATTTAACCGTGTATATCACGCCGTGTCACCGTATGTAGGTTACCCCACCAAAATATCATCCACTGATTATGCGTCATTCATCAATGACTATGCATACATAATAAATTTAATAATCTTCTTGTTCTTGACGCCCTTTTAAGACGCCCAAGTGATCATCACCGTCCGATCACTGAAAAAAAAACATTCTCATTCTTCTTGTCCCTGTCAGTAGCTGGTGGGTGGTGCTCGAGGTTTTGCAGCCTCTTTCCATCTATTTAACTCATTGTAACACTTATTATCACTCTTGCTTGAGACATTACCCGCCTCCCTTTTTTCCTCAGACCTTTTGCAGCAATGAAGCTTCCACTTAAAAGATAAAGGAGAGAGAGAATACTGAGAGGGAAGATTATTAGGGCATATGTGTTTGTCTTTGACACGCTCATAATATGCATAGCAGCATTTTCGTGCTTCTTATTTAATCCTGTCTCTTCTCTCTTTTCCCATTACACAACTTTCTCTTTGCCTTGCTTTTCCCTTCCTCGGGATCTGATCTCTTTTATCTCTCTACAACTAGTAGACAGTCGTTGAGAGTAGAGCAGTTGGGGTTCAGTTCAATTCCCGAGGATCCCTTTTCGTTGCATTCATCTTTTCTTGTTTTGTTTGCTTCTGTCTCTACATTCCAATTCTTTGTTTGCTCTGATTCTGTTGCCTTCTTGAAGTTAAAAGAGACTGTCAAAAGCAAACTTAAAGTTTCTTATTTTGAAGTTGATATATATAGCTGCTTGAGCGGTTAAGTTTCATCAGATCTGAGGAGGAAGCTAAGGTTGTACTCTTGAGGATTATCAAGGTTGTGATATCGTGAGCCTATCCTTCTTAAGCTCATGATCTGGTTCTTCTTTCTGTTCTCTCTTCTCGTCTGCTTTTGTCGATTAATGCGTCTTCATTCTGTGAATATATATATATATATATATATATATATATATATATATATATATAGATAGATTGCTTTTGAATGATCATTCATGAGTGTAGAGCATCGATGGAGGATGATTATGTTATAAGCTAAGCAAGAGTTGTATCAAAACAAAAACCAATAGGAATATGAAAAATATATATGATGTCTTCACAACTTTTTTTTAATTTGGATAAATTAGCTCGAGTTTCTTAAGAGCTGTCCTTTCATATGGGCTTTCCATAAGTTTTGATAATCATGTACGGGGTTACCGCTATTGTTAGGTGATATTCCATGTTGAGAACGGACTTTCTTTCTTCTTTTTTTCTTTTATTTGTACAATATTTCTAATTGTTCTGTTTGCTGGAGTTAAATTGTTCCTCTATTATCCATCTCTTTTGATTTTTGTTGAAATAATTACAAAAAGATTGTATGATAAAGAAAGATCAATCGACGATTAAAAATTGTAAGGTGTTCTGCTATGCATTATTTACGGCATTGTCATCGTCATGTTCTGAAATAATTCCCCTTTATGCATGTTTTACAAATGAAAGCTATTAAAATTGATTCCGAATACGTATTCAACATTCACTTTTGTGAGTGGAGAAAACACCTTTTTGTTCCCTACAATTCTTTCACATCAATTATATTTCTGAAATGAGATCAAATTTTAGTTTCTTTTTTTGGGTTTTTAATAATTTTAACATCGTTTATCTCGGTCATGTAGCGCAAATATAAATTCTAACTACAACGTCATGTCATGTGGTTTCTGATGAATTTGTATAAATGTTTACATATAACTACTGATATTCTCACCCCTCTAGACATTTATCATCTGTTAGGTCAAGCCAAATAATTCCCATAATAACGTAGATGGTAATCGGAAAATAGTATCCGCAAGGCAGTTGTATAACTGCAAATTATTTTTCTCGTTTATCTAATTGTATGCTATTATTCCTAATTTGCATAAGCTTAATGAAATATGATAACAGATGAAATTTAAAGGGTAATTATGCCTGCAGACGTGTCTTGACATGGTTATTGCTATACTATTGTGTTTAATAGCAATTACATGGTTTATACATCAATTGTTTATGATTTATAACTACATCTAATCATATACATTACTGATAGTTCTGGCAATTAAATGCAGGTCTTGAGTCCTTGGGATAGCATGAATTCATTTTCGCATGTTCCTCCAGGCTTCAGATTCCATCCCACGGATGAAGAACTCGTTGATTATTACCTCCGAAAGAAAGTAGGTTCGAAAAGGATTGATATGGACGTGATAAAAGATGTTGATCTTTACAAAATCGAACCATGGGATCTTCAAGGTGCGTAGCAATATATATTCCATTTTTTTAGAATAAAATTTGCTAAAATTGCTCCAGAGGGAAAATTTGGAAGCCAGTCTTCACATTGGTTGTTTTGTTTATTATTGTAGAATTGTGTAAAATAGGAACCGAAGAGCAGAATGAATGGTATTTCTTTAGCCATAAAGATAAGAAATATCCAACTGGAACTCGCACTAATAGAGCAACAAAGGCTGGATTTTGGAAAGCAACGGGAAGAGACAAGGCCATATACTCCAGGCATAGCCTGATTGGCATGAGAAAAACCCTAGTGTTTTACAAAGGACGAGCTCCCAACGGACAAAAGTCAGATTGGATCATGCATGAATATCGACTTGAAACAAATGAAAATGGAACTCCTGAGGTAAGTATAATTAGTTCTCTCCTTTTTTGCTAAAATATTTGTTTGCTTTCATCAATTGCCACCGCTTTCAAAATGAAGACACCATTTTTTTTAAGATTTAACCTTCCGCTACATAAGAAATTAATTTTAAACTCTTATCTTTAATACAATTTATTTGTTAGTGATCTTAAGAACCAAAAATATATATTTCTTTTTCCTACTTTTTTTAATTTTATTTTTTTTTAGTAATAGATCAATGAAGCAATTTAAACCAAAATCATCAAAAGATGTAAACAAATAAAAAAAAATGATATTAACGCAAAAATCCATTTAACTAGAACTAGAAGCTGCATATGTTTTATAAACATATAGATGATAATTTACCATTGTAGTAAAAATAATATCTAATTATTGGTTAAAATGATTTCAATATATATATCTGTTTACCTTAAATACTAAATCACCTGTTGTTTTATTTTCACTTTCACCCAAAATTTTGCTTAAAAACTAGTTAAAAATATTTAATCAAAAAAATTTTTAAGTGAAATTATTCTTGTTCTCTCACAACACAATCATAATATAATCACATAAAATTATGTATTATTATATTATATAATATATTGATTTATTGTAATTTTGATTTTAATGATAAGTATATTCCTAAAAATAAACAATATTATTTAATTAGATGATTTAAAACAATTCGACATTCATCTTATGCATCTTTACTCTATGGCTCAGTTGTTTCACAGCGATTGGGTCTTGCTTGTCATTTACATAGTTTAAAGAATTATGAATATTCATTAATTACATGTTCATGTATATGTATATTCCATGTTAATGGGCTGAGAAAAATATTTTAGTTTGTTACTTACGCAGACTAAGAGACTCGTCAACTCATTGTCGGTATTTTCTATCATATGGGTGATGGAAAAAAAAAGTTCCTGTCTTTTTAGGTTAGAAAATGTTTGTCTGCAATTGGACATATTCTATATACCAAAGGTTGCAGCACAAACAGCTAAGACTCTCTCTCTCTCTCTCTCTCTCTCTCTCTCTCTCTCTCTCTCTCTATATATATATATATATATATATATTTCCTTTTTTTGATCATATTTCTATATTTCTCTAATATTCATGTATGTATTATTATAGGAAACGAACGGGTTAAATATTATTGTTAAGTATTTTCCAAACTGATAGTTAGGTGTCCTTCCTGCTTGTCTTGGATCTTGAGTATATCTTTCCTTTGTAAAACTATCGAGTCATGAACTATTGAGATTCCAATTGGCTAATCAAAAGCTAAAATACCCAATTCCCAGAATTTCTACGACAACTAGGAAATGAACCGTTCTTTAGCGGTTATCCTTCTAAATTTTTATGCTTCCTATTTGTTTTTCCATTTTTATGATAGCAAACAGTGAATTTCATTTGTAATATTATGCCTGCTTTAAGAAACACAGCTTAGTCTTTTCTTCTAAAATGCAAATTATCATATATGCTGAATACGACACTCTTATGAACGCACCAGGAAGAAGGATGGGTTGTGTGTAGGGTATTCATGAAGCGAATGGCCACAGTGCGGAAAATGGGTGAATATGAGTCATCGTGTTGGTACGATGATCAAGTCTCGTTCATGACAGAAATTAATTCCCCTGGTCATCGAATGCCTCAGACTTTTACACCATATCATCTCCACTACCCATGCAAGCAAGAGCTTGAGTTGCAGTATAATATGTCCCATCACGATGCTTTCCTCCAGCTTCCTCAGTTAGAAAGCCCCAAAGTTCCACAATCAGCAGCAAGTGTAAGTTGCAACTCGGTTGTTCCATTTGGCTATGATAGAAACAACGGGAGCACATTGCAATCCTCAACACTCACACAAGAAGAACACAAGCAACAAGGCCATCAGCAGGATTTGAACTCACTTTATAGTAACAACAATGAGCAAGCAGTGGATCAAGTCACGGATTGGCGAGTGCTTGACAAATTTGTCGCATCTCAGCTGAGCCACGAGGATGCTTATAAGGAAAGCAATTACTCACATGCAGCCGGCTTTCATGTGCCTGAACAAATGAACATGCTAGCCAATGGATCAAAGAGGGCGGACATTGGACAAGAGTATGCATCAACGTCAACCTCGAGTTGTCATATTGATCTATGGAAGTGAAAGCATATAATACTAATTAGAAGACGCGAGCGCGCGCGCGCGCACAGAGTACAGTTCTACAAGAAGAGAAGTCTTATTGAGGCTGCTGTAGATAATGAAAACTCAAATGGTATTGTTTTCGTTATTGGAATTTCTGTGATCCTTTCTATTTGATAAGATATTTCTAGGCAACTGGTCGGTTAGACTACTAATAAATAAGAAGCATTAGGTGGGCCATGAGTGCAGTTGCGACTGATTCGGAAGATGTTGAATGTTTAATGTATTTTGCCTTATTGCTACTTATTTTGCATCAATATTATGGGTTTGTCTTGTAACCTTCTTCTGCTCAGATCATATATATGCAAGTATGTTCCATCTGAAATAGTAATCTTAAAACAAGGATTTCTTTTTGTTCTGATTTTGCAAGATTGTTATTCATGCGTTTCTGCTCTTTTCATCCCTTTACCTCTTGTGAATATGTTTTCCCATTGATCTATATTCCTATAATTACAATTTTCCTTTTTTTTACTATTTTCTTTTTTTATGAAAAAGAAAAACAAACAAAAAAACAAGATGATGTCTCTGTGATGGGTAGCTTGTCTTTCTGTTTGGAAACCGAAACTATTAAGGTGTAATCTTTTGAAAATAGGAAGGTTTTTCTGGAAATAATCAACTTACCTTTACTACAAATTTCAAATATGGAAGAAAACAAATATTCATGGAATCAGGAAAATGCCTGTGACACTGGTTAAGTCATATTGAGCATGTAGTAAGAATTGAACTTGAAAACTAATCTGTAGTTGGGATCTTTAATCTTGGATTGATTTAAAACAGAAGGCAAGATAAGAAGCCATATTCAAAGATGGGTTAAGGATCCATATGGTATTATTATGCCGTAGCTTTCAAGTTACAATTAGGTAAATAAATAAGTATTAATTACGAAGAAAAACTAAATATTTATCAAACAGTTCTATTGTTGTAATTTGAGAACACAACAATACAAAGCACATTAAAGATACCAACTGAAGTAATCATATTTTGTTATGGGAAAAATAATTTGCATGATTATGCTTACTCAATAGAACATATATTGTGCAGCAATTCACAATGTACCCTTTTGATTTTAGGCTTCAAATGGGTCAGTCGATCACAAAAATGTTCTCATACAACAAAGTTTACTCAACCATTCTTGGTTTAGCTGTGATGAAACCGTGCGTTCACAGTGAACTAATAATTTCGATGTGTGTGTATGGTGCAACCTTGTTCCGAACAATATCTTAACTCAAAATTTTCAGCAATGAGTAGAACGACATAACTGTGAAGCAAACTTAACGTGCTAGCAAGTCCTTTGAGATGAATTACGCATTAAGATTGCGCAAATATATTGGTGCATGGTGAAGCACAAAGCTAGAAAAAAGGAAGTAATCACGTAGGTAGGTAAAATAGCAAAAGATGAGGCACTAGCTCTATTGCCATAAAGCTCATTCAAAAATAAAAGTTTTTTTTACCAATAATAAAGAACGTGAATGGGCTAATGCTCTTAAGTGCTATGCATTCTAGAACAGAGATATGCAGATGTTGGCTAATGCTCACAAAGAGACGTCCTTTTATTAACTGTTCACAGACACATACCACTAAATAATGCCTGTTTAGAAATGCCATTTTCACTCAGAATAATTTGTATCAAACTTTGGCGTCCCCTAAAGCTCTCCAACCCTCAGTTTCAATACATACCTGCGCCCGAAGATGTATTAAAATGAAGCCCTGAACGATCATATGTTATTTCCATGCAATTATTAGCTGGCCTGTTACCATCAAAGCTTGAACTTGATAAATATAGTGTAAAAGCACAAGAAGCTTGCACACATAAGCTTTCAAGACGTGCATAGCTCTAAAATTTCAAGCACCGAAACAATTAAAAGAATAGACATAAGATAAAAGATGTACCATCAAACCTGAGTTATACATCTGCAATTCTATGAACCATCAACTGAGCTTCCGAGGTTGAGGTCAGGTGTCCCAGCTTCAAAGGGTTGAAGAAGAATGGAAAATAATGCGTGCATTGAACCCGTGAAATAAGTTCTAAAAAATTACCAGCGTTTAAATACCAAATTTTGAGGAGCAAAATTTAAGGATCAAATGATGAATGTTTGTCTGTTATTCTACCGGGAGAACATCCTCATCCTCTTAGATAGGTTGAAGTCAAGCATGAAAATCCCTTAAAAGCAATGACAATTTTTCCTAGCGACATAATAATTGGGCGTGCTCTGATGGATTCATAATGCACCGAACTCTCCACGACAGAGAAAGAGAGACAGAGGCATGCGGGAGAGAGAGCGAGAAGGGTTCCTAACAGGACAAAAGGGTAAAAAGCTTAGAAAGTGAATGCATTTTTTCTCTGACTTAAGTTTGACGGGTTTATGCTTTCTCATTGATCAGGATTTTCTATCTTAGCTTCTCTCTTGCGTCACTTGTGATAAAAGAATAACTCGTCACTTTGTCTTAGTGTTCAGAAGAGAGAGTGACAGTATCCTCAATCCCCAAAACCAGAAACAGCCATGGGCATTGATCGACGCTGTGTTTGTGAGACATAATTAGGGTTTATTAAAAATGTGCACACCCATGGCAGACTAATCGATGCAGTGTTTGTGAGTTACATAATTAGGTTCATTAAAATTGTTGTTTGCTGACTAAGGTAACATCAAGTTATAATACATGTGAAGCATCATTATTAGTGTTCTATTCCTTAGATATTCCCAAATCCCTAACTTCCTCAATCTCTGGAGTCAGGATTAATTGTACTTCTTTTGTGTATTATTCTCGGAATATCCATAATCTGTTACCGATTTTCGATAATATATACAAAAAGTAATTTAATGAAACACGGTAACATATATAATGTAATTCTATAAAATTTTGGAAATAAAATTGAAATTATTAATTAATTGAATAGTATAACCACCTTACTAACACACTACAAGACCTATAAACTAATTACTTATTCCCATAAAATATAAGAAAATTTTAAAGTAATTCTAAATTTCTTAATTCCAATAAAACAAGGGTACCATTTTAATTATGTTGGTAATTATTAGAGTACATAGGTTACAACTTTGACTTTTGTAATACCCTAGTTTAAATTCATGTTAAAATCAAGTATAGTATATGTTGCCATCAGTTTAATTAGTTCAATCAACTTGGTGTTAATACATAGCTGGTAATGAAATAAATCCGGATATATTTGATTTGGTATTCTCTATGCAGCAATATGTTTATGTCTTCAAGTTAATATACACGAGGATGTTAAACTTTCCTGTTACAACTTTCATTTCAATGGGTTTCAATTTTGACGGAATACCCTTCACAGTTCACATTCCTTTACTTATGGGAGGCTTTGGATGATTTCAGTTCGTGTCTTATAAAATGAAAATGAGTACCAGATCAGAAGGGTTCAAACTTGGACAGGACTATTTTACATTTTATGTGTGTGGACATGTAATTATCTTTTGTTTTCTGATCGTAGTGGTACATAAAATTTGTACCAGAATTCAAGTACCTTATGTATGCTTCACAGCTTGACGCGTAGGTTTCGGTGACTGAGAGGATTGAGTATATTCCCTGATTGGAAATTTTAACGAGGCATGGGGATTGTGGAGGGACAAGAGGAAAGAGAAATGATAGGGAAAGAGGGCACATTCCCTGATTGGAATTGCTTAAGGGGACAACAATAAAGGGTGCACCCAGTTCTTTGTTCAATGATGACTGTTTCCCTTAACTTATCTATCTTCTTTAATTTGTCTTGAGTGTTGCGTCTTGTTGTTGGTCCACTAGAGCAACAAAGAGTAAAGCCTACGCAACTTACTTTCGATTTCTTCACTTGGGAGCTGAGCATTCTCCACCAATTGTTTTCTGCTTTCATTACACTCAAAATGCCAACTACCGTCTCTTTTAATTCCTCTCTCCCCTTTCATTTATAACTATTAGATAATGTTTAAATTTAATTAAAGGTACAAATTAAATCAAAATATAAAAAAAAATTATTTTAAAGAATCATATCTATTTAATTTAAATTCCAAATCCATAAAATAACTGAAACAGCAAGCTTGGAGCCATTTATCCCCACCACTCTCCTTGTGTTTCTCTCATCCCTCGGCTTTCGATCGTTGCGATTGTATAGCTAAATATCAACAAAACCCTTACACTCTCTCTTTATTTCAAGTTGTACTCAGTTTAATTTGGGTCCTCAGTTTATTAGTTTGTTATATTACATTGTAGCCCTTATGCCTTAGTTTATGCAACTATTGAACTGATAGTTCACGACATTGACGATATGATTGAAGACCTAATGATTTGAGGACGACCCATTGGCCCAATGCTTTACATGTTTGCTCAAGTTAAATGTCCCACGTGTCTATTTATGTTTTATTGACCAATCAGCTTGTCCACAGCAAGTTATGTTTCAGTAGTAGATTCAACAGGAGGTACGTTTAGGAGAGAGCCCAGATGTAAATCCGAAAGATTATCAGAATCAGAATCTGAACTTCAAATTGATTAAAACAACATACAAACGATTGATGTTGAGTATTTCATTGGCACAAGGCCGTTGTTTGCCTTCTTTTTCTCCAACATACATGCATCTCTGTAACTTTTAACTGTACACTAATGTATATAAGATGTTGCATGTGATTATAATATATAGCACAAATCAACAGTCATAAAATTATTTGGCATCGCAAAGACCGGTGTTTGGGTCACAAAAACCATCCCGATCAAGTAGTTTTTGAGGTGGTGCGCTTAGCAGAGGAGATGAAGGGCTGCCGTATGCATTTCTTCTGTTGTTTCCACAACCTAAACTTTTTCTGGTGCTCACCCCAGTAATGGGATTTGTTCCGTTTGCATACTTGCAAAGAGCCTACAATCAACAAACACAAAACTAATAATTGTAAATACACATACATGTTAAAGGCAGATTGACTGAAGCGTTAGAGAAGATATGTCCAAGTAAGCAGCAACAAAAATATGCAGTGATGATGCTGTAGAAACTATCGATATCCTCTGTTTTCATTAAGGTAGATGACACCTAATCTTGTTTCAGGGTAGGAAACTGTAGAGTATTGTAAATCAAATTGCAGATGAAATCGAGAGCACTTGGGAGTGTAAACTCTGAATCCCCTGGGGCTAACAAAAGATGGAACATAATTTACTCTGATGATAAAGAAAAAACAATTTGTCATTAACTGAACCTGCTTCTGTGGAAGATCTATAACAGCGTCACTGAAATCAGCCCCTTCAACTGTTGCACCACCAAGATCGCTGCGAGTTAGGACTGATCTAACAAGCACGGCATTCGTGAGATTAGCCTCGTTAAGTACCTGCAGGTATAAGTAATCAGAAACTAGTATTTGGACTAACTTAGTTCCAGTTTGCGGCTGATTCATAAACATCAATGAAGTTCACTTTTGACTTCTTTTAGTACCAACATTGCCCGCAATTTATATGAAACTAAGAACTTAATTTACATGGATTGGTACTTCTCTTCTCTCTCAGAATTCATAATACACGATTCTGTTTTTATTAGTCACAATCAAATAGCCAAGAGTTTCCAATAGTAATTAGCTTTACCATGCGATCCATTAATGTGTCACTTAGGTCCGCCCCTGCACAGTCACAACAATGAGCATACAATATTAGGCATAGAACCCAAAGAAATTAACTGCAAAAAAAAACATATAAATAAGCACAGATTGCTTCTAACCTTTCAATGTTATTAATCCTTTCCAACTATAAAATAAATTAATATCAATAATTAATTTTAGCAAATTACAAAAAAACCTATTCATAAAAGAATTATGGTCTTAATTTTGGTTGGTAAAATGTAATTACTGTTGACAAGAAAAATATAAAACTTATAAGGATAATCTTTTCAATGCTCTAAATTATAATTTTCGTATTAATTGAATAATATTATGCAGTAAATAATCCGATAAATCTTTTATGTGTACGATTTAATTGGATATTTACATAAATAATTGAATAATGAAAATGAGGAGAATAGAACCCTAATATTACTATGCTCTGTTTGTGATTCTGTCTCCCTGACACTATTTTAGAGTTTTATTTCTTTTCCTTTTTGCACCATTAACTTGGTGGAGCATCAACTATCCGTTGTATGCTTTGTGTTTTTGCAATTAATTTCTTAGTTCTATTTCTAAATCAGAGGCGGGAACAAGAATTGATATCTTTTGGTGGGTTGGTGAATATCAAAGTGCTCGGGGAAAATGAAGGAAGAATTTATCTGCTATCAAGATTTGTTAATGCCTACACTGAATATGTAAGACAGGATACTTTTTGAATTGTTTGATGATAATAGAAATCATGCCATTGGAACTTTCTTGTGTTTAATAGATGGGAAGTTGCACATATTTGATTTTTCCACTGTAATGGAAAATTGAAGTTGCAGGGTTGGATGATAGGTTGGCCTTGCACAGTTGCAGGCATTGTGGTTTAAAATTCAAGAATGGTTCCAAAAACTAACTAAAGTGGCTCTCCTCAATTGGGTTTTCAAAGAAAACCACACAAAAGTAACAAATCTGTCTTTCCTAATGTTTTAAAAATGATAAGAAGCTGTTGCTGACAGATTTGTTGATGGAGTTGCACAGCAAGCCAATCCTAGGAGAGCCAGTGGATTGGAACACAAGATATCTTGTGTGGAAGGCATGTCATTTGAAGAGACAATTACCAGTGATACACACAAAAATAAAGCTGTTGTGGAGATCTTGCCTAGAGCTTATCCACCACGTAGAAGAATTTCAGCTACTAGATGCTTTCCTGAGGACTGAGGAAGAAAGATCCCTCAAGCACAAGCAAGCAAGAAAGTAGTAGGTGAAGCTCTTGCTAGTAAAGCCAATGACTCAATAAACCATGTGGGAGTAGGAATCAAGGGCAGGAAGAAGTACCTATTGGTTTGGCACTTCCAGTTTCAAGGGAGATTGTGCTGGCATTGATGGCTTCGGTTAAATTTCCATGAAAAGGAAAGGGGCACAACAAATATACGTAAACGGAGGCATACGCAAAGGAAAAAGAACTAACCAAGTTACACAGATATCATCTATTACATGTAAACCAAGGGGTTAATTTTTAACTTAAATGTTCCCTTAACTACCCGAAAACATCTTTCAATGGATGGGAGTGATTGGTGACAAAAAAAGGTACTTGCACCAAAAGTCCAAAGATTAAAATGAAAATTGTTGGAATCGTCTGAACCATTCATGAACATCATAGATGAGCCATGTATAAGATTTTACTGTAAATACCTGTAACCGTGTGATCTTAGAGTTCCTTTGTGAGCAAAATAATGGTCTGTGGGAACAGTGTACCTGTAAAATTGGCCTTATATGCAACTGCTTTCTCAAGGTATGCACCATTGAATGTTGAACCACTGAAATCAGATTCTCTCATATCAGCAGCTGTGAAATTTGCTCTTCTGTATCAGCCATTTAGATTACGTAAATACACAAGAATGCACAGAAACATTTGTATGAAATCTCATTCAAGTACTAGAAAGACTATTCAGCTCAATTTGAATTAGATCACATCATATATGATATTTAAATATTGGAATAATCCTTTTTATTTTATTTATTTATTTTTGTTCCTGGTGATAAACTTGATCATGCTCAGTAATGCTGGCTACATAATCTTCATAGAAGCAGAGACAAAACTTCACTCTGCAATATTTAGTTTCTAAGAGAATGCAAAAGTCATACCCATTGATTTATAATGTGTTGAACCTGTTGTGCCCTGTGGTTTCAAGAGGTTTGAGACAAGGGAAATGGAAGATTTACATTATCAAATTACATTATTTTCTTTTTTGCCACGTTTGAATTGAATTCCATGCAGAGAGATTGTAAGCTGAATAATCACCTGAAATTTTCGTTCACGTGTACTGCTTTCCTGCATAGCGAGAAAAAGAGAAATTAGAATGTTCCACAAGCAAAATCATGCTCGCAATTCTCGTAAGAGAAACTGACTTCAGATCTGCAGAACCGAATTGCGCTGCTGATCCTATCCCAAATTCTCCGCGAGTTTCTGCCTCATACTTGTTGAGATCAGCAAGAGCAGACATGTTGGAGCTACTTGCAACAACTGCAGCTGCCAAGACAGTCGAAACGAAGGCTCGCCAGTTCTTTGACTTTTTATTGACTGTACATTGATTGTTGGAACAATCTTCCTTTTCAAGTAAAATCAATTTAGTTGTTAACAAGAAGGTGTTGATGGCAGTAAATTGCATAAGGAAGATGTACTCACCAAGAAATTGACCTTCCCTTTCAGAGTTTATCTGACAAACTACACGAAATGGTTTTGACAGAGATTGCTGCTGATAATGATATGTACCCTTTGTAGCTGAAGAAGAAAAGTTCAGAAATTTAATGGATAGTGGAGAGAGGGAAGTGAATGCCATTGCAACGCGATACTTTTTATGTCAAGGTCGAAAAATAAGATAAAGAGTAAGTAATATGGAGGGAAGAACCAAAGAAGAGAAGGGGAGAGATTAGATTGTGTAGAACATTGGGAGTGTAAGGCTCTTTTCCTTGTCCTAATATCCACTTATTTTAGCAAGAAGAGGATCGATTGGTAGGCATGGGGACACATAATATAGTTTCTTGTCTGGTTGGTGTGGATGCCACTTGTTACCCTTCGATGCAGAATATCTTCTTAACCATGTCAGCACATTCAAATTCAAAGGCCCTGATTGATATTTGAATGTCGACATGGATTCCCTCCATTTCCCCGGGTGAAGAAAAAGCCTTGTAGATGATTATGGGCATTCATTGACACATGAAAGGGTTAGTCTTCGAGACCCAATGCTACATGCCCCAGTTAAATTTGTAATCAATCCCAACTTCCAAATTTTGAATTTGTATTATTGGTAATAACACAAAAGATACAAGTTAATAAGATATCATATAATTTTATTATTTGAAAAAAAAGAAAATGAATTCCGAAAAATGATACAAAAGCCTCTTAATTCATTTTTCCTTTGTATTTCAAAGTTGATAACCCAGAGCCCATTTGTGAGCCCCATAATTCATAGCTATGGGCCTTGATAGGTTTCTCAATAGCTTGGCCCTTAAACTATTGTAGTAAATGGACTGATGACTTCATATACCGACGCGCTGTACACATATTCAAACTTGTCTATGTATAAATGTTAGTAGCCTGCTGCTTCACTTGTTTATGCACAAAGTCTAATCAATATTAGGTAACCATTTTGTATTAAGAGTGAAGAACATATGTGACTTAAAGTAGTTCTTCCGGACAATATATTTTCTTAGGATTTTATCGGATATATTTTTTAAAAAATTTATAATAATTCTATCTTATAATATATTTTATAAAAAATATATATTTATATTCTTTTTATCATAAATTAATTAATTAAAAAATAAATATAATTTTAATTTAAAATAAAATAAAAATTATTTAATATTTTTATTTTTCAATTTATGTATATTAAGTACTAAATTATATTCTAAATTTTTAACAGTATAAAATTTTAAAATAATATTATTATATTATTTAAAGAATAATTTGTATTAAATTTGTAAAATTTTATAATATGTATAAAAATTTCAAAATAATAAAAATTAAAATATTGTGATATTATCATTGATTAACACCATTTAAATATTTATATAATAAAATTATTTTTAAATATATATTATAAATCTTATTTAAGGTAGTAAGTAATTCTAAATTAATTTATTAGAGAATGAACATGTATGATGTGTGTGATTAATTTTTTTAATAAAATTTTATTTTTAATTTGTTTTTAAAAAAATATCTAACAAATTATAAAAATTAAATTAAAATAAATAAATTAAAATTTTACTTAAATAATAATAAATTTATCTTTTGGTTAATTAATCTGTTTTTTTACAAAATTTGTTATAAAATAAAATTAATATAAAAGATAACTGACAAAACTATTTTTATCTTTAAAAAATAGATACATTATATCTATTTAGTTAATGTCTGTGTGTGTGATGTAAATATGCTTAATTACAAACCCTAATCTACAAGAAGCCAAAAATGGAATTTCTTCGTTTACACCCAATCATCTCTTCTTTGATTTATTTTTACAGCTTAAAACGAAACAATTATTCACTCTGTTTTTCCCATAGCTTCTTCAACCAGCACGAAATCGATTAATTTTTGAGGTTTTATATGAACTGCTTGTGGGGGTAATCTTTGAGTCCTCCAGCATATTCCCAAATGGAATTTATTCTTTGAATCTTTAAAAAAAAAGCATGGGTTTAAAATGCCAAAAAAATCTTTAGAATGCAAAAATGAATCGCTAGTTAGTTCTCAACTGTTCTATCCTTGCAGTTGGTTTATTCCGAATTAAAACAAGGAGGAAAAAGATGATTAAAGTAAGATAAATTCAATGCTTCCTCAAAATCCATCCCTCACCTCTAAGTGGGGGCATGTGGGATGTAGGGATCAGGGATGTCATTTCTTGTGTGGTTGAAAAAGAACAAAGAAATCTGTCTTGCCCAGCTAGTCCATGCAACATAGCTCAATGGAGATAGCTTGTGGGGTTGTCTGCAAGCCTAAAGCATAGCTATCTATGATCCATCAAACACCCTTTTTAAAATCTAGTAGTACATACGTGAATCAGCAGTCAGAGTTGGGAGACTAGGCAAAGCCACGCCGGTCAGATTTATATCGATGCATGCCAAGTAATATATCAGACACCACACCACATTCAATATCACTTTATCGGTTTCTACCCAACCCCACCACAACCACAAACAGCAACAAATTGCTCATAGCAGGCTTTTTACAGTGATTTAGCTTTTCCTTGTTCATACATGTGCGCGGTGAAAGCACGTATGCATGTATGCATGCATGGGTTAACATGCATGAACGACATGTGTAAATACATAGATTGGGACATTGTTGAAAAATATCCGCTAAATGACAAAAATGAGGGTATGATTCTTATTTGGTGTTTGACCAAAAGAATTGGTGTGCCCGTTTCTGCTTCACTCTGCCTAATTTGATGAGCAATATAGCGAACTTAGAAATGAAAACTTAAACTAGTAAATAACAAAAGAGATCTTAAGTTCTTATGTTCACTTAGACTTAATTCACTCTCTACAGTTTGATAATTAATTTTACTTAAATCTCTCACTCAAAAATGATATATTTAGTGAAAAATTAAGTCAATTAATACACTTTTTTAAAATTTAAACTTCATCACACTATATTAGAAAGAAATTTACTTTATTTTGTTATAATATTAAAAAAAAAGAACATCAAAAATTATTATCTCTATTCTCTTTTTATTTAAAATATTTTTGTATCGTCTCCGATTTTACCTAATTTTCTATTTTAATTTACGTAAAAATAGGATAATAATTTTCTATTTTAAAAATATATTCTTGTCTTCAATTTAATCTCTTAATTTCTATTTTTTTATTTTATTTTAGTTATCTTTTAAGTTAAAATAGAATATTTTAATTTTAGTTTCACAGAAACACATCAATTATAAATTTCAACCAAAGTAGTAATAATAATAATAATAATATATTTATAGGAAGTGCACACTTAAATAAAATATAATTAGTAATTTACAAATATAAAATATACATGGTTATAAATATCATCATCATCCATCATCATTTATCAATGCATGATAATAATATAGTAAAAATAAAAAAAAATTAATTTTCTTTCCTAAAATATAAAACGAATTAATTCACCAAAATCACCAACTTCCATTATTAGAAAGGACCTAATCTGCAATTTATTTGAAATATTATAACTTAAAAAAATAGGTTATAACATAATTCTAAATTTAATAGATATATTTTTTTCAAATTTTTTTATCTACCTACGAGAATAATAATAATCACATAATTATTTATTTTAATCTGCATATAATTATCAATAAAATCACGTGTCAATAATTGATATATTTTTGCATAGCAAAATAATTTTACAAAATAACTTTTTTTCCATTTGAGCAGCAACTGAAACATTGTGCACAGAACTCTTAATATAGAAATGATTAACGTTGCTCTTCGTGTATTGATTAAATAAGCCTTGTATTTTTACTGCAGCTCATGACGATGGCACGAATATAGTAAAAACAAGATTAGACGAGATCTATTCAGTGCTGTTGGCGTAAATATAAAGTGAGAAATACACCAAAAAGTTCACCGCCCTTTCATTACAAAAGTGGGTTATAGCTAAACCTGTTCGTTAAGTACGCTTAGAACTCGAGCCCTGCGCTCTAGCTAATAGCTATCAGCAGAGCACCAGTGCTCAGTAGCGCAGGCTAATGCATCAGAACAGAATACTGATCTGCCCTAATCCTACAGAAATTTGATAATTTCTAAGTATCTCAAGCAGGTCAGCTCTAGAGTTTAGTCTAATCTAGCCCATAAATGAACTGTAAAGTCCCTTAATTGGAAAAATACTTTCCCATTTCAAATCTAAGACATCAATCGATTGAGTACAAAGATTATATTGTGGTTGTATTGTCTCCTAAAACTAACGGAACAATTATCGAAATAGGTATTGGCAGGAACGCTTAAGGATTGTTTTATAGGTAAGATTAAGAATTAGCTACTCAGCCACCATACATCGAAGTTGAAGGAACGTTACTTTTTCTTTTTGCGTTGAACACTGTAATTTTGGAATACAGATTTACTGTTATAATTTACTGTTAGCTTACGTGATATACTATTGTGGTGCAGCCCAACATCTACAGTCAGAATGATTTACTACTCTAATCAACAGCGATGTCATATGATATACTATTGTAGTGCAACCAGACATCTACACTCAAAATGAACGATTATACACTTCCAAATAATCTGTCCACAATCTTTGTGAAAATTCTTTACCCACTGCAGGCTCGCTATGGCTTAGTTGGCGAACCGACGTTACTTATAAGTCAGTGTCTTTCGTCATTGAAAAAATCTAATTAACTGCAACTCTAAATTATATATATAAGGAGAGAGAGAGACACACACACACAAGCACACTTCCGAATTGTAATATTTTTCCCTTTATCCTCTTTGAAAACCTACAATTGAAAGGGTGAAAAGTATTATTACCTAGCAAATTAAATTCCAAATTGATAACCCAAAACAAATTGAGATTTGCTATGTCCTAGATTAATCAAAGTCAATAAATCTTTAATTAATTAAATGAAACTTAGTACAAACAGAATTTAATAACAAATTTAATTAATAATAAAATAAAATAAGCATAAAAATTTATTATTAAAAGAAAATATTATAAAAAACTCTTCATAGGATAAAATTCTCTCGACTAATTCATGAGTCACTTCAATTTTATTAAAAAAAAATTATACCAATAATTTAAAAAAATATATTTGTAATTTTAATATTCAAAATTCTAAATATTTTTTACTCCTATGAAATTGGAAATAACATGTTATCATATTAAAATTCTATTCATGAACACCTTACAAAACTCTAAAGATTAACAATTAAGTTTAAGTGAGAGAAAGTATGGTAATTGAAGTTCAAAAAAAAATCACAAATGGCCAAGATCAAAGAAAGATTCTTAATTCTCCTTAAAGCAAATAGGTTTAAAGGGCTTAAGAGAATTCAGGGTGAAAAATATCTGATCAAAGACTCAAAAACTCCAAAAAATTACCATCCAAAAACCTTATGTTATAACTTGAGATATTTATATTTCACTGGACCGTTCAAGCAAGAGTTGGGTAAGAGTCAAGGCAAGCATGGCCGCTCGAGCATTTGTCAGGCACTACATAGGTGCCCATCTTTTGGACGATGGCCATTCGAGCATTGCTCAAGTGCTAGGTAGGTGCCCATGACCACTCGAGCACCGATCAAGCACTAGTTAGATGACAACTCTTTGGTTTCAGTTCACTCAAGCACTTGTTGAGCGCTAGTTAGGTGCTGAGCTTCTGAAGCTCCCTCTGAATCACACAAACATCCACTCAAACACCGATCAAGCATTGGTCCGGCGTAATATTTCTAGAAAATACAAGTATTAAATATTTTATTTGTGAACGAGCCAACCCAGCAACTTCTAACGATTTAAAATAGATAAATAATTCTAACACAATGATGTGCGGAGATGGACAAATTTAGAAGGAGCTCGAGCTCCCAACGAAACATTGTTAACAATAAAATAATTAAAAATATATATATATATATACACGACGCGCGCACACAACATATACATATATATAATTATAATTATACATAGATCCGAATGCTCTAGTAGTAAAAAACTTTATTAATTATTTTATTTCTATAATTTATATTTTATACATTTTAACAAAATATAAATTTATCTATATTTTTTTTGAGATTAAAAAAAATGATTTATATTTTTTTTGTTGATGGAAAATTGATTTGAGAGCACAATTGAACACTAAGAGACTGAAGCACCCTATCACCAATAATTTCAACTATATCTTATGTTAAGATTTATTTGGAATGAAACAAGTGTGAGAATCAGAGAACTACTATTTTGTCTGTTGACACTTATAGTTCTCGCAACATCAATAGATAATATATTTTCGACTATTAAACTCATTAAATTAAAATATTAAAATAAAATAGATAATAAACTTTTTTTATAAACGACAAGATTATTTACATTTAGAAAAGAATTTTTTGAGAGTATTTATTCATAAATAATGATATATAAATTTTTTGACAATTTTTTTAGATTAAATTATTTTTTACACACTTTTAATGAAAAAAAATTGATGAATAAAACTTTGTTATACTATTAAACATTATGAACTAAAGTTTGAGTGAACTTTGTTATAATTTTGAGTGTTGTGCGAGGAAGAGTATATATACATACTTATCTTATCTATCAACAAGTAAAATTATAGTTTGACAATCATAATAACTTTCTATACTTGTCAAAGCAATGAGATAGTGAGAAAACAATTTGATAGGGTTAATATGGAAAGCCCAGGTGTGTAGGCGATGCATCTTCTTTTTTTTTCTCGGATGACTGAATATTGTTAAGCACTAGTCAGAGTCTGGGTTTTGGGTTTAAAATGCTTTCATTTGCTTACTCGGCAGAAAGCAACTTCCATTTACTTCAAAACTGGTAAATTTGAAGAAAAACGGAAATTTACGAAATAATATTTGAAGTTCTGTTTCAAATAAACTTCCTTGTAATTTGTGGCGTCCTGCAGAAAAACCTCGTCTCTTGCTTGAACTTTATATTCAAAATTGGAATGACAGGACAGATGCCACTGTCCGAGGAGTCTTGTTGAATCTCGTCTAAAACACTCTTTGCTGTGCTCCAGCAAAACTTAAGTACCGATTTAAATCTTTGTTTATCAGGGAAAAGAAACCAAAATATATAACAGTTTTACTGCACCGACATAATCCTGGCTTGACACCTGTAGAATTGGGCAACTTAAACTAATACAAGTACTTCTTTACGTTGCATTCCCATGGTACAAACTGTTTTCATTTTGCTTTTCAAATGGACATTTTAGGTAGTCCCCAGTCTCATTCAAGCGTGTGTCTCAGATTCTCAGGCTCGCTTTCCATTCAGAATGTGAAAGGTGGGCGCGGTTCAAATTTTGAATAGAGTCATTTGGTGACCTGAGGAAGCCCAACGAACTTTTACGATCTTTTCTTTTTAACTGATCGCAGTCTCATTAAATATTGCTTATGAGTTACTCAGGACCCGTTCCCATTCCATAAAGTGAGTAATCAATAAAAGATAAAAACTTTTTGGGAAGTGAAAACCCCGTGGGCTTAAATGTATAAGGATGGTGATGGTTATGAATTGAAATTTAACGAAAACCCCAAGAGGTTAGCTAACATAATCTAAAAATAAATAGAAATTTAGGAAAGGACAAAGGGGTAACAGATCTGTGAACTCAGACGGTGTCTACTGACCTAAATACGTATCTGTCTCTTAGTAAGACGAGGGAGAATGAGTGGTCATGTCATCAAAAGTAAGTATCAATCACTTATGAATACAATTTTTATAACATTAATAGTTATTATGAGAATTTAAATCATACTGTCATGATTGTGTTATGATATATAATTTAAAGGTTTACGATCGGTGTGTCACGGGATCTATATTGTTGTGTCATGCATAGCCCCAAGGAGTCGGAATAGGAAGCGGAAACAAGGAAGGCTATTGTCCGAAGATTAAAAGGAAGGGCAAGGGTTTTGGGGTTCGGAAATTGAGGCGAAGTTAAAAAACAAAGGAAAAAATTAAAAGTGACCACAGGAGGCAGTATACAACACAGCGTCTTAACTACTGAAAACAACAGGTGAGTAAGTGAAAGCTCTATCACCCCATGCACAAGTCCCTTTCGAGTTCCTCTCCCCCACATCTGCCGCCTCTCTCTCTCTCTCTCTTACTCTCTCTTGGGAATGCCGACCACAAATGCAATTATCTTGCAATTAACAAGAAGCATACGTTGATCAGGACAGTATTGATCTACATACATATATATGACACATTCATGCATGCATGAGCGACATATGAATGCATATACGCAAACATGATCTGATACCATACATTGTGACTTATAAACGACACCAATAAACAGAGGGAGAGAGAGAAGGTTTCTCTGCTTCTCTGGCCTCTTATATCTACTAGACCAAATAGCTCTCTCTATTTCACTTACTAAAAGACCTTTCTCTCTTTCACAACTCAAAATCAAGAAAAGCAGATCCAAGGTGGTGGTTAAGCTGTCAATCTATCAATCAATCAATCAATCAATCATCAAGACCAATCAACAATCAGTTTTAAAAGAGAAAGAAAAGGGAACCAAAGAAGATGTCCTCCTCTTCTACCTTGTCTTTGGACCACTTCCCTACCTCCGAGCAGCTCTGTTATGTCCATTGCAACCTTTGCGACACTGTCCTCGCGGTATCATTCCTATCTTGCCTGTGTTCTCTTACCAGCTTTCTTATTCTTAATTTTCTTCACCCAATCAGCTGTTTTAGGGTTAGGGCTTTCTTCTTTATTCAATTTAATGGAAGTCTTTTCACAAGTATTCATTCTTTATGGGGGTTATTTGTTTTTATGGTAGGTGAGTGTTCCTTGCACAAGTTTATTCAAGACTGTTACCGTTCGATGTGGTCACTGTACCAACCTGCTTCCAGTGAATATGCGCGGGTTGCTTCTGCCTCCGGCTAATCAGTTTCATTTGGGTCACAGTTTTTTCGCTCCTTCCCATAATCTTCGGGTATATGATGATGAACCGGGTGTTCAAAAACTTAATTGCTATAATTGTTTATCTACTTAATTTGCAAGCTTTTACGTGTTTTTTAATAGATTAATTAAACTGTTTCTCAGGAAGAAATCGCAAATCCATCTTCAAACTTTCTGATCAATCAAACCAGCACCAATGATTTCACTGTACCCACTCGAGTAGTAGTTGATGAGCTTCCAAGGCCTCCGGTTAGCAACAGACGTGAGAACCGTTACACTTTCCTTGTCTTCCTTTTTTCTTTGATAAATTCACCGTTTACTATGAACATGTTTCTTTGAACCCGTTTAATTTGGCAGTTAGCCCCAGAGAAGAAGTGCTTTGGTCAAACAACTCATTCCTTTGCTTTCTACACCCCACATTTTATCCATTATAAAAGTTCGATACATTGTTCAAGTGGCACTTTTCTATGTTTAGCATACAGCATTTGCTTGGAGAATCAATAAAGAAGTAGAAAAAGAAGCGAAAGATCTGCTTTTTTGATCACTACAAACAGTCTTGAAGTTATTTTGGTATTCTGTGGTAAAAGAAAAGGCATCTTTATACAGGAAGTAGAGCCAAAACCTTATTATGCCTACAATTCCGGCCTTACGCTTTGTTTTAGGGATTAGCTACAAATTTAGGGTGTGTTCATTTTTACTTCCAGGTGGTACTTAACAAAAGCCATGAAAACTACAATATTAACCTCACTATAACAATGAGCAGTATTCTTGTGACTCAAAAAATGAATTATACATCATAGTCAATGTAGGAATATTTTGCTTGAAATCCAATTGACAATACTGCTTTCATGTCTTTCCTTTTTATCTTTTATTTTCACTTCATTTCCAATTTTCTATTTGAAACTTAATGTAGCTCGCAGACTAGGCTTTAATTGTCCATATGGGGTATTAATTTGTGAGCGAAATAGAGTTAGTCCTACTCATGAACTATAGTTAGTAAAAAATGATCACGCGGTTTCTTATCCTGGAAATGTAATTGGTAAAGAATTTGTGAATAGAAAGTTGATAGATGATGATGAAATGACAGTACAGAGAGAGATAAGGAAAGAAGGTAGAGAATTCCAGTAGAGGTTAACATTGTGATTTGAATGTATTTGTAACTATGTCTGCTTATCTTCAGCTCCAGAGAAGAGACAAAGAGTCCCCTCGGCGTACAACCGGTTCATCAAGTGAGTAATGATTTCGGGCTCTCTCTCTCTCCTCTCTCTCTTTCTACATTTATAATTACATATATAATAGGTTTTGGCTTAAAACCTTGCTAAATTTGAAGAAAATATTACTGGTAAATCCCTCTCGATCTGCAGGGACGAGATCCAACGCATTAAGGCTGGAAATCCTGATATAACCCACAGAGAAGCCTTCAGTGCAGCTGCTAAGAATGTACGATCCAAGACAACTCTTTAAGATTTCTTCTTTGCCAAATTAGGGTTTCCTTGCCTAAACAAATTTATCAGGGTTTCTTTTTAATTTATATATTTTTATTATCACAATATTCTATCTTTAACTGAACATATTTTGTTTGCATTTTGACAGTGGGCCCACTTCCCACATATTCACTTTGGTCTTATGCCTGACAGGGCAGTGAAGGAGGCTGACGTGCGCCAGCAGGCAAATAATCTCTCTTCTCTCTGTTTCTCTCTTTGATCTTTATTCTTGCACATATTATCTTTTAAGTATTTTTGTGTTATAGAGTTGACGTTTCACTGTGATTTGATTTTCGGTAGGAAGGAGATGATGTTCTGCTGAAAGATGGTTTTTTTGCTTCAGCAAATGTGGGTGTCTCCCCTTACTAATTAATAAGGGAGGAAATTTGAGTACGTGCATGCTGCTGGGATTTTAGTTCTTCTCTCTTTCTGTCTTAACTTAGTTGCAGAGGAGTTTCCATCTGTTAACAAGTTAATTTGGAGTTTATTGTCATCCAGTTTAACGACTCTTATTAGTTTAAGTACCTCAACCCCTTGTGCTACTGAACTCGAGGTTTGTTTTAATGTTGATATTTCGTCTCGCATTCTATTTCTATGTCTATCTTTTAATTGCTTTCCAAGATCTGAACCTAGCTACTATCATCATACTTTCTCATGTTAATTAATCGCCTAATCAGGTACTTCATTGCTTGGCCTATTTATGTTCCTATCCATATTTATATAATTATCTATGCAGTTCAGTCTGAGGATACTATATACATTTTTCATATCACTTCTACACACACACACACACACACATGCAAGTAACTTTTTGATTATATTAGCTGCTATTTAATAATCTCTCTGATATCATTTATTTGGCTTATTTACCCAAATTTATAATTAACGCCTTATTATGATGGATTCAATATAATTAAAACAATTTTTAAAAAAACTAAACTAAAAATTGTACCCTTTATAATATCCCAAATAGATACGGTACCATAGAAACATGGACTCATTTAGTAGAGCCATGTAAAACCAGATGGGAACACTTTTGATCTCAACAATTTTAATTTTTATCTGAAGCATAATTGTATATTCTCCCAATTAAGATGGTGAATATTGAAATGAATTTGGCCCCTGAATGCAATGATGCAACGCTACAGCTATGTTGTTTGTTTTTGAAGATTACTGTGAAGAAGATTTTCTAATCAAAGATGGTGCGTAGAGAATGACATAAACCAGATCCTCAACATTAAAAAAGAAAAACTGGAGATAAACAGTGCAAAGTCAATTTGTTCTAGCGTATTCATTTTCAAACGTATACATTATTTTAGATCGAATCCAAAAATTAAGTTGAAGTTGGTTTTAATAGCATTAGAATGTGATTGATACAAATTACAAATGTCATGAATTAATTAAGATAAATAGTTTGTTCCTGAACGTCATGTATATATTGTTTAATTTATATACGGCGTTTTAAATATATTGAGAAAGAAAGACAAACATTTAAGTAAAGTCAAAAACCTTATTCACTGTAGACTTTTATTTAATTTCTTCTAAAGTACAGGCATTTTAGATACATACAAAAATTATATCTAGGAAACTTGGAGGAGAGCAATGTTTAATTTGGCAATGTTGGAGTTGTGGGGAAAAATGATTTCCGTGGGATCAACGGATTAATGAAAATTCATCGACCTAATTTTAACATTCTCCTTGGATGACACCAATTTCTATTACAGTTGAACATGCTCATCAATGCTGCCTTATTAAAAAACTTGTCAGCGAAAATAAAACTTGATCCAAGGTAAAAAAAAATAGTACAAGAAACATTTATCCAGTATCTATTCCTCTTAATGAAATTCTTTCTCTAAGAATAACTAACATACGAGGACCATGAAAGAGTGGGAGCATATGAATAATTTTAGGGTTCATAATACTTTATAAACTTGAAACTTCATATTCTAGTCAAATAATTAATATTATATATCAATAAAAAAATAACTTGAAAGAATAAATATTAAAAATATAACTCAAAATAATTAATCGAGAAATATTATATTAATATTACTACTAAAAATAAAGTACTACAAACAATAAACACAAATATATGTAATGTGACATCCTTAATTTTTGATGTGAAAAATTCAATTTAATGGCAATCACATAGCATACTCAAAAAGGACAGTTATATGAGAATAGAAATATATAGAAGTAGATTCACAATATAAGAGCAATATAATGTAAAAGTATTTAACTAAAAATATGAAAATAAATAAATAAATAAATTGAATAGTTTATGTACTTAGATCACATTGACAAATTGTCATAAATCAATTAAGAAAGAAAGAGAAAATGTTTAACTAAAAGTATGAAAAAAATTAAATACTGATCATATTGACAACATGTACTTGACAACATGTACTTACAAATAAATCGAGAAAGAGTAAATATTTAACTAGAAGTACAAAATCTTATTCAATATATAAGACTTTAATTTTTATTGAATTCGATTATATTTCTTCTAAAGTACAAGTATTAATTACAAACGTATGTGCATATATACATGTGTGTGTACGCGCGCACACACATAAGAGAACAATAAATTTAACAACGTGAAAGTTGTGAAAAAAAGTGATTTCGGTGGAATCCACAAAATTAAGAAAGCGATGTAACACACCAATATTTGTTCTTATTAAAAATATTAACGTTATATATATATATATATATATATATATATATTATATATATATTTGTTCCAACTTTCTAATCTCACTTATTTGTCAAAGAATTTGGTGGTGACAAGGAAAAGTGTAGAACTAATCACTCTTAATTTGATGTCATTAACCAATCAGTTTTTATTTTTAAAAGATTTGACTATAATATGTTAGATTTAAAATATATTTAATTTTTATATTAATTATTGTTTTAAAATTTTATATTTATGTTTTATATTTTTAAATTTTATATTAATTATTTTAATTTTATATTTTCCATTTTAAGCTAATTGTTTTAAATTTTTTTATTCCATTTCAAATTTTTTCTTTCATATTTTAAGTTTTACTGTTAAAAAATATAAGATGCATAGAATATATCTTTATCAAGTCCATCTTTAAAATATTTTGAGTGAGTTTATGCGTTTTCCACAACTTTAAAGAAATTAATTATCATTTTCATCCCAAGTTGATTGTTCACAAACTTTATTTATATATCATAAACTTTCCTACTTTTCTGAGCTTCCATGCATATAAACCAACCAAAATTTTCGAACAGAGTTTTCATTTGTCATAAGTCATAGATAACTACGTATTTGTGTATTATTTTCCCTTCCATGATTGGTGTATAAATTTCTGAGTTTCAGCGAGTTGGGAAATAATGTCTCGGCAAAATGATACAGATTAATGAAGACAGATTTCAAGTGGGTGCATCCTTTTCTTCAGTCTCACTGGACACATCTGGAGAGTCTTCAAATTACCTAAGAACAGCCAAATAATTAAAAATTTTATTAAAAACTCTACTCACAAAAACATACTAGTACAAAATGAGTTTGAACAAGCTCTACTTGAAAATGTAATATCAAAAAGATGATTAAAAATTAAAAGCGTAAAGAGACAAATGAAATAAGATTATTTAACAATTTATAATAATTACTCAAATGAAGTATTATTTTTGATTTAAAATTTTAAAAACTAAATACATAATTGGATAAATTTATTTTACAAAAAAAATATTTTACAAAAAAAAACAAAAAATAATTAAATTCATGTGATTGGATTATTTTACAACTTTTAACAATTAAATAGAATAGCATGTATAATAACTTATTACTTTTTTAACCGAAGATAATACTCTCTCTGGGTTGAAGACAAATGTGCATTTTTTAAAATTTAGAAAACATATCTAATGTTATGAAATTATGTAAATTAAATTGTATTCATACCAATCTTTAGGAGTGTGACTATAATTATCTCTCCTTGCTAGTTAAGTGATTGAGAAAGTTCACTTAGGATTGAAGTGAGGATATATAACATTTTTCAAATATTATGAAGTGTACATGTTCTGATAGTATGTAAACTAATGTCAAAATAAGACAAACATCAAGGAATATATTAGTGATGGAGTCACCTAATGCCTATGGCAGAATTAGTCTGAAATCTAAATAGAGTTGAATGTCTGAATCTAAAAATCTAATTATTTTTTAGTTTGATATATGATTATATTTATTAAGTTATTTTTTAAGTAAAAACTATACAAAAATTGATAATTTTAAAATTTGTAAACACTCTTTAAATTATAAATAAATAATAAATATATTAAAAAAAATTAAAAATAAAATTAATTTTTACTCGTAAAAAGAGCTATGTTAATGTCAATTTTGTTAAAAATGATGTCATATGAAAATGTGTGTGTGTGTATTTTAATTCATAAGAAAATTTTAATAAATTTAAATCATTAAAATTAAAATTATACTACTTTAAAATAACAAATATCTCAAGATATGTAATTCATCATCATGATAATAATGATTCACAATAAATTAATCAATAAAATGTTAAGATATTCTCATTATTGTAAAATTATGTTAATACAAAAAGTATTAACATGTTAATTACAAATTTTGATGGAATGAATTTGAAGAGTGTAAAAGAAATATATATCATATATATATATATATATGCCTTTAAAAAAATTAGATGTTTTATATAAGTAATGATGCAAATAAATTTAATTTATTATGTATATTTTAAAAAATAATTAATAAATAATTTATTAATATTATATATTTAAAATAAAAAAAATATATGAATGCTAGAAATCAAACTCAAGTCACTTGAATAACAAATAATATATTTACCACTCAATTATAATAGCTTTTCTCCTATGAGTTAATATTTATATATTATTTAATACTATTTTAAAAATAAATGGTCATTTAAAAGTAAAATTGTTTGAAATTAGTTAAACGGGATAATTTGATGAGATTTTTAAAGCTAATTATTTACATAAATAACCTTTAAATAAAGGATTTTTAAAAAATTAAAAATTTTAATATTTTAATTTCTTTTTAAAGTTATTATTATGGATTTTACAAATTTTTTTATTTGTTATACTAATATTCTTTCTCTTTTTCTTTTTACACCATGCTTTACGAGTTCTATTATGTATAAGCATCTTAATTCTACAAATTATATTTTAATTTTTAGTCTTATTAGTTTAAAATTTTCTTTAATTTAATTATATTGTATATAAAATACAACCAAAATGAATGATGTTGATTAACATTCATATGTTTAATCTATCATCATGCTTTGCATGTATTATCTTTGCCTATAGATCTAATAAATTAGGAAACACTTTGTTAAAATATATTGGGACTCAGGTTATGAAATTGTTCATTATGTTACTACTTGAACTTGCAACGCAAGGTATCAATGCCCATTTCTAACTAGGATAGGATTGTTTTTTGGAAGGTCAAAGTGAAGAATATTTCTGATTGAAACAAACTTCGGCTATGCCCGACCCGTCTGAAAATAATGCCCGCATTGCAGGTCTATCTCCGAAACTCTAGCATAAGTCCGTTGCATATGATATGATGCATACTTACAGCATATGTATCAAACTATTCCAAGAAATGAAGAGAGCAGAATTCCACCCACTAATCATAAGCAATTTGAAAGTTGATATTTGTTTTAGAGTTAAATCCAACTGAAGCAGAATGAACATGGCAAATTATGGAGACTTGTAGAAAAACTTAGAAAGGCAAAATGCAAGTGTGGTAGGAATATAAACGAGAGATCACATTTTGGATTAGATTGTCTGCAACCATGTGAATCTTTGATGGGCATATTATTTTTAGTTTGCCTGAGATGTGTTCATAAAAGGAGAAACCACACTAGTTCAAGTAACTTCTCATCTCCTGGTGGCAAATTTGTTACACAGGTGAGTATCTCCCTTTTATGGGAATGAAAATTGTTGAATATCGGACAGAACCTCAAATTTTGAGTGTGATGTAATGTTCAAAAGAGTTCTAACAAACGTATTATTAGTAGAGTTGTAATAATTATTATATATATATATATATAAGAAAGTGTGTTGTTGATAAAAGACACCATGAATGTTTGAAGGGACAGGATGAGGAAGCTTTGAAGCAGGTTGGCGTGACTTGTAAAGTTGAAATTATGCATTGGATTCGGCCATTTCCAAATCAAACACTGCAGGACATTTCAAAAAGTCTTTAAAACGTAGATGATCCCTTCTCACAACCGCTTGTATATATCGCTTTAAAAGCTGTTTCTTCTCAACTTGTTCCTTCATCCCCACCCAAAAAAGCATTGGACATCATCAATGAAATGCAGACATCTTTTTATTTTGAAGTCAACATGCCAAGTAGAAGCATGCAGCACAGCATTTCAACTTTCTGCTTTTTAGAAAATTGCTGCTACCTTATGAAAAGAAGAGCCCACGTTATATACACACACACACATGTATATACGTTTAAATTTTGCACAGCATTATACAGGCAAATGCAGATCAAAATGAATGGCTTAACTAGCTACTGCTTCTAGTAATCAATGCTGCATGTGAAATTCTCCCTGAAAAGTGACAACGATGTCCAGACAACGGGGAATTGAAGTCGTGTGAAATCGTTCCAGTGGATTAATGATGTTCCAATTCGTGTTTCTTCTTAAGATAAGTCCGATTATTAGGCTGGTTTTGTTGCCAGGTGTTGAACTGATTGTTTGGCACAACGAATATGGAAGATGGTCCAGAGACTCCAGAGTATAATGGGGAATTGGCGTGGTAATCCAGCTGGCCTGCTTGCTGGCAACAACGAAGCAAAGAAAGAAAAAGAGCACATAAAATAAAATCTACAAAAAGGAAATTAACATGATATCCAGCTGGATCGACTTCATGTGGGACTTGCGTACTTGCCCAGCTTATTTCCCCTGGTTCACAGACTGTTTTTAGGAGTTGGGCAAGTGAATCGGCGGAAAACCGGAAACTAGGAAGTAGGATGTTAAGTGTATTGAAAATTGATGAATTTTGTCATCAGTGCAAAAACTGTAGGTAATAAAAGAATGATAGATCCAGTAAATTAAACAAGAAACCTTGGGACACCTAAAAACATGCAGAAGAATACATATCAAAATCACCTAGACACAATTTAACAACATTGTAGACAAGTGAAAAACATAATACATGTCAAAAAACACACACCTGAACACTCACAACAACCACAAACCTCGCTTTGAAGCCAAAGATCCAATATAGAAGAAACATCCTAGAGGAAAAGCATACCGCAAATGGTCATAAACAGTGCGAACAACAGCTTCACTCTATCACCTCTAATTGCTGTGGCCACAGAAATGTCTTCTGGCCTGAAAAGAAACAATGTATGTCGGAAGTGATTATCTTTCCTCAAAAAATAACCTAAGAAGGATATATGCATAAAAGATTATCGTCCATACTTTTGCAAGTGACTAAGGGCACCACAAAAGAGGGCATTGTCTGGTATGGGCAACTCAGTTTTGTTCGTAGCCTCTGGATTGACAACTCTGACATATGTCTCTTGGCCAAGATACCATGAGTCAAGGTTTTCTGTCCTGAGATTCCAGATTCCAACATTGTCAAGTGATACCAAGATTGCAGTCCATGCTCCAGGATAAACCTAGACAGCAGGAGAAGAGAGAAATTATACTCATGGCCACAAGATAATAAAAAAGAGAGCTCTTATGGTCATCTCGGCTTTCTGTGCTACAATTTAGTAGGTCTTGATCACCACAGTTTCAAAACTCAAGGTTAGGTTTGACATTTAAAGAACAAATGTTACATGGAATGCATCATGAAAGTTCCCACTATTTATTAATTTTCCTGTCAACTCGCCAGAATAATAAGTGATTAATGTTGAATTTTTCTGATGATGCAAACAGCAATTTTATTAGCATGTACAAATCAAACAAGAATTAAGAGTAGAAATCTCTCAATGACACACCTGTGTTGTGGTGCGGGCAATACCATCCCACTTGTTATATGTGCCCCTGCTATTATCAGTCCACTCTCCATAATCCATCCTGCAAATGGATGATGAAAGAGGTGTTAAAAGCATATTGTTACATCAGTTATGCATGAGGGACGTGCAGAAATAATGATGACTAAACAACAGAAACAAATGCCTACCCAACTACAAAAAATGCATATCCACTCATGTGATAGGTATGCATCTTGGTGTCATTGTTTTGAAGGATGACTTCCATAAATCCCCTATATGTTCCATTAATTACAGTCGTTTCCATCTGAGGTGCTCCAGTAAGTGGCCTATCGGGAAAATCAAGCTTATAAACTCCCTTCACTTTGTACCAGTCAGCAAGCCTAATTGGTGTGACAGGATTAACAAATGATATTCCACTGAGAGTTGCCCGTCTTTTACCATTAATCATTTCTGGTGGTTTGTTTTTTAACACATAAACTTCTGTCACATTGATGGAGCCATATCTAAAAGAACCTTGTGGGTTTGGGCGAGCACCACTGGCGGATACATTCCATCTGCATAAGAAACCTCAAAAGTGAGCAAAGATACAAAGCCAATTCAAAAGAACAGATAACACTTTTATCAGGTTTTTCAACCAACACAATCTCCACCTTCAAATCAAAAGCAATATTCTTTTACCAAGTATCAGAATTTCTTCTTCAGTGACAAGTGAAACAAAGTCACTAAATAAAGAACTAACGGAGTTAAGATTTCCTGAGCTCTCCAAATACCATAGAGCACAAAACAAAAAGTAACTTCATATTATATATCAGGAACAACAAAGAAATAACTCAGTTTGCTGATAACAATGAGCTAATGTATAAGTAAAAACAACCTGATGGATCTTGCTTGGTTCATGGAGAAGGTTTTGTCGAATTCATCATTTGGAGCATCTGGGAGGGGACCATGTGCCTTTCCTTTGGAATTCGAATAGTGCAAGATGGCAACGCCAGTAACTCTTTTCCATATTGATTCATTCACAAACCTGGCACTTGCTACAATGTAATAATCGCTACTGGCATTTTGATCCATGGTTACCAAAAAAGAATAAGACTGTCCTACATGTATATCTAAGCTAGTATAATTTTGTTGCACTGTATATGATCCTTCGGTCTCTGCTAGAAGCAAATTATGGTTTTGGATCCTGAAATTCAGAGAAGTTGATATTCCAACATTGTGCACACGAATGCGATAAGTTTTCCCTGTCCAACACCAAAAACATAAATAAATAAATGCCAACTAAATTCTGCCCTGAATGAAATGATAAGAAACGATTTACAGAGTTACAAAATCGATCTAAGGTCACCAATCAATAATAGTTAAATGGAATGTCGAACACAGGCATATCCATAACATTTTCTGCCTGTTAACGGACAAAGGATTTAGAATGAAGTTTGTTTCCTACTGCAGCAGAACATAAATAGTTTGGTCATTTAAAAAAATTATAAATCAGATGCCAGAGACATGTAGAATGATTTAGTTTATTCATGTCAGTAGCCCCATATGCATTAGCACTGCTGGAAATCTACCCCAATCAATATGCCTGAGATGATTTATCTCACAAGGAAATGGCAATCCCCAAATAAGCAAGTAACAGTGAAGAAAATGCACATCTACAAAATTAGTAGTCATGCAAATAGGAGCTTAACCACCAATCCATAATAAGTCATCAGCCAAAAAACATGGTATGTTCAACATAATTTTGAGCATCCAGCTAGCCAGGATTTGACTAACCTGGAAGGTTGATAAGCTATATGTAATGTGCTATCCATCAAAAGAAGTTTTGCTAACAATGTCTTACGTGGAATACCCACCTGGGTGGACATCAATTGTTTCATAATCAATTCCATCGGGAACAAGTGTAGTGTTATATTGGTAAGGGCCTTTCCCATTAATTAGAACCCCATCAGGCATTCCTAGACCTTTCCCAGCATCAAGTGTCTTCCTCAAAGCCTGCAATTCAAAAGTTAACCATAATCAGACACGTTGTACTCTAAACTATAAACCATACTAAAAATGCTAAAGTCCCGTGAATACAAAGACTACTAACCGTGTGGTTCCTTGTATACCAATCACCGATCAAAATTGTAATATCCCCATCTGGGGTTTCAAAAGGAATCGGAATAACTGCTCGGTTATTTATCATAAATCCACCAAAACCACCTGATGCTCTCTGAAAATGGAGAGATGGGAAGTAAAAGAAACTCCCGATTTGGTCCTTAACCTGAAACTGGTAAGTCCAGTTCCACTTTGGAGGAATGGGACAATTGGTGCCCAATAGCCCATCTTGCCATGAACTACGCCTTTGTTGGACACCAGACCTGTCAAGCAACAAAATTTTGGTAACATTATCATTATACACTGATGCCTGTATGTAAACTTGCCGGAAAATTGGTAGAAAATTTTACCAGTGTATTAGTAGACTTTCGTCTAATTTGTTTTTCACATTGACAGCGACATTGTTATTAGTAGTAACATTAATAGTTGGACCCGGAAACTTCCCGTTAATAGCAATAACCTGCAACGTAATGCCAATACACAGTCACTTACTAGACTTCCAATATGCCAAATACTGAACACTAAGCTCAAATAATGAAAATAGCGGGCACAGATTATAGATCTGAAACTAAAAACTGAAACTTGAAGAAAAATAAAGCTGAGCCTATGGTAATGACGCAAGTCCGCATGAAGCAAAATAGGAAAAGAAAAATATGCAAGTAAAGAAGAGATCTAGAAAAGATACCTGTTGAGGGACACCAAGAGGGGAAGCAGCAATGTAAGAAACTTCAAAGTCATAAAAAACGAATGGATCTGCAGCAGAACACAAGCTCGCAAGCAAGCCAATGTGGACAAGAAACAGAGGTAAACCTCCAAAAAAAGTCATTTATGAATGTTTTTCAGACTTTCAAACGTCTTTTCAACAAATTTAGAGCTAAATTTTCTTAAAACTTTTTCTGGGTTTTACATTATCAGATAAGAAAACAGAAGAAGAAGAAGAAAGCAGAGCCTCCAAAGCGTTTTAAAACAGTACTTGAGAAAGAGAGAGCGAGCGAGCGAACGGCTATATCTCAATTTGTTGGGGGTTGGGTAGGAGCAGTTATTTTTTGGGCCTGAATTACGGCGGAAAAAACAAAATTGTAAAAGTGTGACTGACGATCCCAAACTTTTGTCGGTAACACCTCATCATTACACAAATATGGAGGAGAAAAAAAAATTAAAATGTTGTTTTACAGAGAAAGTGTAGGAGACAGTGACAGCCAGTTAGTTCACTCTCAAAGTAAAGATGGCTAAACATTTTAAGTACCATTAATTAAATTACGCTATCAGGGTTCCAATAATGCTATTTTATTATATTCATGGCTTCAAAATTTTCCACCTATAACAAAAAACAAAAAAAAGAAATAAATAAAAATATTTTATAATAAACAACAGTTAACTAAATCATAATACACTAAGAGGGTTATTTTATAATTATAACAATTAATAAAAAAATTAATCATAATTAATCATAATAATAAAAAAAATTAGAGAAAGGTAAATGGTCCATGTGAAAATATTTAGATTAATACAAAAATAATTAAATTTTTTTATTGATAAAATTTAAGATTTTTAATTTTGATAATATAATATCATTTTGTCACGCCCTTTTGAAATCCCACAATCACAGATGTAGAGGTACCACTGCCACCACAGACACACACATGCGCGTATGGTATTAATTGTGTGTACAGTTCGAAGACAAGACCCCCAACGGTCAGATCCTCTGAAAAAGGTCACACGATTGCCAGCTAAGCTCTCGTACAAATGTGGACCCCCACTGTTTCCGTAAATAGGTTCGGGGATTGTCTGCGTGTTCTGTTGATGAGTTGGATCGGTAACGGTAACACCACTCCACGTAATAACCGCTCGATTTGATTACCTAATTCACGGTTTTGGAAATCGGGAACATTATTATGATAATCCCGTTAGTGAAAACCAACGGACAAACAGAAATAGCAAGACGGTGTTAATTAAGGGTAGGGTAATCACGAGACCTTTTGATCCCATCAACAGATTAAACTTAATGGATTAAAGAAATCAATCTTTAAACTATTTTAATCTGTTAGCTTTTGCATTTTTAAAAAATAAAAATTTTCACTTTATTTTACAAAAATTAATAAAATTAAATTAATATACGGACAAAGCAGGACATCAATCCTAATTAACGGACGAGGATGTAATGTTGCTTTTCTAGGGCACCAAACTACCGTTTTCAACAATTATTAATTATTATTTATAAATAATTTAAAATTAAAACAAAAATTTTATTAAATTAATTTTTAATATTCTTATGTCAATGAATTAATTACTTTTAACGTTAAATATTTAAAAAATATATATTTTTATCATGATTCGTGCATTGCAATACTTAACAATTTTAAACGCATCAAAAAATCACTTTTGGCTTTTGGTGTTTATACACTTTATCTTGGCTATTGCAAAAAATAAAACAACACATATAATATAAATATAATTTTAGTTGGGTGAATTATTTTCTAAATTAAATAGGAATGTATTTTTTTAAATAAAAAAAAATTATTTTATAAAATTTTTTAAAATTTTTATATTTATTTAAATATTTTTTTCTTTTATTTTCAAAATGTATCATAAAATAAATTTTTTAAATAATCATAGATAAACACATTATTCAATAAAACTACAAAAATTAAAAAAATTCTCTTATTATGAAAATTTCAAAAATTACGAAATAAACAGTACACGCATAATGAACAATAACCAATAATAACTAATATAATATATTATAATATGATAGTTATACTCTATTTTTCAAAAAGATACAAATCAATACAAATCTTACCAATTTAGTAAAACTATATATGTTATACATATAGTTACAATTGCAAGAAAAAAAAATATATGTCAAACCAGCCTAACATTTGTCTAAAATCAATATTGTCGGCCTTGGTTAAACTTGGAACATGGGGGGTTTGGATTGGAGTGAGTAAATGGACAAATGAAATAAATAAAATTCGTTGCCTGCCTACCAGCTGGTAGTTTGGTCCATAACTATCGTAATTAACATAATGATAACTCCAATAATCAATTGCCCCAAACGCTAAAATTTGACAGCCTAGCATTTGCAAAAATCTTATGGCAATGGCTTTAGCCCCTTCGGCTAGATCTAAAACGACACGAGCCTTCGTGGTAGAGTGGCGAGAGCGTGAGCGTATCGTATCATCATAAATGAAAATTACTTGTACAGGGGAGGTCACGGTCTATTGTTGGTTAGAAATGAGATATGGGTCTTTGTGTTTGACCCGTGCTTGACAAGATACAATTAACGAAACATGACATTCATATACAAAATATAGTACTAAAATTGGAAATAGGAATTCAAGCGGTGTTAATGATGGTAAGGCTTTCTGAATGCAAAAGGAAATGGCAATGGGTGTCAATCATTTCCATCACATGTTGTGTGGTACTCAGATAGCGACTTCACACCACTGCATGCATATTCTAAACATGCCAACTCAGTTACGATTAGGGATGATAGCGTGCAAATTTGGTTGGGATGGATGGTTTCAATTTGTAGCTCTGTTTCTTAAAGAAAATTCAATACCAAATTCACTCCGAATTTCATATTTTATTATTAAATTTATTTAAATAAATTTTTAATAACTATCAAATTTACATAAATATTCATAAATTTTTAACAAATATTTTTATATTTTCAAACTATAGTAATACTATTAATAACTATCAAATTTAAATTTATAAAATATCTAACTAAAACTATAAATTTTCAACTTTAATTCAAAATAAAATAAATAATTCATATAAAATATTAAGTACATTTAATATAAAATAAAATTAATCATAATTTAATTAAAAAATAAAAATTATTTTTATAAATTTATACATAAAATATTATAAATCTAAAATAAAAATTTATAAACTCGTAAATTTAAAATAAAAGTGCACAAACTCATAAGTCTAGAAATAAATGATAGCAAAAATATTATTGAATCTAATCTTGCAAACAAGATCATTGTTTTAATACTTTTCGTATATAACATTACAAGTACAATAATAATTTCTATTATCCATTTATTGTTGTTGAGCTACTATAAGTATACAATGGAGTTATTCAACATATATATATATATATATATTCAATTAATTAATCATTTATTGATATTTTCTTATGATAAAATTACGAGTATATAACAATAATAAAATTGATGGGATTAAAAGAATTGTTAATATTTGAGGACATAAGAAAGGTGGCGTACTCATAAAATATTGCAAGTAAAGTGTTAAAATTGTAGCCACCAAATTTTGAAAGTTTTAAAGAAATAATAGATTTATAATTATGATAGAATAAAAAATAATAAATTAATATTTTTATTTTATTCAATTGTAACGAATTTATTGATACTCGTTGTAAATATTTATGAATATTCATCCATATTTGCATTCTTCTCAAACCAGTTACATATATAAAAAAAAATTCAAACTTATTAAAAGGCATACCAAATTTGTTCCATGACAAAAGAATACTAGAGTAAAATTATCATCCATAATTATGATACTACTCTCCTAATCTCGAGTTCAATAATCTTCTATTGAGATAAAGTACTTATATATTTTCACTCTAATTTTCAATCTTGTTAATAGTCCAAGATTTTGTTTGAATTTGTATTAATTTTACCGTATTTTCAAAATAAATTGAATAAAATATTTGATAATATTAATTTTTAGCGTAATTTATTCTATTTTTTTAATATTTAATATTTAGTACTTTTTTTATTTTATAATTGATTAATTTAATAATAATTAAAAAAATCACCGAAACCAGTTGGTAAATTGATTGAGCTGGCTGGCATAACATGAGTAAAACGGCCATAGCAATAGGAAAGAAATGAAAAGCAAGACCTACATTACACTCAAGGCCACATGGAGGAACTAGTACCTATTTAAAAAAACAAAAAAAGATGAAGAAGACATCCCACTTCTGTCAATTGGAAGCCTGTCAAATTTGCATTAAAAACGGTCCATACTATATTAGTATTATTAATATATTAAAATTATTTAATCAATAAAATTAAAAATATATATTCATTAATAATGGATGAAATAAGCAATAAAAAATTTTATTAATTAAATGATAAAATTATTTATTATTTTTTTATTCTTTATTAATAAATAAATATATATTTATTTTATTAATTAAATAATTTGGTCCCAATTTGCAAAATGAGTGGCGCAATCATATGCAGTCTCCGCCACATGAAGTTGGTAAACGAAATCAAATGGGCCAGCTGCCGCGAATCCAGCAGCAAATGGCTCTCTCAAGGGGAGGGGCCATTAAGCTTACCTTAAATGATATTCTTGTCTTTAACCTCCAAATTAAGAAAGCATAATTAATGTATGTGAAAGGGGGAAAACCAATCGTGATTCTAGGAATTAATTATACACCTTTTGGAAGGATTACTATGCATACACAGACAATATCATGGTCGTGGGTTACCCCAATACAGAGAAACTTTTGAAGATGCCCTGGCCACCTAACCAATTATTATTTTGTTTTTCGTACAAGTTTAGCCCAAACTAACCCATAGATTGATTGAACAAAGCCCGTGTTCACGTCTTCCTCTGCAAATAAGATCAGGCCTAAACATCAAGCTCATTAAGCCTGCCAACTTTAAATGCCATAAAATCAATAATTACATTCTATTTTATAATTATAATTAAGCATCGCAAATCATTAATAATTTTTACTAATTGACTATCCATCTAGAATGTACTCCAATTATGGTGATACAATTTTTAGTATTCATTTACATTTGTGAAGCTTAATTATACTTAGTATTAATTTTTTTATCTTAAAAGTTACAACTCGACAAATAGATTGCGTAAATAAAATTGATTAATCTTATTCGACTTGTTTATTTATTGTCATTAAATTTTTATTTTTAAAATAATATCGATTTAAAAAATTATTTTAAAATTTTTAATTAAATATTGTTTAGATAATAACTTTTGCTTGTCATTTTTATTAAATTTTGATTTTTTTTTATTATTATTCAAATTGTGAGATTGGCACGGCGGCTCTTACTAATAAAATTGTATAAATTTTAGAGTTTATTTGTATATAATAAATTAATAAAAGATTTAATTAAGTTATTTTAATATTTATACGAGCGGCAAATTGATGGGTTAATTATATACAAATCTTTCGACCATAAACAAACTCTATGACTAACCGTCTATTTATTTGCATCTTAACATGACAATAAATCATTCATTTGTGTCTATTAGTTATTTGGATGGGAAATGGTGGACGACCTGTCATTTCACGTACCAATCAACTAGACGAGAAAAAGTTCGCTTCTTAATCTTTTGGATGACACGTCGGTCCAATTTTACACATGGACTATGAGCCATCCAAGCATTCCTGGCCAAGTTTTGATTACTCGGCCATGGGCTCTTGACATAGATTGTAAATACACAAAACTCCTAAGAAACTTGGCAGATAAAACTAACCACTAACTATTTTCTTGATCCGTATGTACTGGGGCAAAAATTCAATGAACAATCAATTTCTACGAATCATTAATCACAGGATCAAGAGAACGGTATTGGAAGGATAACTAAATTCCATTCCCATCTAACAATGATGAAATAACAAATTAATTTGAAGGCACTAACATAGTCCAAAAGTTTGTCGGGTCTTTTACAACTCTTGGTCCTCGGAGAATGGTCGGATGAACGCAGAATTCATTTGCCATATTTTGACTGAGCTGGTAATGCTAGTCCTGGTCGCATTGTTAAACAAAAATACCCTGGCTGCTCCATAGATTGCTTTTGTTGGATAAACTCGGGAAGTGATTGTTGTTCTCCCACCTTGAGCAAATCCTTCAACTATTGAATGATCCACCTTTATAACGCACATTTCCAACCAAATTAGAGTTTGTGATTCAGTTAGCAATGCCCAGCTACACACACACACACACATATCCATCTATGAAGGACAAAGAAACATCAGCTCACCAGTATTCTCATAGAAAATTTGTTGCCTTTTAGTACTGGAACAAAGCTTCCGTAGATCTTTTTATTGACATCGCCTGCCTTGGAAGACCTGCAAGAAACAGTTTTAGTTTGATAGATTCAATCGTTGCGGATGGTTTTGATTAATTTGATGTCAAGAGAAGCATGATGATAAAAGGCGTGTACCTTGATTGATCAATGCAGAAGAAAGACTCGAGATTTCCATCATTTCCTTTTGCGACGTAGAAATAGACGGGAGTCTGCTCAGAGAGGCTATCATCTGCAAGAACCAGGAGGCCAAAGGGTCCTAAAGCACCACGTTGAGCAGCTCCACCACTGGTGCTGCAGCTGAATTCCACATTTGTCTCAGCTGTTTTCTGCAAAGCTTCCTTGTCTAGCTCAAACTCGGCTAGGATATCCAACTGTGACATTGCAGAAATTTCCATGTCAGATAAAACTTTCCAATTTAGCATTAAAAATGGAGATACATACTAATTAAGCGTTTTACCTGAGTGGCTGGGCCAACATCAAGTGGCATCAATGACCCTCCCTTGAGCTCTATCTTTTCAAAGTTCTTGCTGGTCGACCTCAAACTATCTACTTCCTCTACTGGCCATTGGAGAAGATTTGCACCAGTTTTCTGGTCGTACAACACTGTCCTTGGAATGCCCTGTAGTGATGCCCATCCTTTCCTCACATCTGAAATTTCACTATCAGACTCTCCAATCCAGCCCCACAACACTCTTCTCTTCTTGTTCTGATCATAGAACGTCTTAGAAGCATAGAACAACCCATAATCATATCTAATTCCAACGCCAACATCGATTTTGGGATTATCTGGAACCCATGTAACATTGTTCTCATAATAAGTACCAAGTGCATAGTAATCATGTCTATCATCATCCATGCTAGCCTTCAGAACATGCTTCACTCCATGGCCATTAACTGATGTATCCAACCCATTTTCTCCTGTAGTTGAAACTGGGAAAAAGTCCACACATTCCCACATGCCAGTATCAGCCACACCATGTAGCAGCCCATCCAACTGTTTATAATGGATGAAGTCTTCAGTATCATATACGAAAGAAATGCCAGTTCTATTAACTTTGGACCCTATTGTAATACGCCACTTTCCTTCAGATGTTAACCATGCTGTTGTTGGATCTCGGAAATCCTTGGCACCAATGCCTGGCGGCGGGACTAGAACCGGGTTACGGGGGTATTTGACCCAATTGATGAGAAGAGGATCAGCTGGGTCGGCAGGATACGCAAGATTTTGGACCTGAACAGACTCATTGGTGGAACCAGTGTACAGCATGACAAGTTTTCCGTCGGGAAGGATTGTGGCAGAACCAGTCCAGACTCCGTTGATATCGTACCACTGATCGGCAACCATGGCCAATGGGAGATGAAGCCAATGGATCAAGTCCTTTGATACAGCATGGCCCCAGACTATGTCACCCCACACTGCAGCATGTGGGTTGTATTGATAGAACAAGTGATACCATCCGCCGTAAAACACTGGACCTGCAATTCATTAAAGTGACCACCAACATGCTTCATCTCTCTTTAAATTAAGGACAACTGAAATATTATTTCCTACTTGTGTTCAAAATTGTCTTCAAATTTCTTCAGCAATCTCAATTTGCTAGCTAGCTAGCTTAGCTTATCCTTATCTGCCAACTGATGGTCAACTGTGCGGCAAGCCAGGACAGCTAGGCTGCCGTTTCAGTTTCAGAGAGTCTGGACAATATCTTCAATTTGGCCAGGGTCAATTATATTGTATTTTAAAAATTCACTGCTCTTTTTTTTTATTATTTTGTAAGAAAACTTTTCTCTGATTCTGTTGGGAATCACTCAGGAATTTGCCTTTTCTCAGTAGACATCAAAAAAGCAGCAGCCTGACAGATAACTTTGAAAATGCTTTTATCAATTGCTTACTGTTTATAATCAGACGCAAACCAGTACTTGCTTAGTTGGCTGGATGGTTTCAACCAGCCCACCAGCCAAACCACGTCCAGGAATTTTATAATTTCGCCAACAAACTAGTTGGCAAAATTTTAAATTGTTTGATCTATTTCACCCTGGATCCACTATTCCAGATGCTCAGCATACTGTTTTCACTAAGCAACATATTATTATTATTATTTAATCATCCCTGTGATTTCTCAATTGAATTTGATTAAAGGCAACAAATCGAGGAAAGCTTAATGAATAAAAAGTAACAGTCAGTAAAAACAAAAAAGCGTTGAGAGAGAGATTTACCATTAGGATCTGCAGCAGGAGGAACCAGAATCCAGCATCAAAACAATTCGATAGTTAGTCCAAGTAGTGAAGCATTAGAGCATTCAAATGGAAGACAAGTCAGTGCACAGAACAGACGATGCAATGGAAACTAAAGTGAAAAGCCGGTTCTTGAATGTTTGGACAACGTTTTTACTACAACCATAATACGAACCTAATTCTCATCTTATGTTCCCTAAATTTTTACTTCGACCAACTATCATTGCAGGATTTCATTAATTATATATGAAGTAAAGAAAATAAATTTTAAAATTATGAAGTATTATTATTTAGTGGACGGCACCGTTTTGTCTTTTTTTTTCAAAAAAAAATAAATAAATTCTCAAAAGTTATTGGACTTTTTAAAAATAATCTAATTGAAAAATAAATAAATAAATAAATGGCCGTAACGGAAAACGCTTTCTCAAAATTCTCTTATTTACCATTCATCCAATTCTTTTGCGGCTGAAAATGGAATGCCGTTCTCTGCCACGACAACATGTTATTGGTCCACGGATACGACGGAGCCGTGGCACCAAACCGCCGGTTCGACTTTTCGGACACCCCGGCGGAGACGGCACGCGATAGAGAGTGCGGTATCTCCCGTTCTGTGGGCATAGACAGCAATGAGGCGTCATTTTTCGGTCGAGTTTGTGCATGGACAATATGATGAGGATTCTCCGATGATGCATTTGCGACGTCGGATAAACACCCAACGAAAATACCAACCATTAACGAGGAACAAAGGAGGGCCAAAGGAAGTTTCCTGCGAGCGGCCAGGTGGGAGCCGTTTGAGAGAGGATTGTAGGGTTGGTCTCCGAGGTTTGAAACACGCAAAAATCTGTTGCAATCCGCCATTGTCGTTAATATTTTGTAGCTTGGGATGGGAAGAAAGATTAAGAAAATGGGCTAATTATATAACACTGAAATGAGGAGAGAGAGAGAGGAGATATGGCAAATGGGATGGAGATGATTTGCTGTTTACGGGGGAGCTTTTTTTCTTTTTTTAATTTTTTTTTCATGGCGAGGGAGATAAAAGAGACTGCCAACTAAATTTGGACAAATAGAAGTTCCATTTATGAACTACCCAATGAGCTGAGCTGGTTACTTGACAAATGTAAAATGTAATACAAAAATGGTAGTCAAGCAACCAAGAAAAAAGACACGACAGTGCGTGTTTTGTGGGTCTTAAATTTCAAATTTTAATTTCCAAGGCTAATCATCATGGAAATTTCTGAGCACAAACACTTAGTACATGGTTTATTCTTTACTTTCCTTTTATGTTATAGCTCAATAGTGTAAAATTATACTTGGAATTGTTACTAGCGTTCCATTTTAATCAATTTTTGTTTTGTTTTTTCAATTCAAAGATAGTTAATAATGACCATTTATGAATTGTCACTAAGAACTCTAGTTAAGTAGAATGACTAGAGAAAGTGAAAAATTGTCGTTTTAAGGGTTTGTCACAAACCCGTTCATTCTCAAGTAAAATATGTGGATGAGAGGTATGATTAATTAACCTTGATGAAATAGTTTAGTTCTTAGCGACTGACGATATGATCCATACAAGATGAAAGAGTCGAGGTCCTCAACAAATGGACATGAGCAATGCATGATTGCTAATATTTAACGGTGAATGTTAACAAGATGGACGGGGTCTACTCTTACTCAGAAAACATGGCTTGGCAATTTTTTCGAGGAAACAGTTGCTGGCAACTCTCAGACCACAACCTTTTTTTTTCGGTTCGTTTTGTAATAATTGTCGTAGACAGAAAAAGGCAATTGCCGAGGCAGATGGCAGTGTCGTATTGACCATTGTTAAATAAAGTATTGGAAACAAATTGTTCTTGGCCATACGTTTCAGAAAATGCATACTGTTTGTTGGCTGAATTTGGTCGGCGATAGTTTGTGCCCTTCCCCCAGTTCCCAGCTCGAATTATTGGTGCAAATACAAAAGAAATAATGCAGGCAAAACAAGAGAGAAAGCCAAATCACATTTTTAATTTATAAGATGAGGGGATTAGACGAACATGCATGCATGGATGTTTGGTTTTGGCACATGCAAATTCCATGTGGATTTGACAGATTCACATGTACTCTGCGGCCCAAGTGAACGGAGATTGATTCATCTTTCACATGGTGTTTCGGAAAAGTAAAATGGACCCTCAATGATTTGATCTTTTGCTCATGTCTTGTCCAAAGTGAACACAAGAGAAGGGGCATGAGTAGGCTCGAGGAAATTGCATTACATGTCTTCACGCAGGCAAATTTCAAAAATATTGTACCATCCTCGTTAATTTTACAAAATTGGATCTATATTTGCTATGACAACGACTCAGAATTTAACTTAACGTGGTTACTTTAAATAAATAAACTATACAATTTTTTTTTATAAAAGAAACTATATAAGATTAAAACAAATTAAGGAAAAGAAAAAGACAGAGAAAATTGAAGGTAGGAATGAGAAAAATCCTTCATAAAAAGCTTTCAAGTGTTTTCAACTCGAAAACTCACTTCACTTGATGTTTGATTATTTTCATAATTGAATACCAAAACGGTGAGCATCTACTTTTAAACTAATTATATACTTACAATAAAATAAATTATTTATTGATTATGTGATGATTTAATTACAAATATTATAAATAAATATTTTACATTACTATTATATTTGACATTTTCCACTGCTACCCCACAAGTTTATTGTTCTTAGACCACCAAAATTAATTGCTGATGTTTGAAAACGACATATGATTCTTCAATTCCTTTATTTTAACTCACCCCTGCACTGCGTCTGCATCGTTATATTTTACCTGTTAAAATTCCGACAGAGGGACCGAAACAAAACATAAACGACTTGATATTGCCACTGCATCTGAAAGATACGGCCATAATTTGACTCAATACATCCAGATTGCAGACACAAATATTCTCCAACTTCAATAATAAGATCCCGGCAGCGGCAGCCAGCAGATCCTGGTTATAATTTATATCCTTGTCTCTGCATATTAAATTCATATCTTACCGCACAAGACAACAAAGATACAATTCATTTCAAAAAACAAAAACTGTTGCTGGTACTTTTCATGACCCCACAATATTCGGTATGCAACTGTTTAATGATTGCACCGGAGTCATATAATGCAATGCTAGCCAAGAGCTTGAGCCATGTGATGCAAGTATTCCAGAACAAAAGGTTAGAGAACCAGGCTGGCAGAGAAGTAGCATACACAACAGACACAAAGCACATTGTTCGTTGACAACAATGCATCCTTTCACATGATTGTAACAACATAAGGATTCATCTGAGACTCGTATGGTGAAATTAAGAGCCTTAGCAGAAACATGCACTGCTACAGATCAAGACGCTAAAACTATGGGAGAATGCGGGAATAAAAAGGAAAATTAAATGCATCAAATGAAGCCAGTGTTGTCCCCTTATTCCATGCAGATAAGAAGCTGAGAAACGGAAAGAAACACTTCACACATTAGGAGGTGGCCAGATCTTCCCGAATAACTCCTCAACTCGATTTGCTTGATTTGCATAACCTTCTAGTCCAGCAGCCAGAAGCTCCACCGAAGCAGGCCCCATAGCTGATGCAAGGCTTAATTGGTCCCACTTTGTAAGCTGATCATAAAGAATGGATAAATTAAAAAAACCATTTAGCATGAGAGCATTCCAAGAGTACAGAGCAAAATAAAATGATTGTACATTCCGACAGGACCAAGACTAAACAGGCCTTCTGCAGCAGAAAGTTTCATAGTTTGTTGTAATGTATTTAGTATTTGACAACTCTAAACCAAGTTCACCCTTTCATTTACGTCCTTCAAAAATAGCTTTGTGGAAAGAAAAAAACTTCTTACCTTTAAGTTTCTTACCAAGAATAAAATAAAAGCTTAGCTTAAAAAAATCCAGAAAAAGGGAAATTTACATTCAACCAAAAACCTGAGTGTGCACTGCACCTGTCACAGAGCAATGATTGTTGTCGTAGAGGGCAAAATACATGTGTGTGTACGGCTGTGCAGTGTAAGGTGGATAAACTCAAGGTCACGGAAATGGCATTAATGATGGTTAGTCTTGTTGAATGTGATGCAGTGGGAGTAATAATAGCTGGGACAGAGAAACCTTGATGGAAAAATAGTACATCAAGTACAAGACTATTATGTACAGGCAACATAATATTTCACCCTAGGTTTTGCTTCGAAATTTGATTATTATTATTTTTTCTTGAAAAAAAAGGTATCAAAGAGGCAAACCAACATGATGGCATGAGAATCTTTGTCCATATCACTGTCCAACTTGTATGCAAGCAAGGAGCTAATAGACAGCCATGGTTAAAATAGTTGTTGGGTTCTTAATGAATAAGCTCTAAATGAGTCTGACATGCAAAAGTTCTTGATATATGAAACAACTAGTCAACATCAATGCATTAAGATTAAAACATGCAGCAAGCCTAAGTAGAAAAAATAAACACAAGGATATACGAGAAACTTATTGCACAATATAACTAGTGGATTATGCAACTGCATTTCTAACTGGCTTAGTGTAGGAGAAAAAATGCACATTTTAGAGGAATGCAGACCTCTTCGTCACTGAAATTGTACAAGGCAGCAGACTGTGGGGATAGTCTCCGACCAAAAGAGTACTTCTCATCAGGAGAAGTGACAGATTCTTTGAGAGATTGAAGGACCTTTAGTGGTGCAATGATGTAGTCAACTCTGGAAATGGATTGAAACTTGGTGAGCAACAAATACCATGCACGAAATTAAAGTTGTCAAGATTTTTCTCACAGGTGAGTGATATGATTACCCTAGAAGACTAAATAAATCTTGCTTGTTTCGAACTGCCGCCGCCATCAACTTTGATTTATGTCCATATTTGTGAATATAATTGTAGGATTTTGTCACCTGCAGTGAAGCATCATAGTACGTTGGATGCAGTCAATTGTTGATTGCTAATGCTATAAATAAAACCCATTTAGCAACTTCACTAATTTCAATGCAGTATCTATAAGAGAAACAGATTCTTGAAACTTCAATCTAGTGATGAAATTTCAGTTAACAAATCTATGACTAAATAATAGGAAATTATAACAGCTGAAATACAAAGCAATGCATAACACATATATTTCAATGGGACAGGATATCTCCTGTGAGAGGTATATATCACCTCCCCTCGCAATATTGTGTAAACATCATTGTGATAGGAGAGGAATATATCCTTGTGTCATACAACAAAGTAGGGAAATTAGATCTTAGTATTGTCCCAAGCTTTACATGTTAAATAATTTGCGTTAGAATATCAACTAACAGTGTGCAATTCATTAAACCCATATTGGCAGCAATTCACTAAACACATATTGACAAGTAAAACAACCTTCCTGAATATTGTAAAGAATTAAATATACAGAAGAAAATGTTATTCAACTAACCAAAGCCAACCCAGGATCCTCTCCTCTATTAATAGAAGCTTCTATCTCAGTGTCACCAGAATGATTGCGTGCCCAATCCTGACAAACAACATATGCACTTTAATGATGCTACCAGTGACAGCCTGAGGGCTAGCTAAACTTTGTTATTACTTAAAATGCAGATTGTTACCCTAAGGCGGCCGACAAATATCTGAATAACAGAAGCACCAGCTTGGGCAGCAGCCGCAGCTTGAGCAAAGCTGAAGATGTTATGACCAAGCCAATAATAAAAATTTAAATAAAAGATTGACTTGATTTTAAAATAAGCACAACTTTTACCCATGCCATTCTGGAAAGAAAAAATTGTGAGAGCAGAAGTAAAAGCCACCACAATATGGAGGTTTTTATTGCACTAACAAAGCTACTTAATGAAAGTTCATGATTCATCAGAATAGAATTATAAGTTAGGCTATTACTTGAGCTGTTTCACCCAAGGAACTTGCTTTTGAAATATACTTATAAGCAGAAATTTTGGGGACAAAAAGAAGACAAGAATGAGCAAGCAAAATTTACAGAGACAAGTGGCAACCAGACAGAAAAGATTCTCTGTTAAAGATATTTTCAACATCAAGGACTACTACATTAGACAGGAAAATTCTATCTCACATATTGGGTTAAACAGACAATTCAATGTTGCATGGTCTAATAGAATATTCAATCAGATGGTTGAAATTCCACAAACATATCCTCAGAAATCCGAATAATGCCTCTACTTGAACTTCAACCACACACCAAAAGATATTCAGATAAACAAAACACACATTTTGTATATAGAAACAACCTCCCATACAAATTTTCCTATAGATTAGATCTATAAAACATGTATAGTCAAGTCAGTGTAGAAAAAATTATTGAAAAGAAGTGAGGACCCCAGTATTGACAGTACCATCAAAAAGTACCATCAGAAAACTCGAGGCCTGTCAGATTGATAACTGTTCATATCAGCATATCAAAAATTTCTGGCTTCAATGATGTCCAGAAAACATCTTTAAAATATTTGAAGCCAGAGCAAAGTGAACATTGTTTTTTATGAGAAAGAGGAAAAGAAGAATCTGTCAGCACTAAAAGAAGAACAGTTACAGAAGTGGATCGAGTGTCCACAATTGAGCAAAACCTACCCGGGAGAGTGAAGTGGATTTCAACCATGTGAAATAATGTAGATGCATTAGCATAAACTTTTCTCTTTCTATAAATGAAAATTATTCACCAATGATGATCGAAAAGATTCACCATAGAATTTGGTATTGTAGCATGAAGCTAACTTCAATCTTTAGATCATAACAATCAAATGATACTACTACTTGATTAGACTATGCATGTACCTGTACACCAAGGTCAAATGTGTCTGTATGCCCTCAGATTCCAGCAATCTTGAGGCCTCTATTCCCTGACCAAAAATTCAATAAACCAATGGGCCAGAGGAATAAAAAGAATAACCGGATTTCACAATGAACTTGGCAAAGAAAATTTTTGAGATTACCAACAAAGGCCTATATTATTGGCTACTCACTTGCCAAGTTGCAGGAATTTTAAACAACAAACGCTCCGGAGGAACATCAATTTCGCTGTATAACTTCAACAAGTCATGCACCTGCATATTTTGATAAATTACTGGCATCAAATTGCATGTCAAGTCGATAGCTAAAAATCTTTCAAAGGCAAACTGCTAAGTTATTAATTTAATGAGCCAATCATGTTCCAAAATATAGAAATGCATTACTGTAAACAAGATCTTAAGAGTTAAAAGAAATGAAGAAGAAGCAGGAAGCCTCTCCCACACCTTTCCCCCCTCCCCTCAACAAACAAACAACACACATGCGCGCACGCGCACACACACACACTCTCTCTCTCTATGAATCTAAATGAGGCAACCGCCATTATATCTTTTAAGAATAATTTCTCAAGCCATGAAATATTAATAAGTACAATACTCATTTTATTAGCCTTAATAATAGAACGCACAATAAAATAAATACAGAGCACAAATTTTATACATAAAGAAAAAGGTATTTATCGCCCTGGTCTAAGCATAATCCACATAGATGCCCAACCAAGAGTTCTTTTAAGCATGTTGCAAGTTTTAAATGGTTAGACTTACTTCTTTGTGAGTATATATAAGCAAAAAAATAAATAAATTACTAGACAAATGAATGACTTGTACTCAATATATCCATTTATTCGCTTAAAAAATATTTCTCCACATGAGCTTTGCTAACTTATCAATGTGCACTTTACATGAAATAAAGATGCATTCACTAAGTGCTCATGCCATTGACCTTCATCCCTAGCAAAAGTGGGGGGCATTCCAATATCTGGAAGTAAACAATCCCTATAGGTAGTTCTTAGTTGATTCAAAGTACACAAATCAATCACATGACGAAGAATAAATTACTAAGAAACAAAGTGAAAGCACAATTGTATTTGAAAATTCAAAATGACACTAATCTTCAATAAAACGGATCAAGCAAAAGAACTGAATGCTGATCAGAAAGGTCAAGAAAATAAACATAATTAACAACTACCAGGTGGTAAAATCAGCTCTAATTGCCACATAAGTTTGTAGCTAAACTTGATGTAGCACTGAATGAACCATCTAGAGAAGACAATCAATCTATGATTTGCATGTCTTCACACGTCAAATGTCATTTTAAGTTTAATGCTACACTATTCAATCAAACAGTTCATTACTTCTATTGTAGAAGACAATAAAAGAAATGACTCTTAAGAAACCATTACCTTCCGGATAATTCCATGGGTATCATAAGCCAATCGTGCATCCATTTCAGTTGAAACACGACCAGGTACCATTTTCACCAAATCACCCCCAACATTTACCAAAGCCTATATGTCCATCTCCGAGGGTCAACCTTATCAGTATTCCAACAAAGGAAAAAAAAAGGCATATGCATTTTCTAATTGGTAACCTATAACAAAACCAACCTTGTTGAAGAAACAGGACAATCTCAGCTCAGAGTTCTCAAGCTTACAACAACTGGAATCAGCCAAAGCCATATCCACGGCATTCTATAAAGAAAAATGGAAATTGTGTCATTTCTTATTAAGACCAAATTGCATAAGCTATATTCTTGTTTCTTCTAGAAAGAAAAAGAATTATGTATTTGAAATGCTTACCCTAAATATGGTATCAGGGAGGCTACAAATGCCCAACAGGAGTGAAGAGCTAACAGTTGCAGCAGTTGGAGGGAACCTAAATATCAAATAATTAAAACACTTATCAGGAAATCAATTGATTTATTGCCGAAATGAACATAAAAAAGGCTTTGAATCTGATAGTTTTTGTGGTGTTGGCTTCTAAATTAAAGGCATTATTTGGGACTAATGTGTTGCCACTTTACTTTGAAAGCATAGCAATACCCACTTTTATCTAGCAGTTAATATTTAGCATCCTTTTTCCCACTTATACTAAACATTCGGGCTTTGTCTGCGCTTCTAGTTGCTTTGAACGCAAAGTTGAAAAAGTATTTGGTAACACTAACTTTAGTGGGACTCATTTTTTCATTAGTATCTAATATTCAGGTTTCGCTCAAGATTGTGATGGTTCTACGGGGCTTTAGAAGAAAAACTACAAAAAGCACTCGGTAAAAACAACTTTTAATGGCACCCACTTATTTTTGTCATTAAAATTTAAGCTTTAGTGTTTCCATTCCACCTCAATACCAAACAAAACCTTGGCGCTTCCGTCACAAAGCAGTTCCGGCTTCTCTATCAAAGGAAGCCTCGATGTTTTTATACCAAAACAGTATAGATTACAAGCAACAACATTTCAATCTCAAAACATACCTTATGTGCCAATAAAATTAATATAAAGGGAGATCAGATTCTCTCACTCCACAATTTATTGATTAGTTTATTTTTTTAAAAAAAAGATAAAAAGATAAGTTTTATACCTCTCGAAATCATCGAAAATGACAGTGTCAGGAACGATCTCGCTAAACCTAGACACAGCATCCAACTCTGTACCCAATCCTTCGATCCAAAAAAATAACACAAAAAAAAAGAGAAAAAAATGAGCAACCAATTAAAAAAGCGCAAGAACAAAAACAACAGCGAATCAATCACAGTAAAATGTGAAGGAGAAAGCTGACCAGTATCAAGCGAAGAAGAAGAAGCGCGAATGAGAGGAAATGATGGGCGGGAGTTGAAGTGAACATTAGAAAATTTTGATAACAGCCGCAAATTTCTTCCCTGCAAACCAATTCAAATATTATTTCAATGAATAATCAACTGTTTATATAAATAATGTACATGAAAAATATTAAGTAATAAATTTAGTACTCATGGATTCATAATAAAAATGAAGTTACCTGGAGAGAGGAGGAAGAAAGAGCTGGAGATGGCGGAGATCGCAAGGAGACTGACATTTTTATTTCCTTTTTTTTTGTTTCACTGAAGGGAGTGCTGCGTACTGGGGCTAGTTTTAGCTGGTTGATGTACGGTTGTTATTTCTGGTATTTATTACAGGATAAGATGTACCATTAGCATTTAGAAATTTCCTTCCAATGCACGTGTCACCCTCATCTCTGTTTTTGAAAGTTTAAGGCTACTCATATCACTCGTCCAAACTATTTGATAAATATTTTAATTTTAATTTTAATAATTATTGTATTTTTATTGATTTAACATTGTAATTTGTCTCCTCCGCCCTTCCCTAGCCTAGGATACTCCGTCAGAGCTGATTTTCTCGCCAAATCACATTGGCATTTTCACAAACACAATATAATGAGAAATTGTAATCAATTATATAAACATATATATATATATATATATATATAAACTTAGAATAATAATTTATATATTGACTTCAGTTCAGAAATGAGGTGAAGTGAACATAATATAATTTAATCCTAGAAACAAGTTATCGTTAAAAATAGCTCCATTCCAATTTGTAAACAATGGAGCCGACCTAACGCAACAGCGTTGATTTATTATCAATTTAATATTTTGGAGCTAATTGTCGATATAATCTATGCAGATTGCCAGTGCCCCTTCTTCCGAGTTGTAGCCGATTTAGTTTCTTCCAACTTCTTCCAACATACCAAAGACGACAGAAACTCCTGTACCTGCATTGCATATCTTTTATTATCAAGACTAAAGCAGAGTGATAAATAAATGCGTATGGAAGCAAGCAGAGCCAGAGAAAGGACTTGCACCTCTGAAGGGTCCCTGAGAGAGTAAAATGCCTTTGTTTCTTTGGGAACAGAAGATACCAGAATCCCATAACCTTGTTTCCCTTTCCGTAAGACCTGATTTTGTGAAAAATCAAATGGGGATTTCATTGTAACCTAATCTTTCTTTTAAACATGAAATTATTTTTAAAAAAATAAAATAAAAAAAGGGGGCCATACCTTAAATGCATCTTCATCTGTCTTATCATCTCCTATGTAGATTGGGAGCACGTCATGGCTATTACTTAGTCCTGTCACCAAATACATACATCAAAGTTAAACAAACCAAAAAATAAGTTAAAAGTCATCCCTGTAAAAAAAAGCACTAAAAAGGAGACGCTTCAAGAAAGTAAACTTCAGTTACCAAGAGACTCAAGCAGAAATTCCACTGCTTTGCCCTTGTTCCAGTCAATCACAGGACGGACCTCTAAAACCTGAAATACAATTTTTATGTTAGTTATACAAAATAGGCAGACTATGAGTAACAAAAAGTAGCAAACGTACCTTCCGCCCGTGAGTTAATCGCAAACGCGGATAGTCATTAAGAATATTGTGGACACGTTGTGCTATCGCAGGCCAGTTCTGTGGACAAAAGGGATCTAAGAACATCTTACTTAAATACCAGGTGTGTGCGCGCGCTAATGGTAAGCCAGCCGGTTTATGAAATAAAGTGATAATACTACCTAAAGTATAGCGATGCTCACCTTCTCATCTACATTGCGGTAATGTACAGAAGCACAAAACTTGTGGTTCTCAACTTTTGCACCTTTGATGCTTTTAGTGTTCTCAACGAGAGTTTTAAAAACCTGCATAAACATTAATTGCAAGCATTCAGCTTTTCTCTGTGTATCATCAAGTTGCTTAATGTTTCATCTCTTGGACACAACAATTCTGCACCTCATTGATCACAGGTATAAATTCTCTAGCAGGCTGGAAGAGATTTACTTCCTTGCCCTGCCACATCCAAACAGACAAGAATCAAAAACCGTGAGAAATCAAGATTGCATAAGACTTACTTTCAACAGAATGAAATCCCCAGAAATCCCTCTTTCTTCCAGGATTTCTGAAGTTGATAGAAACAGCTTAGTTGCATTGCTTGAATGTCTAATCATGTTTTACCAGTTGGTCAGTAGATTTAATACTGTTTGGTTGGTCATCGGACACTGCGTGGCTGACAGGACCCATTATGTCCATCCCATGACTACCAGCATAATAGAGTTCAGTTAGTCCTATCAACTCATAAACCTGATAAAATAAAATGCACTGAATCAGCCCCTAAAGGTAGCCAGATGATAACTAAATAAAACAAACAAAATAAAAATGGTGCAAAATAATCTTAAAACCTCAAACAAGGTTTTGTCCATCTACCTGATCGCGGCTTCTTCCACTAATAATTGCTGTTGGGAAATACTTGGCGACATTTCTTACAACAGAACGCATCTGCAAAACGATATCTAATTTGAATACAAGCACAAGGCAGCAAAAGATTTCCTTTTACATACAACAGAAATGAAGTGCAAGTCTTACATTGTCAGACATAATGGCACGATCCGGATCATCAACTATTGGGGAAAGAGTCCCGTCATAATCTAAAAAGATAGCAATTTTCTTATTCCTCGCATAACTTGTAATCTGCGCAAAAGATTTAAGTGCTGATGGATACTTAATCTGCACATTCAGAAATAAAAAAGGAACAAATTAAGAACACAATGCAGAACAAATGAATCAAAGAAAAAGAATTAAGTGCTGATGGATATTTAATCCCCAAGCCTGATGCTTTCTTACCATCCAGGAGTAGTAAGCACTATCAAAGTCGTCTAAAGCGACCTCAGCAGTGAAATCCTTAATTAGCTTCTTGCGAGGAGGGGATGAGGATTTCATTGCATCTAGCCATCCATTGGACCTAACATCATCAAGCTTTCCAGGCTTTTTTCTTGGAATTGCTATACACTTGCCAGAGAATGATGCTCCTGGCTGCGGGTAAGGCAACAAACCAGAATGTATGCCTAGTTTTGGATTGTTTAAGGGTACAGGGTCAGTAAGAACTGGAGATGCTTGATTTGACTTCAACTCCATTGGGGTTCAGATTGCTTGCAAAATAGTTTAGTTTAAAATTCTAGAAACTAACTTTTGTATGATGTTAACAGCCACTTGGTCAAACACTGAAAAAGTATTATTCTACCCAACCCTTTTGTCTATGAAAAACCACCTCTTCAACGTTTTCTTGTCACTGGTATTGGGTGAGCAGTCCATCAAGCGAAGGCTTCCTGAAAACTGGTGATGCAACAATTCATAAAATTATCCTATTTCTTTCTGTAAAGAGGTTCAACCAAAACAGAGAGCACGGGTTCATAATATCTCCATACCTTCTCATCTCCAAAGCCACACCGCATTTATAGCAGCTTCCTGAACATTATTTGTCCAACCAACCTTGAGAATCAAAATGCACCAAACTTCCCCCTGTGGATCTTTAATTAACCTGTTGAAGAATTCAACAAATGATTGCTTTCTTCACATGTTTTAAAATATATGTGTGTATATAATTGGCATTTGAAAGCATATTCCATTAATGGCTAATAGTTTGACAGTCAATAAAATGAATCCAGCTTATAAAAAATTTCACTCTCTTATAGGAATGTAGACCACGAAATTGCTTTTATCCTCCACCTCAGCCCCCGAGACATGTATCACTAGTTATTTGTAATGTTACGCATCTTCGTTGTATCAAGAATATACATGACAAATAAAACGTCAGACTGAACAGTTTGTCTAGCAGCACCGCACATGTATCATATACAGTACACACGTCCAAACATATTATAAAAATACAGGCCAAGATTTAAAAATAAAGGTAATTTTATGGCGTAGATCTAATACATCACTTCAAATTTACCAGAAAATTTTGTGGCAATGAAAAGACAATGCAACTACCAAAACTGCCATAAACTCCACCCCTCACCAATCACTGTGAATATAAAATAACTAAATAAAACATTTCAAAATTAGGTGAAAAGAGACAGTATTCATACTATATGTATTTCATAATTGTCGTCGGCAGTTTGCTAAGTCAAATATTGAGGAAACTTCTGGGCATGAGAATGGCCATAATTGTCAAACAAAAAGAAAATGGAAAACTGGCACATATAGTGAAGGTCAAGCTTTCACATCAGGGGAAAATGATTAGGAAACTTTCATAAAATTTAGATATCTCAACATCTTTTAACTGTAGTTCACAGCAACCGACAAAATAGAAAATTTATACAGAATAAACAAATGCGCCGTCAAAATCATCTCTTTTTGATATTATGATTTCCAGAACAAAGATGAATCTAGTAATCTCACCTCCACGGTTAAAATGCAATTCAGAAAAATCATCTAGCCAAAAACCATAGGCTTCAGTTAGACATATATGGTCAGAAGCTAGAAATGAAAATGTGAAACAGTGATGGACCCACATGAAAAGCAAGGAAAATTTTTAAAAATAGTATCAAAGCTGGGCTGAAATTCATTAAAATACATGTAGATTTTTTTCATTTCTTATTTATTATCGTAAAACCATCAAAACCTAAATTAATTAAACGTAAAAGATCAAGAAATGATTTTGCAGAAAACTAAAACCACATCAAAGATCTTATATAAAGGAAACGAAACTAAAACATAGATGACGAGAAAAAGCAGATATATATATATATATATATATATATATATATATTCCAACAACACCGACCGTGCAAAAGAGAGGAGATTTCGGATTCATTCAAAGATATAGAAAATATAACGTACCTGATTCACAAGTAAGAACACAACAGCTTATTTTCTGGCCTGCCAAACACGAACTGATCTCTAAAATGGAGCTTTCGGCTGAAAAAATTGAATCTGAATGCACCAAACCAATAGAAAAAGGGAGAAAAACTGAAAAACCAATGACACAAATGAATATTCAAGAGGAGGCAACTAGGGTTTATGAAAGAACCAAAAAGGAGAAACGCTAAATATGAACAGAAATGTTATAACTGAAACGAAGGGAAAAAGAACGAAGGAAAGGAAGGTGAAAAAGTTTCGGTATTTATAGCGTTTGATGCTCTAAAAGACGTGTTTAACAAGACAACCTGGTTGTTGAATTGGAAACAACACTTCATTTTTTCACCAAATTTCTTTTTTAAAATTTATTTATTTATTACCAAGTTACTAGTTATGGGACCTCCGTTGGTCCCACTTCAATAGTTCAAAAGCTAACTGACACGCGTATGTGACGACACCTTGACAGTTATTAAAATGATGCCACCTGTGATCGTATCTAAGTGACGTAGCCACGTGTCAGCTTCAACCAGCCATACTCAACCGATGGATTTTCCATGGATATCTCCTTTATGCACAAGTTGGCGTGACCGAAACATTTTTCCTTTTGCTTTTATTTTGATAACAATTTTGCTAAATTGGAAAATTATATATTAATATATAAAAATGAGTTAAGGTGTTGAGAGATGGAAGACTTTATTTGTTGTCACGTGCGAAATTTACAAATGAAAGCGGTTCTGCCTTTTTGGGCTCGAAGGTGCACTAATCTCGTGAGGGAAGTCACGTGGCCCGTGATCAGAGCTGCGAAAACGGGTTTGGGTCAATAATTACTCGGTAACGGGGATGGAGCGTTAACAGTGAAAGAAATTGGAAAATCAAGGTTGGGGTCTGAAATCGCACTGGCGGTGGAGCCCAGTCACAGAATACGGTTCGGTTCTGGATGAAATCGCCCATAGAACCTTCCTTTATGTTCACCAAGAACATGTGCTGGAGGCGCTCGAGTGTGTAAAAGATCTCACTCGCTAGCGCCAGGAATTTGACTTTGTGGTCGTGTAACTTATGTTACTAGTCAATTAAGAACAACCCTCTTATTGAAAAGGCTTTCAATAATTTTGCATTTGTTTATTTATAATAATCCACATTCCAATTGCAACATCAATAATTTTAATTTAATAATTCCGGTAAATATTTATTTAAGAACCAATACAAATTTTAAAGTAATTAATTTTTATTTAAAAAATAAATATCAAAAATAAAATAAAATAAAAACTTACATATAAATCAGTGTCTTTTGAAATGTATATTATATAATTGGGGATTTTTGCAAGAAAGAAATTAGGACAAATGGGTTTTGGGTGGTAATGACTTTTTTTCGGCCAACACACGTAATAATACAAAACACGAATGCGTAGAAAGTTTCCAAGAATGGTAAAAGTTATTCACATTTGATTGCATGCTCAGCCATCTTCTAAAGAGACACGAAATCTCGATTTGCAATGACAACTGAGTCTTTGCTTAAATGGAGCTGAGCTACGTAGAGGAAGCGGCAACTATGAATAAAGATGGATTTTATTTGCATTCTTCTCGTTGACAAGATTATATATTCGAGCGATGATAACCATTCGCATGTAACTGTGAACAACTATATTTATAGCTGGTTTTCTTTCCTAATAGCAACGTAAATTAATCCTCCTCTATTTTTCTCTTATCTTTGCCGGTCAATAATCGGCAATTATTTTAAAAATAAAATTTTATTCTAAAATTATATCTTTGAGATAAAAAATACGTATCATAGAAAGATAGATTCATTATAAAATTGATTGTTTAAAATAAACACATTTGTTTTTCTCGTTGATGGCCAATTCTTTGTGTGTTGCTCCTCCTACAGCAAATAGAAAAAGAAAAAAGAAAGATTCAGCAAAACAAGCGGAATTTTCAGCGATTGTTGACTTGACTAGTAGCTAGAGGGAGCTTGAGGTAGATTGTGCATCAAATTTCCAACTTAAGTGTGCAAGATATGACTTTTATTACCATACAACATTTTCTTGGTAGATTCCCACCAGTACTAACAATTGGTTTGATGTTCTCTTTAATTTTAAAAAATTATTAAACAATATTAATTTTAAGTTAAATTTATTTTTTTAGATTAAATATTTAATAATTCTATTGCAAGAATAGTTACAATTTTAAAATTTTTTCATTTTAATTCAAAATTAAAATTAATTTTAAATATTTTTATTTTTTAAATTAATTACCGCAGCGCGTTAATGATTGGTCAACAAAAATTAGATATATATATATATATATATATATATATTTCTTTGTTCCGACTTGTTCTCCTTAAAATTCACTTCCGGCTTCCTCATATTCCAACCATATTGGATATACAAGGACAAAAATGTAATTTAGTAGCCTGAATTATTATTAGGTACTATGGAGGAAGCACAGAAGGATGGCAAACAAAAACGTTTTTGTCAGTGTGTTTTCTTTATGTTAACTAAGTCGCTTTCAGAGTGAGTACAAATAATAGTAGGTAAAGGTTGGCCTTGATTAAACCACAACACTATACATGTTACCAACTAAAGAATTCAGGTGATACCAAACAAACTAAAATCACCGCTACCTAAACGAAAACGTGTGTAATTCCTGTGTATGAACCATCAAGTTGGTTCACGAACAGCTTCGAACTATGATTTTGATGCGACTTTTCTATCTAATTATGTCTTTCTCCCAATAATCTAATGTTTGCTTCCACGATCTGCATAGACTTGTAAGTTGCAGCTCCCAGCTTCTTCTCTTCCAAATTTTGGAAATTTGATTAAGTTTGATTGAAAGAAAATAATAATAATAATAATTGATTTGTTGGTTCATGCAACATTACGAAATCTCCAAATATCTTTGATCACTCGTAGGTTACAATAATCTTTTATTTCAATGAAACATTGGCTTTTACCAACTTGAACAAATAACAAACGGCAAATAAATAATAATAAAACACTGTGTCCTCCTCAGGAATTTTTTTTTACCAGCACGGTCCAGCCATCCACCTCGGATACACGCGGCAAAACACTGTCCATACTCTAAAGGACAAACAAAAATCAGAGGCGGGCCCATGTAGCATGTTTGGGCCCAATCATTGATGTTTCAAGCTGACGTGGACGGATGTTTTTTTCTAAAGATGGTGACTAACTACGTTGTAATTTGGGCACCTCTTTTCTTTCCTTTTGTTTGGTTTGACAAAGTAAATAATATATTAAGATAATTTAATTAATAAAAAATATTTATTTATTATAATAAATAAAAAAATAAAATTTTTATTATATTAATAAAAATATATTTTTTATTTTATTAATTAATAGTGGATAAAACAGTATGCTATCACATATTCCGAGAAGAGTTGCCGTATGACGTGTCAATGATGTAAGTTACGTACACGTTAAACAAAGGCCTGACTCAGAGCTGAGGCAGAGTGCCGTATATTTAGAAAGTGCCCGCGCCTTTAAGCCATGGGTCGTTTTCTCTAGAAACTCCGGGCACTGTGACCATTTGGGAAAATGCAATAAATTTCTTCTTACTCGTCAATTTGAATAGATTGATTTTCTATTGTATTGAGGGGAACAACGAAGACGCGCGGTTGCGAACTTACCCATGCAATGCAAGAATTTTTTTGCTGTCTAGTCTAACATGCAGCGCTCTGAAAATATGAACGGTGCGTAGAGTAGGCGGTGCCCAACAATTGAGTATTCGCAGAATCTAGTCGCCATTGACCAGACAATTGAAGCGATTGCTTAAATTTGGTTGGATATTGTACTTATTCAAAAAACGAGACTTTGAATTTGCCATTCAAGTCCAACCGCCATCCTTTCATGATTGCCGCATTCTTTGACAAACCAACATCTTCGATTTCTTATTATGCGTGATGGTAATTAACGAAGAAATGACAACACGATATAGTGAATATTAGGTAAAAATATATATCAAATGTATTACTTGGAAAAAAGGGATGAAAAAGGTGCAAACTTTATGAGATAATTTTATAGCGTGTCCCTGCAATACGATCAAGTTCATTGTCATTTATCATTTACTGCGCATGCACCAGTCAAGTAAAGCTGTTTGTATGCCATTTTCCAAAGATTACAACGATACAATATACAGGGAAATTGACAAATTTCCCATCCGTTTATAAACATCAAATTTGTAAGTTACTCACGTGACAGAAAAACAAAAGGCCAACGCTTATCAATAGAAGATTCGGTCTTAATTTAAACATTCATGCATGTTCAAGCTTCTTTGATTTTGGATTGGCCAAGAGGCCACGATTATAAATTAATTAACCAGTGGTTAGGTTTCATGTGGGAGTTCACGGAGAATAAAAATAGCGTAGGGGATCCACTTCAGTGTTAAGACTTATGGTCTTATATAGTTTAGATTTATTTGAGTTAACCACTACGTTCTCCAATTTATGTATAAATAATGATAACACGTTACACCAACGTCGTCATACTCCAAAAAGTTATAGTAGTTGTACTTGAGGACGAATTAACAGATGCAAATTATCCACACCATGATTTAAGTTTTATTTTGAATGAACAAGTGCAGCTTATTTGACCAGCTAGCTTAGTTAAGAGAGCTTGGTAGTTGGATGAACCTGCTGGTTGCCAGAGAATTTTAACTGTAACGAGAAGAAGACGATGAGAAATTTTCTTTTGAAGATAACACATAAAACGGAGAAGACAGATGAATTTTCCCTTGTGCATGAGAGAGACTAATAAGAAGAAGGTGAACGAAACTGGTTAAGACATAAGATATTGGAAAGAAACGCAAGACAGCTTCTGAACTTACTAAGATGATGATAAATTTGACAAAAGGATAACACAGTAAAAACAATAAAAGACAATTTCTGAACTCCATTTACAAGAATATATGTCTGCATGCATGCAGTAACTACATTCATCTAATGTTTGCTGTAGTATGTAGCCTTTCTACATTTTAAAATCAGTGGAATATACAAGTTCAAATTGCGCCACGTGCTTGAGTAACAATAGGTCTTTTTAGAAAGAAAAGGATACATATATGTGTGTGTATATATATATATATATATACATACACTTAGATATACTACATATAGCAAGTGCAGCTAATTATCAAAGTTCAAGTTGATAACCTGAAGATGTTCCTGCAAATTAAAGAAGGCCATACGATTTATTTGGAAACAATCCCTGTTGTTTCCATAAGGTGGAACTCACGTTAGCAACTTAACATCCCCAGCTACTACATGTGAACAAGTTTTCAGTTCCCTTGAATTGATTGTATAAAAGATATTGAAATACAAGACATTGCTTAATTTGTGTGTATGACAGAGTGAAAATCCATTAAAATTTTTCTTCCAAGGATTTTAGCAAGAGATGTTATATTTCTTTCAATATTGTTACTCCTTTCATGGTCTTCTCCTGCTAGTATTTATTTTTGGGGGCCGTTAATTAAAACGAATGGGCTGTAGGCAATAGGAAAGGCCTCCTATATAAATGGGTTCCATACTAGTATTCCAATTCCTGGGATGCGCCTACTTGATTTTCAGCCATTTACCGGTTTCTCAACATTAAAGTATGAGATCTTGCATTTGCATGCTATAGTTTGAGATGCACCATTTAGGCATATACTAATTCACATTTTTAGTTGTTTAATTTGTAGAATGGCACATGTTGAAAGCAAAGCTATGTCACGGCAAGAAGTAATTAGTTTTACTCCATTACATTGGAATTGAAAGCAAGAATATCAAACACTACCGCCAGCACTAACAGACATGTGAAGGTGGTTATCTATAAGCCACTGAAACACTCATTTATGGATTTTCGATACAAGTGATGGAACTAATTGATTCAGCATTAACTAAGAACTAATCTTACTGAACAAATCAGATTTTACAATTACAATACATGATTCTTTCTTCGGCAACTTCCAAGGAAAATCTGCATTGCTACATTTAGTACTACATAGAAATAAGATGATAGTGGTTCTTGTTAAAAAAAGAACTTCCTAAATTCCCTGCCTTGCCTGGCCTGGAAGATAACAACCCCAGGTTTACCGAATACTAGGGCATCAAATAACCGAGTTCATCAAAGTTATAGAATATATCGACGTTACAGCTGAAATTCAGGCTCCAAAGAGAAACAAAACTAAGAAAAATAAATAAATTGACGGACTCTAAACCCATGCCACGCAAGAAAGGATCATTCACCGATCGGAGACTTGCACCGTTGGAATTCACCGAGCACTTCTGGGTCCCTAAACCCAACAAGAAATTGGGGTAAGCCTTCAAGAAAGAAAGCTGCCTGGTGAGCGCTCAAGACACCAACAATTTCAGTGATGACGCTCTATCTCAACCTATTAGCATCCACAAATACTATTGCCATCTCACCAACAATTTCAGTGATGACGCTCTTTCTCAACCTATTAGCATCCACAAATACTATTGCCATCTCTTCCATCTCCTCTTTCATTGCCTCCCCAATAACGTCTTTAAGTCCCTCCTCATTCCCCCAATGACTGCCCAATTCTCTGCTATCCTACCCACAAAACCACCCTGAACCTTCTTCATTCTGCCGATCAATGCGGGCACCATTAGCCTTAATGCACATTCAATTTGCTCTATTCGGGTCAAGTTTTTAGATACGTTCTTCCACGCCATCAATACTTGCCATGGTCGTCTATCAAAAGAATCACTCTTTTGACCAGTGTCATCCAGATCAAGATTGGAAAACACATTGTCTTCTGCAATTTCTTCATCGTTGTCTTTGCCAAGAAATGACTAACAAGGTTGGTGCAGAGATAAGGGTGGAGATCGCCAAGAAAGAGGAAAGGTGTTTCTAGAGGGTTGCGCCAAGAAGGGAAGAGAATCTGAGGAGATTTTCATGGGAGGCAGCGAGGTCAAATGTGCCGTAGTAGGAGAGAGAGTGGTGAAGAAGAAGGTCAACGTGAGAGTAGAGAAGAGTTTGTGAAGAAGAAGAAGAAGAAGAGAGGGATTGGTGAATAAGAGGGAGAAGCGTATTCTTGAGAGTTTTGAACCAGTTTTTGTAGTAATGTTGGAAGGGAAGTGTTTGTGGTTTCTTGCCAGAGAAAATGGCATCTTTCTGGAGAAGATGGTTTGATGTTTCTTGATGATACTGTGTTTCTTCTTCATGACAGAGAAAGAGAGGAAGAAATTATGGGTTTTTGGAGGGAAATGGAAGATAACCACTCTAGGCCATCAATATTGGGCTGACTTGGAGCCCATGCGGCCCATTGTATAACAGTATGTCATTCTTTTTCAAAGCTTTACTGGAAAAACCCCTTCGAAATTTTGGGTTCTGATGGCCCAATAAGATAAGCACGAATGTCACTTCAAGAGTCAAGGAAAACTGGACAATTGAAGATTGAAGAACCAACGCACCCACGACACGTAACAGTTGAAAAGTCAAGGAAAACTGGACAATAAAAATAAAAAATAAACAGAAAGCGCCAAAGCCAAAAGCAATGTTGTGCGAGCGCAGTGTAGCGCAGGCATGAAATGCAGAAACGCCGCCGCATTGAATGGAAGAAGCAGTTGCTGCCTCTCACCGACAACGGTGGATCAAAGCCAACATGTAAATTCTGAACGAGGACAAAAGTTATTAAATAAAGTGCAAATATTTTCCCTTACTGTCCCACAAATCCCTCCGCTTTCTCTCCCACCAAACCTCCACGTCAGAATAAAAGCAACTTAAATTTTAAACTAACAGAACGGAAATCACCATCCATGTCATGTTATTGTTAAATGTACAACATACAGTTTCTCTCTTCAGACTCAAATCTCTAACCCTTTCTTCATGGCCAGCAGATCTGCAAATCTTCCCGTCATTAGTTTCTTCTTCCTCCTCCTCTTTGTCAAATTAGATTTTTGTTATCAAATCTCGACAGCTGAATCAGACTGCACCAATCGTTGGATCTACATCAGACGCCTCCCATCACGTTTCAATCTTGATCTCCTCGCAAATTGCTCTTTATATCCTCTCTTTGATAATTTTTGTTCTTATTTACTAAACCACGGCCTTGGACCCAAAACTCACAACCGTTCTCACAGCTGGTATCGCACTGACCCCCTTTTGCTTGAACTCTTTTTTCATCGCAGAATTCTCGAATACCCTTGTTTAACTCAAGATCCCCCTTCTGCAAATGCAATTTACTTGCCTTATTATGCAGCCCTTGACGCTTTAAAATATTTATATGGGCCTGAAACGAACTCTAGCAATCAACATGGTCTTGAATTATACAACTTCCTACGCTATGATCAACCTGAAATATGGGATCGTTATGCAGGTCATGATCATTTGTTGGTGATGGCAAGACCAGCTTGGGATTTTTCACAACCGCTGAGTGTTGATCCTCCAATATGGGGAACGTCGTTTCTTGAACTTGCAGAATTTTATAATGTGACTGCTTTGATTCCAGAGGTTAGAGCCTGGCCTTGGCAAGAACAAGCTGTGCCTTATCCAACTAGTTATCATCCGTCAAGTTTGAATCTTTTTGAGTTGTGGATGAGAAGAGTTAAAAATTCGAGAAGAAGTAAGTTGATGTTGTTTGCAGGAGGAGGAGGGATTGCTGCTACTCCAAATATTAGGAGAAGCATTATAAATGAATGTGAAAACAATAGCGGTGAAACAATTCTGGAAAAAGGTTGCTATTTTAACCAAGTGTGTGAGATTGTGGATTGTTCTAATGGGATATGCGAGCACGACCCAATTAGATTTATGAGGCCAATGTTGCAAGCGAACTTCTGTTTGCAGCCTCCAGGAGATACACCAACAAGGAGGTCAACTTTTGATGGAATTCTTGCAGGCTGCATACCAGTTTTCTTCGAAAAACACTCAGCAAAATCACAGTACGGTTGGCATTTGCCTGAGGAGTTGTATGGGGAGTTTTCAGTGTTCATACCAAAGGAAGACGTGGTGTTCAAAGGTTTGAAGATTGTTGATGTTTTGATCAGTATACCAACAGATAAGGTGAGAAGGATGAGGGAGAAGGTTATTGAGTTGATCCCAAGAATTATTTATAGAAGGCATGAAAGTACTCTGGGTTTGATGACCAAGAAGGATGCTTTTGATATTGCCATTGAGGGCAGTTTAGAGAGGATCAGATCCAGGCTCAATAAATTGTCAATCTAATGACTTATAGTTCTGATATTCTTATTATCGTGAAGATTATTTATTACTGATATTTTTCTTTCACTGGCTTTCCACTGATCCAGTATTCCCTGTGAAAATGCCGAGGAAACAGGGCATTGTATTTTTATTTCTTGATAAGTTATCAAACTTTGCACTTATGATATCCATTCCTTTAATTTTTGCAACGGTTAGAAATAATATGTATATTGCATAGGAAGTACCACGATAGTAGACCGAAAATGACTCAACATTGCAGTTTAAACTTCTGTATTCCTCATCGGAAAAATCCTTTTATCACATATGTAATGGACTATAACACTGACATTATTCATAACCTAACAAAAAAGGAAAATGGGAAGTTTACTACCAGCGCTGCCATAATTAGGAATGCAAGAAAATTCAAGCAAACCAAAGTGGATAGATGGAGATTATGAGATTGCCACCTCCCCAGCCATCAGCAATACATATTGTAACAGGAAGCAAGAATTCATTATCTGCTCTAACATATTTTTCCTTTTTCTTCTGTACTTTACCGGTCATTGGTAGTAGCTTTTCATCCCCATCTAATAATAGCTGAACCCCAGGTTAGACCAGCACCAAAACCCGCTGCAGCAATAGTATGCCCTGACTTCACCGTCCCACTTCGAACTGCTTCATCCAATGCCAAAGGAATGGATGCAGCACTTGTGTTTCCATAGTTTGCCAGATTTGATATAACCCGCTCTGATGGAACTTCTAAACGTGTTGCAACTGCATCTATGATCCTCTGGTTTGCCTACAATTATATTTCTCTTATCAATGCTTATTCTTCTACCTTCCACAAGACACTGTTGGTAATCATCAGTGATACACGCCTAAAAAGTTGCAAGTTGACACACCCTAGGGATGTGTTTGAAAGCCCCTTTGGAGAAGCTTTAGCTTTAGTTTTAGGGTAAGTATCTATTATCCGCGTTATTTCATTGACTGTTCTATTTTAAATCGGCAACCAGCTTTTCCACACAAGCAGTTTGTTACCAAGTGGATAATACCTGCTTACAAACGTTTTTGCACATTGTGTAAGGCTGAATAGTCAAAGTAAGATATTTTAAGCTTTGCTCGTTATCTTTCCACAGAAGCTGGCAACGTATGTCAAATTGAAAAGCTGATATAGTCACACTCCTTAGGTTGCTTGCAAAGTCTTCTAATAGTATCTATAATCTACTTCTAATAGTATCTATAATCTACATGAAAGAAAGTCTAGACCAAAATTCTGGCCACCTCATAAAAACTGCTAGAACCCTTAGTTCTCTTTATCTCACTAGTCAAACTGTTTAAAGTAGATCTCCAGGGTGCACTTTTTGGTTAGAAGGTGAATGTATGTCACAGGCTAAAGAAAACATTATGTAGTATGTTGAACATTCCATACCTGATGAAGCAGCAACCAATCAATGTCGGACATAATGAGACCAGCCTTTTGAAGAGCAGACTCAATGGTCTGCGGCACAACTCGGACAGCAAAGCGGAAAACTTCTTTGCCATTCAAATGAATGCATGAATAAGCAAATTGTTGAGGAGAGAAACCTAACACTGAACCATTGGAACCCAATACATCATCAGTTACATTTCCTTTGATGTCAACATTTAGATGTCTGCATTAAGTACCAAAGCTTGATTATCTTCCTCACAGAAAGAAACATAAAGCATGTTCACTGAAAAATGAAAAGCACATACCTGCTGCCTTCACCATCACTATGTAAGTCAAAACTAAATAAACCATCCTCCTCACTGTCACAGGCCTACAGAATCATATTCCTTCATGAATATTTTATATTTCTCTATTCAATCACATTCATTTGTCATGATAGTATCACACTCAGTCAACCAACCAACTATTACTATGTCACTCTTGATAGAGTAAAACAAAGATCATTACCTGCAACACTACGGCACCTGCAGCATCCCCAAAGAGAATGCAGGATCCTCTATCCGTCCAATCCGTAAATCGCGAAAGAGCATCGGCTCCAATCACTAAAACATTACGAAACCCGCCTCCTGTAATTTATAAACATGAAGATTGGATTATGTTAGTCTTAGAATTTGTAACTGAAACCTCTCTTACAGAAAAATAAAAACAAATTTGTTACCCCTAATGTGACAAGAAGCTGAGATAAGACCCAACATAAATCCACTACATGCAGCAGTAATATCATAAGCCAGAGGATTGTTGTTGCAGCCAAGTGCCTTTTGAACCTGACAATTACAATACCACACAGAAAAAGAACCATTAATCAATCTTTGAGTGATTGCCAACACTGAAAACAGTAACTGAAAAATGTGAGCTCTTTTCTTTTCCTAATGGTTCATAACACCGATACTTGCACATGAATTATGCACAAAATCATTCAAAAATAAGTACCTAACGCAGGTCACCAAGAATTTCCAATTATACAAAATTATAGTTTACACCGGTAAGAATGTAATTAACTACATAATCAATGCAAAAGGCTTATGATATAAAACACTGTTTTTACTCCAGTCAACTATAAAGTTTCACAAATTTCTACAAGGATTTCAACTTGAAAAACTGTGTGATTAAGTGCACTTAAGAAAAGCCACGAGCACCTAATGAATAAGTTATACAAACTTGCATACTCATACTTTTCCTGATTGATTAGGCAACATTCCATTCTACACCAACACAATCCCACAATAACCAATAGAAGAATCACTTTCTGGCCTATAGAATCAGTTAACACATAAAAACATACATAAATAAATTTGGTGAATTTTCAAGATAATGATATCTGTAATTCAGTATATTGCCGCAGGAGACTTTTGCTTAGTTGCTCTCAAGAAAATTAAGGGAAGCCTGTAGTAACCTCTGCCACCACTGCTAAACTTGGAATTTGGAAGGGAATACTGGCATAGGCTAACAGTCAACTAAGCTTGCAGCAGGGTCAAGTTTCATAGTACAGCACTATTTGAACCAAAGGTAAGTCCAAGCACTACCAAAGCAGGCTAACAAGCCCATCAAATTGGTCGGATAACCCAACCCCACTCCTAAATTAATATAGCATAAATTCCTCCAAGCGAGGCACTCTATCAAACATGTCTCAAGGAATTTTACCATCATACTTTTGAGAATCTTCAACATGAAAAAAAGACCATTCATGAAGCGATCAATTCAATGAGTTAACAAATATTGAGAAATTTTTCAACAGCTAAAATTGTGGCCTTATAATCCTAATATTATAACTATATACAGATTACAGATGTAAATCAGATTGGGATTCAAGAAGACATCTTTTAGAAGAATTCTAAGTTTAGAAAGCAGATAGATAAAATGACTTCAATAATACTTACAAATTTCTGCAGTAAGGAAATCAAGAGTCTAGCATTTGCTCAAGCTTCCTCATAGTAATGACTTGAGTACGAAAATTTTATTTTATTTTTTCTATTTGACACATCAAAAGCTGATATAGATGCACATATTATGCACGCAATATTCTCAGAATGCATAGATATTCAGAACTTTAAGTAATCAGAAGCTTAAACACAGTGAACTTTGAGAACAAAACTACTGCGTTCAACATGTGTTCAATTACTTTTGGATATATATTATCTCATTGGCCTATACCTGAGGAGCACCACCAAAAAGATCCTCTGGAGTGGATGTGCACATCAACACTAGGTCAACATCATCAGGATTAATCTCGGCCATCTGAAGAGCTCTACTCGCTGCCTCCACTGCTAGACCAGTCAAGCTTTCTTTGCCTGTAACAGTGATGGTCAAATATAAGTAACTTAACAATTTGAGAAATAAAGATGCTAAATATTAGAAAGAATGGTGTGTAAAAATTTGATAATGCTAAAAGATCAATATAGTTATGCTAAAAGATCAGCTCTGCTAGATGGATTATGCTAAAAGATCAGCTCTGCCAAAGTTCAAAAACATTTGAACAAGGAAAAAAAAAGCAATCATAATATTGGAGTAGTACAAGAGGTTTGGGGTTCAAACCTCACTAACACTAGGGTGGTTTGGTTTATTTTTTATAATGTGTATAAAGAATAAAAACTCATAGCAACGGGAACATTTTAGTTAAACGAAACTTATACTAGCTAGGCCCATGCTTCTTAAGCTAAAAAGCCTTCCTTAAGGCTTAAGCTCTGCTTTTGTAAACACTAGGCAAAGTGAGTCAGACTAGTCATTGTTGCCCTATGCATGACATTAGCATGCTTTGAAAGTATCTACAGACCTGAAAGTATTCGTCGATTGCGAATCCCAGTTCGAACAGAAATCCATTCATCAGATGTTTCAACAATTTTTGCAAGATCATCATTGGAAACCTGAAGACTTGGAACTGCTGAGCCACATCCCACTAACCTGCAGCCTCTACTGACAAGCCTGCATTTTTTTTTGAAGCATGACAACCGGATTGAAGACATACAGCAGTCAAAATGTCATTTTCTAAGCCATAGGCCCTTTCACTGAATAAAAACAAACATCAGATGAAAATTCTTGAACAACAGGTTGGACTTATTATGCAGAATACAAGTGTTTGCATGTAGCTTGATAAAAAAAACAGGAAGCCCCAGGAACGGCCCTTTCTATAGTGATTAAGCTTCATGGAAATTCTAGATTATCCAAGATATCATCACTGAAAATACAGATGAAGTCAGCCCAGTTATTGGTTACTCATAAAAGGAATGGAGTACAGAAGTCATGAATATACTGTATAAATGGCACTGTACACCTCAGAGACAAAACAAAAAAATTTTGCCCAGCATAATACTTAATAGCATCCAAGCAGGAGAGACTAAGTTACACTGAAACCAAGTTATTACCACAAAGTAAAGAGTAAAATTAAGAATAGAACTAAAAGATATCAGGTTTATAACACAAGTCCCCATACAACCAAAATGAGTACAACTTACAAGCAAAAACATATTCTCTTGTTGCAAAATTTTGCTAAAGAGCATAATAACTTCGGACCCCATATATGAACAACCTTCACCATATTGACACTCAGAACTCCAACATTACATGCTTATAATATGATTCACCATCTTGTTACAAGTAATCCTCCTCCAAACTTCAAAAATAGCCCAGCCTGAAAGCTGGAATTTGTTGCACTTGCCCAACCAAAAGCAAAACTATTAGCGCTATCAAATGTCAGAGTAGAAACTTGAATAGTTACATCTAAAGACTGACTGCTAACTTCTGAGTCCCTGAATATTTTAGGTTGCTATTGAGATTTTCTTCTTTTAAAAAGCAAATGAACAAGCACAGTTGCAGCTTTTTTCAATCAAAACCTACAGAACCATCGGACCTTGTAACTGATACAGAAGTGGCCATCAACAAAATATCTGAAACCTTTCTATCTAAGCTAATGCAGCACAAAGCCAACCTGCTCAATCATTTGGTAAAATTATGGTGATCTCAGTAGACGCTTTAGAACAAGAAAATTACCAATATCTAGGATATGTAACTTCTCACAGTTAGCTTTGCTAAAATTAGAGTTTTCACTTTTCTGCAATCTCAGTCAGAAGTTGAAATTTCTCTGTCTTTTCCACAAAGCCAAAACCTAATGTACTCTCACAGCTTCAAGCAGAGAGCAGTAGGATGCCGTACAAGCCTGAAATCTTATCTCCATAAAACTGACCAAGGATGAGAGACTCTTAGCAACATTCACCACCAAGAAATGATTTTTCAACTATTGTGTTACCGGTAAGTTAGCCCTCTCAAAAATCAAAGCAACCAAACAAGGCTTTGGAGACACGCGTCTATTATACTTCTAGATGCTTAGCTATCCTCGCAGAAAAGGCAAATTGGAACAAACTAACAAAGTCAATTCCGCCTATATATGGACTCTAAATCCCAAGCATGAAACACGTTCATCACTTAGTCAAATAAAGAATCTCTTTAATCATTTGTGCATGCAAGTGCTCCGACGCAAGCAATTCAGCAATGAACTCTGCGAGAATCACCATTAACAAACTACCAAAATTTTAGCAATACGAAATCCATAACAACTTAATCTTCCACTTAATTCAACAAAAACAGCATCTAAGATTGGTGTCAAATGAAAGTGAGCTTGCCCATTGGCTTACTGTTTTTGAACCGTAAACACCAGAACCCAATTGCATTGAAGACCCATTTCGACTACCAAACATTAAAAAGAGCAATGAATCACGAAAAATGTACAGAGACAAGAGGAAAAGCTCGCCTGGATACTCTAGATTCAGAAGAAGACGCAATCTTTTCAGAACCTGCAGTGGTGGAGGAGCAGAGTACCCTCCAAAAGTTTCCCTCACAGAAGCAAAACCCAGATCGATATATCCCTATCGATGGCTGAACCCTCCTCCTCAGGCTTGGAACTGAACATGTAAACAACCCAGATGCATTTGCCATTTGAACTCTCTAAAACACCCGGGCTTCAATGTCAAGTTTGGTTTTTTAAGAGAAATAAGCGAGAAAAATAAGATCTTTTCGGCGTACATGCGAGAGAAAACAACGAAAAGAGTAAAAAGAACCCATGGCAAGAAAAACAAATAAATAATTTAAAATAGATCAATTAACGTAAGCACATACGCTCAGTGAAACAGAGTTTCCAAAGTATTTTCTATTTTCTTGTTTGCTTTGTAGGGTCCGAAGATGGAGAAAAAGGAATAAATGATGAAAGAAAGTATGGCGATTATGGCAAACCGAATTGAGGAAACTCCAATGCCATTAAAATTTCTCAATCTATAAAGGGCTCCAATTCTATGCTCCCTCGCACACTTGCAATTGCTTCTCTATTTTCAAGATACTATTTTGTTATGTTACCCAACCCGACTACTGTACTTGTGTGTTGTTGGAGACAGACAGTTAGCATTCTGACACATCAGCTGAATAATATTCCACGTTACCTATTTTACCCTTATTACACACGTCGCTGATCATGGTTGGTCTTCATTAAAAGTTTATTCTGGTTGGGGGTGTATAGTTTCTGTTCCTTGCGGTCCGAACTCCATTTCTATTTTCTATTTCGACCGCACAGCTTAAAAAATATAACTTTTTTCCATTCGTGTTTATTGTATATTTGACCTTTTTGTTTTAATCTTTTATTTTTTTTGTTTGCCTAATTGAAGTTAATTTAAACTACAGAGTTACCCAAGTTATTAATGCCGATGAATCTTATAACATGTTTAATCAAGTAGTTGGCATGGTGGTTTGGTGTTTGCGTGGAAAGTAGAAAAAACTAGAAGTATGAACTACATGTTCTCCTCTTTTAAGAAACTCCAAACTGTCTTCAATTCGAGTTTGCCTTTCGGTGGATGAGACTTGAGAGGCCTTTAATGTTATCAATCGTACGGGCAGGAATTCTTTATGCACTAACGATAACGACGTGGATTGATAGGAAACGGCGCACCACCACTTGGGATACCCCCAATGTAAAACGTTGGCAACAGTGATCCCCTTCTCTTTCTTCTTGTTAAAACTTCTTTCTTTCATTAATTAATTAAACAAGAAACAAAATACAAGACTATATTTAAATAGAATTAAGAAATATTCAATTATGGTAGGTTAAATTTAGTTGACTTTATTTATCAACCAGGGGAATTAAATAGTTTGTTGTGTTGGGTGAAGACTCAATAATAATATCTACACTTAATTAAAAATTTTAGTAAAAAATATCGTTATGCTTTATTTTGCTTCAAAATTATTAACAATTATTGTCGTATAAAAAATACTCATTTTTTATTTTTGCGTAATTAATATTTGTAACCTATCTATTTATGAAATTTCCCTGCAATACATCTAAACTTTTTAATTTTTTTTAATCATTTCAAACTTTTATTTTAACGTTTTAATTATTTTATTCAAATTTTACGTTTATTTACATATTACATTTTTTATTTTTTGTATGAATTATGCAAACCTTATGATTTTTGTATTAAGTGATGTAAGGTGCATGAAATATATATATATATATATATATATATATATAGTTTCTTCTATTTGTTTACTTGTTTTTTTAAGAAAAGGTGTTTTCATTGCATATTGGTTATACCCAAAAAATTATACCAACTAAACGTATATTTAACTCCATTTTAAAGGTGTAATAATTAATTTTAAAGGTGCAATAATTTGTGTGTAGTAAATATTATTTAAAAAAAAATTAGCAAGTGTTTAAATATTTTAATGATTTTATTCCATGATAGTTTGGAATTTAAATTACAATAATTTAAAATTTATATTTTCTAAGATAATTCTAGGTTGCAACACAACTATCTTCTTTTTTTTCTTTTAATCTATATATTTATATTATTATTAATAATAATATTTAAAATATTAATTTTTATAAAATATAATATAATTATATTATATTGTGGTCATGCATCATAATTTTTTTATAAGAGTAAAAATAAATAAATAATATAAAAATGTCATATCAACAAACTACCAAAATCTTCCATTTTTAGAAAGATTTGACCAAAACAGCACGGTACAATGAGCTCCACCCAGCCAGCAAAAGAAGCTAATTTTTAGCTCAATTCAAGAAATTAAACTATACCCAAATCACCATTTCAAGCTAAACCCAAGAAAATGGTAAAGATCTAAAGAAACACGCAGAGACTCGAGGTGTTCCAGAAACTAAAAAGTTGTACGCAAAGAAAGAAGACAAAAATGGGAAGTGAAATACAAAAAATACGAAGTCACTTGTAAAAATAGCAGTACAAGTAGTAGCGGTAGAAGAGGTCGTCGTAGAAGAAACCTGAAAATTCGGAGACATTTGGGTGTTGCTGTGTTGTTGGTGATACTTTCTCTCGCTGAAAAAAAGGGAAGAGCTTCTATCTCTCTCTCTATATATATATAAACACATACAAACACAAATGAAAATTGAGGGAGCCGCGACAACGTATGGGTTTTCTCTCCTCCCGCAATAGCCTCCGAACTGAAGCAAAAATGGGAATTAAGATCAAATTTTTCATTAATTAATAATTTTTTTTAATCATCGTAATAATTATATTAACAAATACTTAGTATTCTAAGAAGAAGAAACTACTACCTGACAGTGCTTTCGATTTGAAGAACGAGAGAGAGAGAGATCCGAGAAGGGAAGAAGAAGAAAAGAGGGGGTGAGGGGGGGCTCGGACTTCATGGACCATGCTGGACTTCACAATCCCAGCACGGGACAAATACTGTTTACGCTTGGATTGGCCCGGCACATAAGTCCGTAGGGGCTCTAATTTCACACGGGTCCAAGTCAATTCGTTTGACATCCCCGTTTAGTAGCAGTATTTTTATTTTTATTTTGTTAAAATTATTAATATACTAATTTTATTAAAGTTGCATATAAAAGAGTTAATAACCAAAAAGAGAAGGCATAATGATTTTATTGAAAAAGTGTTCTGTTTAATTCATTTTTGGGAAAAATAATTTTATTAGAACAATTAATATAATTTTCTTTTATATATATATATATATATTTTTTTTTCTTTTTGTATTTTATTGCAATGCATATATCTATCAACATATATTTTTAATGTTTAATTTCCTCTCATAACACAATCTGTTTGTTCATTATTTGAAAAAAAATAAAAAAAGCTTTTAACTATCAAAAATTTAAAAAAAAATCAAAATTTCTAAAAAACAGTATAATATAAAATGGGTTGTATGTTGGTGTAGATGAAATCATACGAGGTGGGAATAAAAATCTCATAGTGGAAAGTTATAGTTGGTGTGGATTAAATCTTGTTGGTGTAGATTAAATCATACAAGGTGGAAATGAGATATTTCAGTCAAATTAACATTTAAGAAAGCTCCAAAAGAAAGAAAAAAAAATACCATGCTCAAAAAGCTCCAAAATTTAGGCTTTCTACCAATATACATGTATATTTAATCCTCCAAACACTCCTTTTCGATGATAATTAACTATAAAAATTATTAATTTTTTTAATATTAAGAGAGCCCTTCGATCAATCAAATAAAATATACATTTGATTTTATCCTTGATTTTTATAATGTAAAATTAGATCCCATATATGTATATATATACATATATGGGATCTAATTTTACATTATACAGAGGATTGTGTGGAATTTGAGTCCTGATTTTTTTCATTTTTTTGATTTGCCAACACGAGACAAACTGCATAACTTGTAGAAGCTAAATAAATAAATACGAGGTGTATCGACGACACGTGTGATGATACCGGCAATTAATAAATTCCCCCGCCCAGCCCAGCTGGCCTACGGTTGCTCAATGCTATGCATTAGTAGGCCCAGCGCGACTCCTTTTTGTCCACTCTTTACTCCAAACATCTTCCTTCTGCGCTCCAACATCTTCTACTCCATTTCCACAATTTCCAGAAATTAGAACAAAAGTGAAAAAAAAACAACAACAAAATTCTTTAAATCATGGACATCCTCCTTGATTATCCTCGCATGCGGTAAGATTATTACGTTAATCGCACTTCAAAATTTTTATTATTATTTTTTTTTGTTGAAATTCCAAATTAAAGATAACATTGGGGACTTGTTCAATATTTTCTCGTGTGCTCACGCCACTGGTCAAAACCACATTCCTTTTCGCCTGTCCAAGACAAGTATGAAAAGAAACGAATTAAAAGAAAGAACCAATACTTGTCTACTTTTACTCCATCTGTCTTTTTCTTACAATGCTTTAGCAAAACCATACATTCAACAAAGCATACAAAATTGAGTAGACCAATGTATGATATAATTAATAATAATAATAATATTTCTAAATTAATTATATTTTATAATAATATAATTAAAATTATTTATTATATTATTAATTAATATATATATATATATATATAAATAAAAAATAATAAAATCAGGAGAAGATTCAGATTCATAAATAAAAACGTGTTCTTTTTTTGCTTCCCCTATTCTACTTGGACCCTTGATGTCGGCTCTATAATGGACAATATTGAAGTAAGCTCAGGCATAAAAACACCACCTTACCTTACCTAATTACATTACGGAGACAGACATAATTATTTGTCTATAATTATATTATGCCACTCTACATATGGTGCCTACTGCATGATTTCTAAGGGCTAATTATATAAATAAATGGGTCTTTGGCTATATCAGAAATTATTGCTACTAGTACTGGTACTGTCTTGACAGCCATCCGTATGCAAATCACAATTACTCATCCTCTCCAATCTAATGCATCACGCCCAAAACAATGAAATAACACGTTGGGGGAGTGAAAAACGATTTACAAACCAAACCCATCATGCATTGCGACTTGCGAGAGGAGGGAGGCGCCATGACCTTGGACAGTGAGCAACAAACATGATGGGAAGTGAGTTGTGTTTTTAGACTCGTAGGCGCACGCAGGATGTTGCCTAAAACAGCGAAAAGATTTGATTTCGATATTCATAATCATAAATCATAATCTTGAAAACATGCAAGCACAAGTCTGCCAAAGTCTGGCTGATAAATAGAATCGCAAACAACCACTAGTAATGTTAATGAACTCTCTGCTGGCTTTAAATGAGACCCCATCTACCAGTATAATCAACAGTAAATCACAAATAGCTATAGCTAGCTAGCTGCTTTCAGCAGGGAGACGTTCCTCTTTTCACTTACGAAAGAATCCTCTCATCTCTCAACGTCCACCACTGTCTGTCTTTCTCCACTTCTTTTCCTGTTTTATGCTCTCTTTGTCAATGACAGCTATTGTTACTGGTCTTTACAATTATAAACCCCTTCCCTGACATACCCCACTGCTCCCTCCACTATCAGAACCAAACACTGTGAATTCCTTTGCTCCTAGTTTCATTTTTTTTAATTTTATTTTCTTTCGCTCAAAGCGTTTGTGGGTTCTTTTTTCCAGGTTGGTATGGATTCAATTCCTCGCTGGCTTCAAATTCTGCTTGGAGAAAAATTCTTCACTCCTTGTATGGTTCATGATTCTGCAAAGAAAAATGAGAGAAACGTTTTTTGCTTGGATTGTTGCAGTATTATCTGCCTTCACTGCTTGCACACTCACCGTCCTCACCGTCTCTTGCAGGTTCATTGCCGTATAATTGATTAAACACTATATTATTGCACATTCCATTAGTACAAATGTCTTCTACATTTTTTTTCCATATAATTTGCTTTGTATCTTTTAGATAAGAAGATATGTCTATCATGATGTTATCCGGTTGGGTGATGCTCAAAAGCTTATGAATTGTTCCTTCGTTCAAGTAAGTAGTATTGTTAGCTCCTCTCCCTTCATTCCAAATGCACAGATCTTTCTATTTTTTATTACTGTAACTCGTATGGTTCTTTTATTAATTGTTCTCTCTCTGCAGCCATATATAACAAACAGTGCAAAAGTAGTTTTTCTGCATAAAAGACCTATCACACGTCCGTTTAAAAGCAGTGGCAACTTCTGCATGAAATGTGACCGTAGCCTTCAAGACTCGTATCTCTTCTGCTCTATCTCTTGTAAGGTAATCAGATTTTCCCTATCATTTTACATATACTCAGCTTACCTCTTTGTTTCCATTTTTTAATCAATGAATTAATTACCACAGATTCATCACCTGGTGACAAGCAAAAGTGGAATCTACAAGCACATTAACAATTCGTTGGTTTCGTTGTTTGATAAAGCAAGAAATTTGAGCTTCTCAGACCTTCAAGAAACTGGCCAAATGACATCTGATCACTCTCTCGACGACTCTCCAGTTTCACTAAGAACTTGGTCCGGGTCAATTGCTGGTGCCAGTGGTGCTACCGGTGATAGCGCAGTCAGTTGCAGAACTCTTGCATGCGCTGCCACCATTCAATCTGTTACAAAAAAGAAAAGAAGTGTTTCCTCCCGGCAATTGCAAAGATATTCGACGATTAACCGGCGGAAGAGTGTACCACATAGAGCACCTTTGAATTGAAACGGTAAGGGTACTACATACACAATATGTTATAACTGCCGGAGAGATGAAATTTCCATTTCCCAATTTTGTGGAGTGGTTTTATTTTTATATAACTACTTCTTTCTTAGTTGTTGAAGTGTTCAACTACTAATTTAATTGCTAGCCAGCCATATTATACTTGAGTACAGTTTACAGAGGTTCAGAGAAAAATGGTAAGTTTTAATGGTTAATTTTAATAATAAGCAAAAAAAAAGTGGATGAAAATGGAAAATAAGGAATTGAGGATGAAGTTAAAGGCTAAATATGATGAGGCCGGAACAGAAGAGGAGCTTAAGGTGTCAGGCCTCTAGATGGATTGGAATTTAGAGGAGATGGACCCCCAAGATACGTGAAAGCAACAGAGAAATCGGGAAAAAGATACGCTCACCTACCCAGTAAACAAGAACAACGACATTTGCATTTATATTTTGGAGCTAACTGTACAAAACACTTGTCAACTTCCCTTTGTTGCACTTCTATTCCTTCTTCCTAAGCACACCTGCTACATACACCAAAACAAAAAACAAAAAAAAAGAAACAAAATCCCTCGCATTAAACTAATTGCTGTCTCATTTTTTGGTCTGTTCTCTCACATTTGAGTCTTTCAAGTATCTATGCAACACTTTCAGCAAGAAGCCCTAGCCATCTAGTGGTAGTATAGTACCATACAACGGTACAGGCCGGGTTTGATTTTCGGCTGATGCAATTATTTTTATTAATTTGTTCCATTTCACATCAAATAATGATTGGTAAGTTGCAGAATTGGGGTGACATTCAGTTTATCGCGTACAAATTATTTCATGGGATGGGAGCCCATTCACGCAGTGAGGTATATTTGAAGATATCCTTGTGGGCTCCGCAATAAGATGCTCATCATCCCATTCATCACGCCATGATCTGGCAACAAAGTTTTTCTTAGCTGCAGAAGCCATTTGCTTTCTCCATTCTTCCAAGCCTGCACAACTGCACTGCGGAGCAAGCTGATTCGGGTACTCAAAACAGATCCTCAATTATGACGTCGGTGTGCGCTTGGGTTTGCCGGAAGCTTCAAGTTTTGAGTAAAAGGCTTTAACTTCTTCCATCATCTCCCCTTCCGAAGGAAGCACAGTCCGACCAGACAAAACACCAGCAACCCACTTGCTCTGTAATTCAAGCAGGGGAAAAGGAATAACCTGGAACAAATAAATCACTAGCAATTTATTACTGGTACCACTGAACTAGAATCTAATTAAAATTAGGGAACGTTAAATTATAAAGAGATGAACCTTCTGTGGCATCCCAACAACGGAAAGCCACCGGATCAAGACTGGCAGAAAAACATGTTTGTATAGTGTCCAACACGATTGTCATCTACAATCACAATTGCCATTGATTTCAAGAAAATAAAAGTGATTCTTGTATCTTCAGAAAACATTATCCATCTTTTGTTTGTTAATCCACCGTTGCTAATGTCTCAATCAGCTTCTAATAAAATCTACAACAAAAGTAACCTGAAGGTAAGTTAAACACAAGTTACCCGATGCAGTGCAGAATGACATCTGCAGAGATAACTTTCCATTTCTGAAAACCACAGTACCATCTTCATTGGCTCATTTATCTGAACTAGTATGATGACAAAGTAGCCCTTAATTAGATCAACCAATTGATTTCACAGAGTCAGGGTCAGATAGCCACCATACTCTTACCTCCGAGTGAAGCCATATATTATCAGATCCAGGCTGTTTTTCATATATTTCATCTGCTACTGATCTAGCTACAATACGAACTTCTTTTGCAACTCCGGCTATCTCCCTTTTTATATCAGATGCGCTTGCAAAATTCCCTATCAGAATTACATCCTGTTCACAGTGAACCATAATATAAGTATTTTGCAGCAAATTTGAAATTTATTGCAATCAACAAAGTCAGAAGGTATTACTGTAGTCCAGAAAACCATCTATCAAAAAAGAAAAGAATCACATGGCCACTTTACTGGAAAAAAGAGAGCATTAAGCTGCAGACTACAGCCTAAAGGTGCAAAAAGTTTCCGCATTGACAATTCCACCATCCTAGCAAGAATTATGTGAACATAAAAAGCCTTGAGGCTGTTATCGCTCATCCCCATTCAAACATGAAAAAATTGTCTTTCTGTCACTAGAAGTATGTGCATGGTGCATGCAAGGATTTCGACTAATAAAAAAAAGTTCCACCATTGGGAATCAGAGATCAATTAGCCTTAGATCTCATTAATTACCAATGGATGCTCCTTTACAATATACAAAATATACTACAGAAAGTAGAGCCGCATAGATATTTGATCTTGGAAGGGCACAGGAATACGATAATTATGAGAATGCATTTGCTTCCCGGGCCCTGAATTGATGCGTGTAAGAGATATCTATGCACTAATTTAGGGATAGATTAACGTTTTTCATCATCTGTTATAGATTTGTAATGCATTACACAAGCCATAATACAGACAAAAATATAGATATTGATGCACGATATAATACAATCAACCTGCAATTTTAAAGCAAAAATACAAAACTAACTTCAGGTTCTAAATAATTGGCAATCCATTGAATACAAATGACATCTACGAAAAGAAAAATTAAGTAATTAATCAAATGAACCAAATTACGCTACTAAGTAATTACCAGGAATTTCAGCAACACGAGGCTCTGAATAATGTCCACCACAGACAACAGCATCAAAAATCTCTTCCCTAGTAACGTCCATTTGTATTTCTGAAGCAAGCTCTCATTCACCACCACAGTCTGAAGCCTCGCCACTTCATTAATACAGAATGGTGTAGCAAAATTCCGCCAATAAAGCAACACCTTTTCATGACCCGCATGCCCTTGGGGGTCAACAGACCAATCATTCCGTGCTCACGAATAGCGAAATTTTGAAAGCCCATCAACTCCCTGGGAAGATTGATCCCAAGATATTTGTAGAGGCTCGAATGAACCTTTACACGATTTGGGTCAAGCCCAACTCGGCCTGACTTGATCTGATTAGTGTAAGCTTAGGCTCCGCCTTCTTAGATGTCCTTTCTCGTCAACCACCAGTGTGCCGTACCCTCTGCGACTCACGAGCTACCACCAAACCGGCGGCTCGATGGCTCCAGAGCCGATGACAGCCACGTGGCGGAACATAAGTGGTGAGAGTGCGGTCGGCAGCGACGTTGTTCCTTTCATATTTTATGCTCGGCCATTTTTTTCTTCCTTCCTGTAATCTATAAATGGAGAGCCGACTCGTCCGTTTGTCATCCTATTTTTACGGCAGTTCTCGATAGTTAAAAGTGACAGACGACAACATTTTTTTGTACCTACCTCTAGTTCTGCAAGTCTTCCCGGCGTCCAAAATTTACATCTTGGATTTGTGCAAGTTCTAGACTTGAACTTTATGTTAAAAACAGCTAATCACTCACGCATATGGCACCAGTGGTCTAGTGGTAGAATAGTACCCTGCCACGGTACAGACCCGGGTTCGATTCCCGGCTGGTGCAATTATTACTTTTTTTCAAATTTATATGTCAAATATTACTATTGTTGCAAGGACCTTGGGCAAATTAGAAATGATTACTAGATGTTACGAATTCTTTATTCTTTGTCGAAGGGAGACACTGTAGATACTGGAAACGATGAAGCGCAATTGATGAAGTACTCGTTAGCTTCCATTTCCATTATCAGATGGTGATCTTCCCATTCATCAAGGTTAAGTCTCGGGTTGGGTTATCTTCTTCCTTTCAATTGTGATGGTCATTTGCTTTTGCCATTCTTAAAACCCTGGACTTCCACCCTGAGCAGCAATGCAATTGCTGTACTCAACTGCAAAAGCGCCGTCTTAAAATCTTAAACAAAACATAACATTATATGGCACAGCTGACACATATATACCCTGATTTATGATAACAGTTTACCATTGCTGCTTACGGTAGACACCGATTTAAAATGTTTTTTAAGTGAACTGGAAACAATCTTTTCACTATATATCCATCTATTTGCAATCAAATTAACCTGAGTGTAGCTCAATGTCGTGACTGTAGCGTTTAGGTATGCCAGATGCTTCAAGTGTTGCATAAAAGACTTGAATGTGATCTAGCATATGCTCAAGTGATGCAAGCTCAAATAGACCAGACAAAAAACCTGCAATCCACTTGCTTTGAAATTCAAACAAGGGGAAAGGTATCAATTGGTAGTGAAGTTTCACGTAACCAGGTATGTCTACCACTGATAACATAACTATATCTATTATCCCTGACAACAACTGGATGCCAATGCCATGGGGCCATGGTCGGAGCAAAAACATGGTCGTGTACAGGTTCCACGCAATTTTTATCCGCCGAGAAGATGCCATTAGTTTCAAGAAGAATGAATTTGATAGTTGTACCTTAAAAATGCGAAAATGCGTCCATTATTTGCCTGTTTCTGGGTTGCTTGTTTCATTGAGATCAGCGTGTAGCAAAAAATTTGTTCTACCCAAAAAGGGCAATAAGCTACCCAGTGCAGCGTCTAATGGCATCTGCAAAATCAACTCTCCCCTTTAGGAAAACCACAGAACCATGTTCATGAGCACTTGCCATCATGAATATTAATATTTTAGACTCCAGCATCAGGGTCAAAATAACTCCCTCACTATGACAGTCACCACCTCTTACAATGAGTGATTACTTTTTACCCCGGAATGAAGCCACATGTCATTGTGTCCAGGCTGCCTTTCATATGCTCCATCAAGAAAAAAATTAGAAGCAATGTGAACTTCTTTCTCTACTCCAGCTTTGTCCCCGGAATATCCACAGCACTGCACAAATCTCCAATCAAATTTACATCCTGCCAATGGTGGAAGATAATACAGATGAAATTAGATTGATGGGTGAAACTAAATTAACACAATCGGGAAAGAATGTGAAAATTAACTACAGTATCAAGCAAATCTATTAAAGAATATTAAATAAAGGACCATGGGCACCTTACAAATTGACAGAAAGTGATGAACAACAATTAGAGCCCACGTCTGTAACTAATTTACATGCCCAAAATATTGCCCGAAAAGAATGACTTGAAACTTTTTAAGCCGAGCTCCTTCAGATTAAAGTTCCCTGACGAGCTTCAATGCATGCCTCGCAGAGGTCTTTCGTAGCCATGCATAAATTGCTAATGGGATTGGAAAATGTGAACCGCATAAAAATCCTCTATGCAAGCAAGCAGAATTCTATAACTTCACTCATGTACACGACGGAAACTGGTTTCTCACCAGTCAACTTGTGCATTATAACAGCGAAGCCAGAAGTTTTAAATACCACTGATATCGAAACAAATGCCCTTCTCCAAGGTAAATAAGAAATAGACAGCTGATACGTACTTCGTCTGTAAAGCGTTCAGCTGATATTGACAACAACGCATAAATTTGTTCATCTTCTTGCCTGCCAGAGTCCTGTCCTGGTTCCGGAGCTTTACAAGTTCCAGATTGCAGACGCTACACCCTTTTGTAATTTCTAAACCAAGTCGGGTCGTAGCGATGCTCTTGGTCAAGCTTTGATTTACTGTGGCCGCTTCGAATAGTTTTTACTCACTGTCATTTTGCACTTTTTTATTTTTTTAAAAAAATACAAGTTATAGTACTCAAATATGGTTCGTTAGTGGAATTTTAATAAGAATAATACATAATATGTCGTAGCTCCACCTTAATCTCTCATATGATTAACATAATTATATTTGAGAAACTCTGAATAATTAATATGGACAGTTCGTGAACCATTCGATTCCATGAACAATCAAATTCTTGCAGTAGCTTCCCGACTAAATACAATTCACGCTTGCTTCGCAGCGAGATGTCCATGGACATTCCAAAGTAACAGTCACTGCAACTAAACTATCAATCTCTATTCCTAACCCATGAATATGCTGATTTAGGCTAGCATCCATAAATTGGGAATTTAATATTTGAAGATACAATTCGATGTAACAATAAATTTTCTTTGTTCTTAACAAGAATGAACAATACGGACCATCAAACTATCAGACAGCCGATGTTCTGCTCCACAAACCTGTTTCTGTGGATGGTGAGTCAAAATTCAGAATATGAACAATAGAGAGTTGAGTAGATTTCTTTGAAGAGTGCTGAGCTGTAAATGGTTGCCGAACTAGCAAGAAGGAGCAAAGCTAAGCTGAAAAATTAGTGAGTTAAGTGGTTAAACATCATTTAGATGATGATTGGTTAACTTGGTAACTAATTGTATTCTGGCTGATGTTAACAAAGAAATAGACTGGGACAGGAAGATCGAAAAAGAAGAGTTGATTTGCAGTGAAGAAAGAAAGAGTACAAAGGGGGCATACTTCTTAAATTTCTGTAACCTTTTCTGAAATGAATCCAGTTTCGATCTGAATTCTTTTGACTGATATGTGTTCTTTCATTTTTGCTCCTGTTTAAATGCTGAATTTAAGAGTTGAGTGCACGTGTGAATTTTGGGCAATTATGTTTTTGAAACCTTGAATTGCTTAGTCGGTTTGTGCAAGCTCAGATTTTTCAGGGCGCCTTCGTTGGTTGTGATGAATTCCTCCACAGTTTCCAATAATAAAAATTGGGTTATCTGTTTGTACAGATAACAAGCTTTTTCTTCTTCATTAGCAATAATACAGAGGTACAAAATTGAAAGTGAGCCATGGGACACTTTCAACTCAATATTTACTCTTTACTCCATCAGAGGTGTGCTTGACGAAATCCTCCTGGGCTTGCAAAGTCAGGTGGTGATCGTCCCATTCATCACGGTATGCCTCTGGTTTTGCAAGTTTGTTTTTGGAAACTGCAGAGTACATTTTCACTCTCCATTCCTCGATCCCTGAATGCCCACACTGTACAGAGAGCCAATTGTCGTAATCAAACTGCACCAACATGCAAAATACCGCTATTAAACAATGTTGAAACTTGCAAACACTAAATTCCAAAACCGACAATAATCCCACTTTGCCGGGTTTCATTCATCAAATGGTGCATCCAAATGGAGACAGAATTGCCGAAAACCAGTCCAAAGATACTAGAGAGGACATATGATTTCAAATTAAATCCAGACAAATGTATACTTTGCCTCCTCCGTCGATTACTGAGTTAAAAACCAAGGACACCTGATGCCATCATTAAGCCAGCAATCTCAAAGAGTATGCACGACATCCAAAATCAGTTGACTGAAGATAATTCAGAAATTGGCTTCTGCAGAGGCACAGTGGGAGCTGATAAAAAAAATACTTGCTCAATAGCACAAAAATCGGCCACATACATAACCAAATTTACCTGGTTATAAGCCATATTATGAGTGTAGCGCTTAGCTATTCCAGAAGCTTCTAGTGTTGAGTAAAACGCTTCAACATCTTCCAACATCTCCTCCTGTGAAGGAAGCACAATTTGACCAGACAAAGCACCAGCAATCCACTTGCTTTGAAGTTCAAACAAGGGGAAAGGGATAACCTGGCATCAATCACAGGCAGCAGTTTATGCATCACATGTGAAATAAAGTATCCAATAAAAAACAATGGTGTATTATATCAAGTTAAAGATTAACCTTGAAGGGTAAACCAACAAAAGAAAGCAATGGTGCCAAGACCGGTGGAAATACGTGCTGGTACAGGGGCCCTACCCGATTATCGTCCACAGTGACAATGCCATTGGTTTCAAGAAATGGGAAGTGATACTTGTACCTTATAAAATGAAGAATTTTACATTACGTTTCATCCACTGCTTTTGTTTAATTGTATGATAATGCATTATCCAAAATGGAATTTCTGAATAAATAAATTTTAACCAACCCAACAAAAGGCAAGCAAACTGAAAAATACCCAGTGCAGTGCATAATTACATCAGCAAGGACGGCATTGCCATTTTGGAAGACCACAGTACCATCATTATGGGCACTTTCAATCTGCATTATTTGAATAAACTTTAGCATTTTAGATCAATCCATCTCCCAGCATTAGGTTAAAAGAATTCCCACCAGGAAGTTCTAGTGTTAGCTAATCCCTTGAATATTATACCATAGAATGAAGCCACATATTATCATATCCAGGCTGCTTTTCATATGTTTCATCTGCAAGTGATCTACACGCAACATGGACTTCTTTTGCAACTCCAGCTAAGTCCCTACATATATCATTGGCACTTGCAGAACTCCCTATCAAAATTATGACCTGTCATTGGCAGCAGATTTTAAACAAGGCACATATTAGATGTCGGAAATAGGAAAAAAGGAGAATTATTACAAGAAAAAAGGTAGGTCAGTAGCATTAAAACACAACAGATATGACAAACAGCAGAAAAATGTTTTCCTGTTGCTTTAGTGGTGAAATTTCTTGCATGAAAACATGGATAACAAGGTGAATATGATATCAAATGCATGATATGCAGATGCATTATAATAAAGCATGCCTAACAGACATTAGGTTTGACAGTTTTAAGAGTTCTTTAGTTAGCATCGCAAGGTCTTAGAATAACCAGTCATCTTATCATTCTTGCTTAAGACTGGATGCTGTAGAATGTAAAGGAAAGATCCAGTTTGATCTATAATATGTGAGATAAATTGTGTATTTTCTTATCGAAAAGAAAAATATGAAATGTCAAAGAGATAGCAGTTTAGAGATTTGCCCCATTTGTGCATTGTGTTGGACCTAATTGGGCTTAGTTCTCACTTATAGCTTTCTCTGCTACACATTAGCATAGCTGCTGTTTAAAGTCCAGCTCAGTTTCCTCTGTCAATACTATACTAATAAGTCCAGGTTGTTCTTCATTATTATTTTTCAATGTTATTGCCTTCCATGTTTGCTGATAGCCTATCTTTTTTATCATCTTCAACTGCTCTTGAAATTTACTTTTGATTTCCATGAAGGAGCATTTTCTCAATAGTTAGTGACTAAACTAGCTCTATAGCTCAATAGCCTATCAGGTTGTAAAAAGGTCACCAATTTCCTTGGCAGCAACTTGAGGTGCATGAGACTTTAGACATGCCTCACCCAAGATTATGGAACTGGAAAAAGCATGCAAGGAAAATTCTATTGGCCATTGCCATCTGCTCAATCAAGTGCATCTATAACTTATATTATTTCTCATGAAACACACTTTTGGTACTTCTTCACATTCAATGTGCACTTCCATTCTCATAAAGAAAGCCTTATACAATAAATCTGTGCAGCATCAAACCCTTCTGACTAACAAATCACATAGCAAATGAAGGCCAAATTACCATTATTGCAGCAATTAGCTGCAGCATGTTTGTATCTGGTGACAGTTAGTTGGGCAAGTGGAGTTTGTTTCCCTTTCAGTTCATGGATCTTTTTTTTGAAGATAGTTACTTTTATTTCGTCATTTCAATTTGTACAATCCCTGTAAGTAAGAGTAGACGTTTGAGGTTAAAGGGCAGAGAGGAATTTATTTGTTATTGTACGTGGTTTGTTCTCACCCTAAGCAGAACATGATTAATTTCAGCTCATTAATTTTTCATTTTTATTTTGCTCTGTTTGCAGTAGATTGGGACCTATTAGTGACAAATTAAATTAGCAGTAAGACAATACACTCACAATAATATCTGAATAGCTAACATCAAACCTCAGACCAAAAGCTTTATGGTCAGCTAAAGTTTTAGAAAACCAAATAAAATAAAAAGGTGATTAAGTAGTGTTCCTACCTATAGACACTTTAACAGAGCCACACGATACAACTGCAAATTTACCATAGAACCTAACAGCATACTTGACTTTAAACTATCAAGGAGTTAACATGTCACTAAGCACTTTTTCAAACAATAAATGCTAAAATAACCATATCAGCGTGCAGAATTTGAAATTAAGTAGGACTATAACACACTTAACTTTAAATATATAAATTTAACCCAGTCTAGCAGACCAGGCTATACTCCCACTGTCAAGTAAGCATGGTAGAGAACTAGAAGGATAGTTGACAAATAATTTATAGCATATTTCAATGAAAAAGTCATCCGGCAGGTCGTTTTGTATTCAAATTAAGCAGGATGCTAGCATAGAGCATGGAGTTGACAATTTGGAGCCCATGCTATCCAAGTTGGAAAACAATAGCAACCAAAGTCTACAAATATACTTTTTATAGGCTCAAATTAAAAATACATCCTTATTTACTTAAAATTTCAGTGGGGCTTGGGGCACCAATGGCCCTCAAGGCCATACTGTAACACACCCCTCAAGCAGGGAAATTTCCTTGCAAATTGCAATATCTCCTAAGATGCAGAGCAAGCCATCACTTTCTCAGGCATGAATTTTCAAATTTAATTCATTCTCCTTCAATCCGCTACAATCCATTCCAGTCTAATTCAATCAGCAGAGTCTTTCCTTCGATTTATTATATGTAAGTTTTAGGCGATCAACAAAGTGAGTTTTGCTTACCATGGTGCCATTATTGACAAAAATGGGATTGTGACAACGCTGAAAGTAAATATCTTTAGTCGACAAGGAAGTCATCAAAGATGAAGCAGTGGCGGAACTATCACTGCGCATACATTCTCGTAACAAATTTTCACCGAAAATTTATGCATCCAATTGCTAGACAAAATTTTGTAGTGGCATTAGTTAGGTACGGATGTTACAAAATGATGAGAAGCAGAAAGACACGTACTTGATCTCGAAATGGTTCGGGAATACGATAATTGTGGCTGTGCATTTCCTTGCCAGGCCATAAATCGATGCCTGAGAAAAGAATTAGCAACAAGAAGAATGAAGAACATCATTAAGCATCTTTACACCTAAACAGAGTGATCCACAGTTGCAAATTTGCTTAAACTGGCTTGGCCCATGTTAAAAGGTATTCAAGGAGTAGGAGCGTGCCTGGAATTTCAGCAATACGAGGCTGAGTATAGTGTCCATTACAAACAACAACAGCATCGTATATTTCATCATAATATTGATAACCATTATTTCTCTTTTTAGACCTCACTTTCCAGTTATTATTCTCCATCAAACCAACATGTACCACCTCACTCTCAAACCTCACCATTTCTTCAATCCCAAACTCACTTGCAAAATCCTTCAAGTACTTCAACACCTCGCCGTGATCTGGAAATCTTCTCGGGTCTCTGGAACCATCATCACGGATCACAAATGGGTAGTCCAAAAAACCCATCGCCTCTCGAGGCAGGTTGGTCCTCAAGGAACTGTAGAGGCTGGAATGGATGACGGATCGGTCGGGATCCAGTCCGAGAGGGTCGGACTCTACCCGATTAGTGTAAACCCAAGTGCCGCCGATTTGATTTTCTCTCTCCAGAACGACCACCTTGTGGCCTTCTCGGCGGAGTTCACGAGCAGCGACTAAGCCGGCTGCTCCAGCGCCGATAACTGCCACGTTGCAGGATTGGATGGGTAAACTTGTTGAGAGTAGCTTGGAATGCATTAACGGCCTCGGATTGACGTTGGCCTTGGCCATGGACCTTGAGGATACCACGACGGAGAGACAGCGAATGGTTGGCTTGTAGAGACGGAGAGGGTATGAGTTTGAGTTGATGATGAGTAGAACAAAATCCTGCTGACGAATCTTTACAAGGAACGGCTGAAGGACACTTGCTCAAATCGTACACGGCACTTCATATTTAATATTAATAATAATTTACAGTTTAGATGTTCGATTCATGATTTTGTTCACAAATTACAGTTTTATAATATAATTTTGTAAAAATAATAATAATAATTAATACTTAATGTTTTCTTTTCGCTTTACAATTTTAAATTTTTAGTATTTTAATGTCAAATTATAAGTGAACAACGTGAATGCTTCCGCCGCGCAGTCATTATTCCGGCATCTTCTTTACAACTTTCCACTCACCGGACGGAGAGTTCAGGATCAAGTAAGTTGATAGGCCGAACTGATGGACCCCTTTCTGGTCCAGTGTGATTGAGTCAAGCCCACGTCTTGCTTGTCAGTCATCAACAGCTACCGCCAAAACTTTTAATTGTGTATGATCCGGCAAATACAATAGGGTGGAGTATTTGCTGGTTGGGTTTGGGCTCAAACCTATTCTAATTAAAATTATATTTTGAATTATAGCCCATTTTATTTTTTTAATTTCAGTTAAGTTTCGATTTTAATTCAAGATATCTTATTTATTAATTATTTTTTAAGAAATATTTTTAACAAATTTTATATTATAAAACTCCTAAAAATTATTTAAGTATAATATTATTGGTATTAACTTAAATCATAATTTTAATTTAATAAAAAAATTAAAAATAAAATTAATAATTTTAAATTATAAAAGTATTAAAATACATGAGCAATTTTTGAGTGAAAGAAAAAAAAAGTAATATACAATAAATTATTATAAAAATATTATATTATTACTCGAATTAATATTTTATACATCACGAAAAATAAAATTAAAATTTTATAATATAAAATTATACCTCGTGTAGATTTATTTATGATAATTTTAAAATAAATATATGTACAATACGATTTTATTAAATTATTACACAAATAACATGATGAATTAAATTAAATATGTATTTGGAGTTAATTTAATTTATTTATGGTTAATACACTAAAATTTTATTAATTATAATCAATTATTAAATTTATTATTAATTAATTTTTTATTTTAATTATTTCATATATAATCAATAAAAATAAAAATTTAATTATATAAATATTAAAATATAGATAGATTTCGATGAATTAACTTTTTTCATTTTAAAAAAGTTTAACATAAAAAATAGGGCTGGGTCGAGATGGCCCAAAATATAATATTATTATTTATTAATATAATATTATTATCCAAATACTGTAACATTGCTTACTAGTTTAGGAGATGGTCAACGCAACAATCAAAGATTCCACTCAACCCCAGCGCAACGCTTGTTGAATCTTGGCGAGCCCTGTTGCGAGTGACTGAGTGCTTGCTTGTTCATTGTTTACTACTGCTTGTTAAAAGAAGAATTTATGAGTAATAAAAAATAAAAATAATTTCTTTACTAATTTTCAATAAATTATAATATTTTATATATAATAATAATAATAATAATAATAATAATTTGTATTTTTTGATTCATATATAAATCATAAATATAAATAACGATCAAATTTTAATTGATGTACTGTATTACTTAATTATATATATATATATATATATATATATATATATCACACAAAGTTGAACGTGCAACAAGCATAAACAAGTAGTAAATACTATGTGCAGAGCAAAGCAGACAGCTTGGACCTCCTAATGGGAAACGACAAACTGGTAAACAGCAGTCCAATAAGGTACAGTGTATACCCCACAACGCCACAATGTTTAATCCTCTGTATCTTTCAGCTTCTCGTACCAGTCTTAAATTCTCAGCCCAGGCCAACCAGCTAATAAATATATTAATTGAGTGAATAAAATATTTCTTTTTTTTAAGAAAAAGGAAGAAAAAAAAATGGAAAGAAAGTTACCTCAGCTAAACTACCAGCAGATGAATGAAACTGTGATTGAATTTTCTCATGGTCCCCTCTTTTAAAGCCAGAAATCTGAGTGCCCAAAAAGAAGAAAGGGTCGAGGAATCCCAAAGATTTTAATTTTAAGAGCTGAGAGAAAGAGGAAGTGAAACGAAAGAGACAGAAAGCCAGGCAATAACAATACCGGAAAAAGAAACCATGATTTAATGCAATGCAGCATAGTGTGGTGATAAGACACATTCACAACGCAACATAAAAGCCACATAAACTACTAGCCATTAGTCCCCCTTCAAGACACAGAAAGAGAAAGAGAAAGAGTTTCTCTTGTCCCCAGTGATCTTATTCTCTCTCTATTATATGATGAATCTTTGTATATCTAACTAAATTTTCTCTGGGATATTTTTTATCTGAGTGATCTGTTTTCCATAATGAGAATTTTTCGGAGGAGAGAAGTAGCGGCGGCAGAGATTGTATGATTTAGAATCATGAATGTTTCTTTTGTGGGTTCTCAGACTTCTGGTATGTTCTGCCCTATCTCTCACTTTACATTCATGGAATTCTCTTCTCTTGTTTTATTTTCTTTGCTATATAATTTAGTAATGTTTAAATTACTGACGAAGTTGAAAATATAGCTGCTCATGATCGTGAGGTTCTTCGTCTTTGATTTGTTATGTAGTTACAAGTGATGTTGTTGTTTCCTCTGTGTTAATACCAGTGTTTTTGGAGGAATTTTGGGTATAATACTCAGAATAAAACATATATGTTCTAGGCAAAATGTTCTATTTTTCAGCCTCTAGAAGACTGAAAGTTTATTAGTTTTTTACGTGTATTTTGCCAAGAGTTCTGCATGGCTAAATTAATCGACTCGTTAAACTGAGATAGGTTGAAGTGGGAAAATTTTGGCATCCTGCGAGGGTATGGAAAGAACCAATTCATTGTTAGACTGATGCTCGCATACGTAGCAATGTTATTTAAGTGCGTTGAAGAGTTAACAGTGATTACATAACTTTACTGCATCTATATCCTCTTTAATGTGATTGTCATGGTAAAAGGGAAAAAATTGAACAAGCGGAATTATCTTTGATATCAAGGATTGTTCTGGTTTTAGATCAGTTTTACTTTCATGGTTGTTTAAAACCGCCAGATGTTCTGAAATAATTGGGACAGTTTCATGAACAGATGATACGGGGATTCTAAGGACATGCTAGAGTTGGTCTTTGGCTCTACTTTGTACTGCCTATCTTGTAACTAGCTAAGCAGGTAAACAGGCTAAGGTACAGAGTGAAAATTCCTTGCAAGCATTATTCATGCAGAAGGATACAGTAGAGTGCAGTATCTGATCTGACTCTGACATGACATCAATGATCCACTTCAACCAAGAGAGAACATTTGTGCGGGGAGATTTTGTTATGAATTCTGTGCAGAAATACAATGATTCACTTAGAGAAGCCTTTAAGCAAACAATGATGAACCAGGACGTTATATTTAGGAAGCAGGTACAGAAATGCCTCTGTATCATTGTGATTGATGATTTTTTTTTCTTTTTTGTGCTTGTAGTTTGCTAAATTTTCATTTTTCCTCATTATCTTAGACCACATAATTGAATCACCTTTGCTTTTGGTCAAACCCTTTTGTGCTGCATGGCTTGTAAATTATAATTCTTGCCAATTATGTAGCTGCCAAAAATACTAGGTTTGTCATTTATTTGGTTTTATTTATTATTTTTTTTCCTAAATATATATCTCTTGCTAGAAAGATGAACCCCAAAACTTTCAGTTTTGGCAGAAAGTTCCTCGTACGTAAAGGATCTGTGATTTCTTCTCTATATCTATGTACTTATCTTTCCTTTTTTTGTATGGTTATTTCTTCAGGTTCATGAACTCCACCGGTTATATAGGGTACAAATTACTCTAATGAAAGATCTTGGTTGCAAGGAGTATGGTACATACAGTTTGTGGAAAGAAAGCACACAATCATCTTTGATGCCTCTCACAAATCCAATTGGATATGTACCACAACTGAAAGGAATGAATTTTTCCTCAATTTCTATGGTAAATGTTGCCGTCCACTTTTAAAATATTATGATTGTTACAAGTTTTACCTGAGTTGTTCTAGCTTTTCTGATCTTTAGAAAGCACACAGCTCTTGCCAATGTCCACAGCCCTGGAAGATATGATCCCTCATATCTGTCTTCTGTTGATGAATCAATGAGTAACCCATATATATATATATTTTTTCTTTTTTTGAAAAAAAAAGGATATAAGTAAACAAGTAATAGTATTTTTGAACTTTCAGGTTGGTTTGACGCCACCCATTGGCAAGGATTTGCTAGAAGGATGCCAGGATGTGTTCTATAAGCCTCAACAGTCATTTGATCTTCAAATTCCATCCCATCAGTATGTTACTTATGCTGACAAGGATTTTCGAGATGAAGGGAATGTTTTGGATCACTTAAAACATACTTTTGAAAGTCATACTAATAACGAGTCAGACACCATGGGCTTGAACCTTTCCCTCAGCCTTGGAGTGGACAGCAGGAGAAGAGAAGATGCAAAGAAATCTTGGTTTGATAAGAAAACTCATTCCTGCCCCCAAGTTGTTATCAATTTAGAAGATTCAACTGACAGGACATCAAGAGGGGATGCAAAACAAGTTCCCTTTCTTGGCTGTCCTGGTTTGATTACGTATTATGTGGGAAAGCATGAGTCACAAATGTCTGTCCTTTCTGATTTATCCATCCTGGGGAGTGTGAAGAAAGATATATGTTGTGAGATTACAGTGAGTAGCTCTCTTGTAGATGAAGGTGAATGCTGTCAAGAGCGGCAGTCTTCCAACCAAGGTATGATGATTTCTGCATTTCAAACTAGTTTTTTACTTTATGAGCACCAATTTTACTTAATGCAATGAATCTATCTAATTTGACCATAGTCATAGCTATTATAATTAGCTCTTCATCCTTGCTCATTTGTAGAATTTAAAGAGTCCCGGGAGGATATCCCATGTAACTATGTGTCCGTCAAAAAGCAACAGAACCTCACTTTACATGATGTAAAGCATTTCGACCTGAACAAAGTTCGGCTTGATGACTTGTCTTGTTATTGCAACGATCTCATGATGGCCTATCCTTCAACAGCCAGCTCATCAGGTGCAGTAGTTGGCAGGGAAAACAAAAGTTTCTGTCCAACCACAAGTTTGAGAAAAGAAATTAATAACTGCTCTAGTGAAACTTCTCACATGCTTCAACAAGATAACAATGTAAATCTTTCTCTTGTGGATTACAACGGAAAAAATAAGGGATCAGAAATTTGGCGTAGTGGTTTCAAGCACTGCAGAACTGATGAAACTGAAGCAAGTCCTGTAGGTCCCAAGTCTGTTTCCAAGCTGCCAATGGACCTCAGTGAATACCCTGGCTGCTTTTGTAGTGATCCCAAGAATAATAGAGATAAGTTGACGTGTGGAGGTCGTTTAAATGATCTGAATCATACATGTGTAGCAACTAAACAAATGAGCTGTGGGAAGAGTGAAGACGAAAACATTGTATATTCTTGTTCTGATCAAAGTCAAGATCAACGTGGAAATAAATGTGCTGCTTCATGCAAGTCCTGCTGCGTCGTTGATAAAGTATCAAACAGTATAAAAATCACACAATCTGGTATTGAATCAGGAAATTCAAGTACAGTCATTGATCAGTTTTCAGGAATCCACGTACAATCTCAAGTGGCAGAAATCTTCTCAAGTGAACAGGACCAAAGATCTTCTGGCAACAGTGAACATGGATGCATCAGCAAGAAAGAAGAATCAGCAGAAGTGGATTTTTTGATCCAGAGTGCAGCTGAATCACTTATTCATATCTCCTTCGAGAAGTCAGCATGTTTTCCAGATTGTTCAACCAGATTAGGATCCAGTGAAATGGAAAAGGAAAGTGAGCAGCCACAGAACTCTTCTGATTCTTTCGAGTTAATTGCTCTGAAGCTAACAGAAAGCAGTTCAGATGACTATTCCACGACATCGAAGCCATTTGAAGTAAATGATGCGGATAAAAGGGACTTTGGTATCAAGTTGAGGAGGGGCAGGAGGTTGAAAGATTTTCAGAAAGACATACTTCCTGGTCTGGCATCTCTTTCCAGGCATGAAATTTGTGAAGATATAAGCATTCTGGAGGGAGTCTTAAGATCAAAAGAGTACAAGAGAAACAGAGCCAGGATGGGTGATGGTGAGAGCTGGTGTCCTCCATTGAGAAGCAGACGCACAAGGTTCAATTATGTTCGAAGACGAAATTTTTGATAAAAGCTCCATTTTAGGTTCAGACACAAATCATACCTCAGTATAAGTTTACTGTGGATTTGTGCTCCTTAACTGCAAATAATTTTCAAGCTGCTTTGCAGATTTTAGAAACATTTAGACACTTTCTGCTGCAATATTGCTTGATTGTCGTTACTGCATTTGATTTCCACCATCTTTTTTTTTCTTTAATAAAATGAGAAAATAAGTTAAAACTAAAAGGTGAATTTATGTTTATTGATGGGAGTTAAAAAAATGATTTGCTTCTTCCCCAAAAGAAGCCAAGCTGTGCAGTGACCTTTGTCTGATTTTAATGGACAAATACCTAGCTAGCATAGCGATGTCAAGCAACTTCTCGCATGGTTCAGCAAGGTCATGCTGCAAATCCTACTTGGATCCTTTAAAGTTACAACTAAGACAATAGTGCTGAAATTTGGTTCCGGAGTGCCAAAACCATAGGATGTACTGGGATTGAAATTACTTGAGGCCTATGAATTGTTTGTCTCCAGAAACCTCCGTATAGAAAGTTGACGTCTCCAGACAAAATTTGGGACATATACTTGCCACTAAAATCTGATAAACAGATGTTGCTTCTACATATAATGGTTTGTTTGGATGAGTTAGATTTCAAATCAAAGTAAGTCATCAGTCTACAGCAAAGACATCTCCATATGAAAACCAATTTTTTTGGCATACCTGACATGGAGAAATATCTAAGGTCATACTACACTGTTAAATAAATGTGATAGAAACAAAATAATGCACCAAGGCGAAGAGTGGAGGCAAAGCCAATAAAAGAACACCCTTGGGGGACAAGCATGCTTTAATAATGAATCCAACAAGGATAAATGCCAATGATCTGGCACCTTGAGTGGAAAAGATTGCCTCAAAATGTCGGTTGGTTAGCTGTTTAGTGGATTAGATTCATGGGCAAGTTGAATAATGCCGCATAGAAACAAAATCTCTTCACCTAAATCCTAGAATCTTTCTGTCACCTTATGTTGCCCCACAAACATCATCTACGATTGGATAACAAATAAACAAAGTTAAGGGATTACATTATCTCTGTTTGGATCGCATTTATTCTGTTTCTCGCCTAATACATCCTATAATTCTGGTGTACAGCACTTCCTATGCAGAATGGATAAATTGCTGCAAGGAAAAGTTTTGCGTGATCAAATGGGTTTTGAAGTATTTTTGGTATTTCATAACTAAATAATTATAATATTTTAGATTCAGTTTTGGTGATCTTAGTTAAAAGGTTTTGTCAATGGTATAGTTTGTGTCTAGAGAGCAAGCATGAAGCATACTTGGGGACAGAAGATGATCATTCTTGATAGTTTAGCTCTGACTGTGAGTACTTACCTATGCATTTGTTATCCTGAAGCTTGTCAGGTAGTTTCTGATACGCGGTTGTTACTACTTGCAACCGTGTATTGTGATTTAAAGGTATGGGAGAAGACGCAACGGTTCGTGTTTCAATGAAAAGTTGGGAATTCAATGTGGATAAGATTATCCAAAGCAGTATTAGACATGCCAATCACTTATTTAGTTGTCTTTTAAATCAAAATCAGAAGAGAAGCGTTCAAGAAGTAAGCCTTATTGCACAAGATGCCATAAATGGATTCCGAAAACTGCTCAGAACTCCTTGATGGATCAATGCAGCCAGATTGCAGGAGGATCAGAAAGGGTCCTATGCTAGATTCACATGACATGAATCCAGTTCAGTTTATGGATTGTCCTGTCGCTATGTTTCACGATTCAAATTGCCACTCAAATCAATCCCACTTAGTTGGAAAGCTCATGCCTCCTCACAGTATTCTGCCAAATAGGGTTCTGATTCCCACCAATGGTTTCAACCTGCATTGGGAAAATCAGCAGTCATTACAGCACTCTTACTATGAGACTAAGTTTGTGGGCACAACGAAAATGATCTCGGGGCTTAACCATTATTCACAGCAACCAAACTTGTCTGCGATAAGCTCGGATGGAAATCACGTCGCCAAAAAGCTAACTCACCTGTCATCATAACAAATTCTGGCTTCTCAGAATGAATCCTCCATGATTTCCAAGAGTGCTATGAAGATGAAGAGAGAAGAAATTAGCACAAGATATGTAGCCTCTACGCGGGGATGTGAATGCTCAAAGCGAAGTTAACCCCTGCTAGTTCCAGTTATCATCAGCAATACATTTTACATATAACTCACTTGTTTCTTTATGTAAGTTGTTAAATTTCATGTTACTTCGTAAATGAACAAGAGTAGAATTTCTGTTGTTTGGAGGTAGATTTGGGTTGTAAACCTTCTTGAACACTGTCACGATAGAGCCGCTAATGCTTTGGTGATAAGAGTGATCATTAACAGTGGTATCTTGTATGTCTGTGCGTCGAAGTTCTTTAAATAGAGTGATAAGTATGCTTCTGACAACGAAATATCAGAGACATCCAGACTCGCTCTCTGTTTGGAGTTAATGATTTTCTTTAAAAGATTCTCTACCTTCCCAAGTGTAACACCTCTTTGCAGCTAATGATTCTTACTTAAAAGTTTTTCTATTTTCCTTGTGCGAACATCTTCATAAATATTTTTGTACAGGAAGCAGCGAATAAGAAAAACTCTTCGTGCTCCAGCTACAAGCAATAAACAAGCTGGTGTCCCTCCTGGTGATTACACCTGGAGGAAATATGGGCAGAAGCCAATAAAAGGTTCTCCACATCCTAGGTATGTTAAAAGTGTTTGTTTTTTTTCATCATTATATCATCAAATTGTTCTAGGATGCTCTAGATCTATGCGGCAAAGGTCCAACTTTTGCCTTTACTGTTTACATTTTGTGCGATTGTTTCTCTCTCCTGGGCTTAACATGTTATTGCTCAGTAATTATTTTGGTCGACTGCATGCACTCAATTCATAAAAGAAATAGCATTTTCGAGACTAATTAATTTTCATGAAATAAATTAGCAAGTCATGAAACGTAAAACCAATTCGAGGTTCCCGAATCCCCACTAACCTGCCTGTGCTTTAAGGTCCATGACTAGGAAGCTACAATGCTTAACAATAGTATTTTGTTATTTCACCCACAGCCGAAAGCAGACCAATTATGTAGAATCCTTCCTATCCGAGGTCTATGGACTAGGGGCATCTGAGTAATGAGTATAAATGCATCATCAGCTTTCTCTGCAATCTACTTGTAAGGTAATATTGATGATATGTTTTGAAAATGGCTTTTAATTTGAAAAAGGAGCTATTACAAATGCAGCGGGACGAGGGCTGCCCAGCTAGAAAGCATGTGGAACGATGTCTGGAAGATCCTACCCTGCTGGTTGTTACCTATGAAGGAAATCATAATCACTTGTGAATTTAGTTTCCGTAACACTCAACGCCAGCAATTGCTTGTCCATGTCCATCTGTGATGATGTCTTCAGCTTCTATCCTGTCCAAGCTCTGAATAAATTTAATCAAAATATAATTTGATCTGCTCTGCAGGAACTAAAACTACTTAACCTGTTTAATCTCTTAACCTTTTTCTTCTGTATGTGATCACCAGTTTGACAAAATTTTGCAGGAAATGGACTTACCTCAGTGAAAGACCTAGATGATTGAAGTGGGCTCCAACTTTATCTAGAATTAGGAATATTTACACATATATAATGTAAATAAAGGGCGTTAGTTTTAAAAGCATTCAAATGATCAAACACGGCTGACCATTACCAACACTATATAGGACAAAATGAGGTTGGCTTTGCCTGGCTCTACGTTTGTTCATTAACTAATTAATTGGATGATGCATGTGAACAACTATCAATTTTCATATTAACTTTTCTTGATCTAAAAGGTTAAGGTCCACTGAAAATATACAGAGAGTTTGATCCCTATGATACCATCTGAACAAGAGACTATGAATGATAGCATCAGTACTGCACTTCACTTGCACTGTTGTAGTATTTCTGGGTTTTGGCAGAACGAGGGTTTTTAATTTGGATGATGGGCTTTATTCATCGGTTATTGTCGCATCAATTTTCAAAATTTCTAGAAAGAGGACGAGATAATCTGATTGAAATTGAGGGTTTGGTCCACCAGAGGGAAAGTGCTAAAATTTCATTCTGAATGTGGGGTTAATCATAACTACAGTTTGGCTTTTACATGCATTGGATACTCTCTCTCTTTCACTCTTAATTTCTTTAGGGAATCTAAAGGCTTGGAAAATCTTTAATTGAATAGTTTTTAAAGATCCTCAGATGATTATATTCTACATTGAATCATTAAGGTCCTTTAAGTAATATGATTTTCTTTGAATTGTGCACTAATCTTATCAAATTGATGGATGCATGAGTGGATGATGAATTAGAAAGTATAACATCAAGTGAAGCCCCATCTTCTGTTGTTTCTTCTCAACCACTGGTGATGGTTGCTTGCTTGCAGCTTAGTTGGTAGGACCAATATATATACATATTTCTTTGATTTTCCATCATCCGTCTTTGAAGAAAATAATTTTGAGATTTGAATGTACTTTTCTTTCATTTTTCTTTCTGTACGAATTATGATATCATTGACATAAATCAATTACAATCAACTCCTTTTGAATGTGGGCAGTTTTCATCCTTCTTTCAAAGTAACATTATAACAACAATTGCCACACTCTTAAAACATGACAACAGTTGATTTCACCTGGGAATTTTGAATTCAGTGGTAGCAAGCAATCCAAGCCAAATGGAGTAAAGTATTTCAGGGAAACCAACAAAATAATATTGTCACAGTGGGGGCTTTAATTCTACTCTGTTCCTGCTGACAATGATTTACTGATAGAAAAATGAACGCATTCTTGTCAATAATCTCTGCAATAATGTTCAATCTGTCATCATTTTAGTGGAAAACTTTTTTCTTTTAAAACATAAAACTCGTTCTGTCCCAGAAGAAAAGCACATTTCCTTTATAATTACCTCTGGTTAGTGGTACACTTATAGCCAATCCCCATTGCTTTCTCATCACCATAGTCACAGTAAAAATAACTATGCCATGCGTTCTTACAAGAAAATTGAAGTCACGTAAATTTTATGATCTACATATCAAGCAAAACGAACAAAAGGAGAAGAAGGAGGAGGAGGAGGATTGTAACTGATAGGACAAAGAAAAAGATGATAAGAAAGAGAAGACATGGTGTTGTGTCAGAAAGGAGTTGAAATTATTAACACAGAAGCCTTGTGTTTCAAGTTATATATATAAAAGAGATTTAGTAAAAGTGAAAAAGCTTACACCAAATCAGAGTTTTCAGGAACTTTCCCTTCAGTGTTCATATATATATTTTTTTCTTTCTTACCCACAGACCTTGCCTTAACAAGAAAATTTAGTTGTTTTGAGGGTAAAACACTCATTCTCTTTAATCATTTTTCCTTTTACTAATCCAACTTTGTCTTAATAAGTAAACTTAATTATTGATATTAGAGCATTTCAGTTCAAGTGATAGGGTCATGGATACTTACAATATTTAAAATTATGGGTTCATTTAGAGTTTAATGTACCATTTTAACTGATATAAGATAAAATGATTATTCTTCAAATAATCATTGGACTAGTTTTTCCTCAATACTATCATAGTGGCAAAAATTGTGAATTATGATGTTAGATTTTTAGACAATACTGTTATTGTAAGTATCCCAACTTTCGGTATATCCTTAATTGTACATGGATTCAGACACACATATATTCTTTCTATCTTTGACGTCCATCACTTCTTTTCATTCAAAGACAATGAAATTTGGAATACTCCTTAGAAATATGAAATTACTATTGTTCTCGCTCTTATTGTAGGCTCAATCATTGGCTTTACAATAACTTGCTGAAAGCAAATTTTGACCCCTCCTAACAAATGCTAATCTCTCTAATAATCACTATATTTAAAATAATTTAAATATCATTGTAACTCAATTGCTGTAATGTGATATAATTGTAAATTTAGTAGTTGTAGAGTATAGTTTGGATATTTATACGTTATGATCTTCGGATAATAAAAAATTTTCTCTGCATGTACACAAGTAAAAGGGTGAAAAATAGATAATATTAAATAAAAATTAATAATTTTATTATTATTATTATAAATAAATAAAAATTTAATCGACTACCGTATAAATACAGATTTTACAACTTATATTTATAAATAATAAGTGTGATATTTTAGTATTTTGTGGAGCATGATTAGTGTGGATTTTGATGTATGAAATTCCAACCATTCAAACACAATTTACAAGCAAGTTGCTAATTGCATTTCTAGCTGTCTTACCAACATAATAACATATAGTTGTCTTTTGACATCGAGTGGGAACATATCTATCCGAGGCAATAATCACAGATCTCTCTCTCTCTCTCTCTCTCCTTCAAGATTGTAGACATTAATCCACTACTAAACTAAGCATAACCAAACTATGATCAATATTTAATCATTAAAACAGGAAGTTGCAGAAGAAGTTATTATGTCCACAGACAACTAACTTCGTATCTATTTCTTCATCTCAAATCAATTAAGCTGTTCAAAATCATGAACATGGAAAAGGAAATGCAAATAGAGTTAATGATCAAATCTTGTTAATTATTTTGTTACCTAACTCTCTGGACCACTTGAGTTAATAATAATGGGGAAAAGAGGCAGTGGGACAAGACAATTCATGTTATGCAATTTATATAATACATACACAGTGAAGTGATTTAGTGGGCAATTTGCTCATCTTATGAAAAGCAACATACCCACTCTATAATACATCACAATATTTGTGCCACTTGTATTTCACAATACATGTAATATAAAAATGAACTGCTACGAAATTAAAGTGTTACTTTTACATTACACAAACTTCAATGCTCATTTCTCTTTACATGATCAAATGAACAATATTGCTTATTAAATTATTTCTTATTCCACATTTTCCATGAATGGGTATAATAAAAATGATTTTTCTTGTTTGGGTGTTAAATAAATTTCTTGATGAAAGCTTTGTTACAGTTAAATCTCATATATTCTTAGGATAAAGTTGCATCTTATAAATTTCTTGTTTTCTTAATCAGTGTAATAATTTTTAAATTTTAAACTTAAAATTTTAAGTATTAGTTACAAAATTTTGAAGAATTCAGAACGAATTCATTGTATCATCTTAAATTGTTAAATCTTACCGTAAAATGCTAATTAACTGATGATCATCGCATCTACATCTATTCTGTAGTATCAGGTAGGTAATTGAATACACAGTAAGTCATGCTACCAAAGAGTTGTAAAAAAATTATTGAAGGATGTACTATGATTCGTGTGCTAGATAGACTAATAATCTCATCCATACAATGCAAAAACAAGTATTACTCCTCAGCTTGGGTTCTGAGTTGTTCACAAAAGGTGCACATGGAAGATATTGGCTTGAATTGCAGCTGATCAAGGCAAGTTTGTTCAATAATCAGAAGGGCCCTCGCTACCCAGCCTTCAATTCATAACAGTGTACAACCACCTTATTGCCCTTAATTAAGCAAAATAATAATCTTGGAGTAAATTAAAATTTCATTTTCTTTATTTTCTCTCAGAAGCAAATAGAAAGCTTACAATTTGCAAGTAGTGCCGAGTAGCAGACTAGACTAGACTACATTGACAACTGTAGAATACAGACAAACAGTAGAGCATGCAAATTAGTGTCTCTTTCCGGCCCGAGTAGCGCACACACAACATAGAAAAGTACCAAGGGTTTGTTTGCTATTGAAGTTATTCTATTTAATTTAAAATTAAAGAAAATTAGAATAATATTATTAATTTTTAATACTTACATGCCACTGCTAATAGATTGCATTGATATTGGTGGATTGTGTTGGGAGAAGAAAATGGAGGGTGGAGGAAAGGAAACTGCAAGTTAGTAGCGACAAGAAGAAAGAGTTGGGAGGCAAAAATGGGGGAGTGTGGGGAAGGGGAAAGTGGTAAGTAGGGACAACAAGATCTCTTTGTTTGCCTGTTCTATTCTATTATAATCTCCATTAAGATCCTCAATTTGTACTATTAATAATACTTGGGGCTCTTGTATTTTTGTGCTGTGATTGTTGAATCACAATCACACAATCTTTTGAGATTGTAAATATTTTGATTCAAGTTCTCTCAATTCGAGAAATGTAAACTCAATTAGTGTTTGATTAATTTCCATAATTCGTTTGGTTTTATGGGTTGTATGGATAATAAAAACTGTTAATTCTAGTATCATAGCAATCATGAATGTTCTGTTCATTGAAAAAGATTAAAATGACAAACAAAGTAATTATAATTAAAAAGAATCGGTCTATTTTGGGCAGTTGTTAAATGGTCAAATTCTGCGTTTTATGTTGGACTGAGTCTATGCGAACGCATGGGGGAAGACGTTTGTTTCATTCATAATTCCTAAGATCAGTGACTAATTAATTAATTATTCACGAAACAATGAATGAAACCCAACGTCAACAGGAGTGACGACGATTGGACAGGTGAGAAGATCTGAACCGTACAAAAGTTCGAAGTTGGGAGGTAATGGTAAAGATCGAATGATTATGATTACGACGCCACGCCAGACAAAACCCAACAAAATACACCGTGGAGAGGACCCCCGCGCGCATGCAAACTGCACGTGCATCACTCTCTTCCCTCCGACCATCGCGGCGCGGCTTGGCTTCTATAGTGAGAGACTGTGCGTGGCCCCCTCGATGTTTCTTCCGTTCCGTTTGGTTTAATTTTTTGCCAACAACCTCAATTCACATTCCCTCCCTCGATAGTTTTGCAGAGTGGAGTTGAAACGTTCAATTGGAGCGTCTCTTAACGTTTTAGCCACTGTTCAATGTTGATTAATGCGACAAAGCTGTTATTACATAAGTCCAAATATATAGGAGTGGATAAAGACTTGCATATGAAAATTATTTAAAAGCACGCAATCTTGAAAAATCTGATAAAGAAAACGAAAGAAAATCATCACAGAATCCTTATATAATATGAATGTGAATTTGAATGAAACCCACCCACCCACCTGATTGGTATAAGCGTTGATTATTATTCCAGCCGAGGCTGAGCTGCAAACTTATGTTGCCCAACCCCTTTCGTTGTTTACTTTACACCCTTCATTACATGCAGATTTTATTATTTATAGCTGCATTGAAATAAACAGGTAGGTACCGTATATTGCATACTCAGAGGAAGATTCTGTCCTGTTCTGTGTAGCTTTCCAAATCTTTCGATTTTATGGCAGTTTTCAGAAGGTGGATCTTTTACATATATTGAAAAGCCTGCCTATTTATGTCACCTACAGCTACAAAATCTACCAGAGATTTTATGGTAGAGCTTTCTGTTCTATATTCAAAAATCTGTGGGGGATCATTTAGCAACCCATTTTGTTACGCTAGACTGGGTATTTAAGATGTGAAAGGGCGGAGAACCGAGCAGCAGCCGCCCACAGAATTAAAAGAATACTACCATTCAGCAACCCCGGAACATACATACATATATATATGTTTATATATATATAGCTACACTCAGAGTGGGAACAGAGATATATAGGCAATCGCCATAGTACAGGGCAGCTTAATAAATTTTCAGATTATATATGACTATTCATTTTCTACTTCTTGATTAATTTGTGCAATTGATTAATACTCTAAATTAAAGTAGTTAAATCGTGTAACAATTCAAAGCAAAATGATTCCGTGATCTCTACTTCATCTGCTGGAATTACATTACAATTGGAGATGGTGTGCATTGCAGATATCTCTGGGGGACTGATTAGAGTATAACCAAACAAGACCTTTCAAAAATGAATGCGAGCAGAAAGAAAGATGTATACGCGCCCGTGTGTATAGACAAAATGTTCAAAGCATCGCCTTGTCTTTTTACAAACAATGCAAATTGGAAGTAGATATTGAAGCTTGGTCATGCCAACTGAATGCAGCAATAGGGCTAGTCACTGATCCAAAGATCTACACCACAGCTACAGCAACAACGCTAGCAAGCTTGTAATAACTACGAACATAACTGTACAGACGCATACAAATACTTGCATTTTGCAGCTTAAAATTGATGTCAGCAATTGATTATAGTTGAGTTGGGTTGGGCCGGGTTGGGTTTGGTTTGGTTTGGTTTTTGCTAGTTAGTTATCAAGAGACTTAATAAAATAATTGATCGTGTAGATTATATCAATAATGTATGTAATGGTGGTAAGCACAAACAGGGAGGGAATCAAGAATGTAGTAGGGTGGCAATGGCATATATGTAATTTAGAAAATTGAAGAGCCCGCGAAATCGCCAGGGAAGCATAGCCGCTGCAGCTGCCTACTATTTAACTATATTAACCATTTAACCTGTCTATTCAATTCTATTACAACACCAACATATAACATTCATTACTACCAAACTACTTTTAACTAATAAACTACCAACTAGTTAGAGATGGATAGGTCTGGCTTTCTCATTCTTCATTCCACTTTTGTTTCTGTTTTTACCTTTTTCGAGCCATCCTCTCTTTGTTGAAAATTAAATATTTCCTCTTTTAATTTCCGTTTCTTTTTCTTGTGCAGCGAGCACACCCTCCCTCTCCCCGCCCCTCCCCCCCTCTCCTCTCTCTCTCTCTCTCTCGTCTCAAGACTATCAAGGCAAGCATACCGAGCCATGATTCTTTTCCCTTTATAAATACCCTCTTCCTTCTGTACACTCTCTCTTAAATTTTTCACTGCTCTCTCTCTCTCTCTCTTGTCTTTATACTTGGTTTTTTGTTTCTTTTTAAGAGAAACGCAAAGACAAGCAGAAGAGAAAGAAGTAGAGATTGGAGAGAGTTTTTGTTTTTGTGTAAGAGAGTTTTTGTTTTAGTGTTCTTTGCTCTGTTTCTTGTGTTAGAGATACGAGAATTATAGTTGGAGAGGTTGAGATAGAACAATGTCGGCTCACAAAGAAAAGGATTCTCGCATTAACGGTATCAAAGATCAGATTCGTGTTGTCCCGAATTTCCCTAAACCAGGTTTATTAATTTTACTCTCCCTCTCTATTCCATCATTTGATTGCTTACTCCTATCCTATATGCGTTCTTCTAAATGTTTTAAAAAATATCTCTGCTTTTTGCTCTGTTTTGTTGGTGAAGAATAATAAATGCGGGAAAATGAAAGTGGTAAGCAGAGAAAGTTTTCCGTATTTGAATTTTTGTTAATTCTTCGGAATCTCAGAATCACACAAAGTGTTCAGCTTAATTAACATGTGACGTTTTCATACTTTTCTGAACATAAATCTCAAAGACTCTAGATTTTGTTCCTTTTTCTCTTAATGAACTTTAATTCATGGTTTCCTTGGCCAAGCAAAAGAGTTTCAATGTATATTTTGTTTTTCCAAATAACTGTTTTGGGGATTGTTCACGGCAAAATGGCAGGTATTATGTTTCAAGACATCACCACTCTCTTACTGAAACCCAACGAATTCAAAGACACGATTGATATGTTCGTTGAGCGCTACACAGGGAAAAATATTGCAGTTGTTGCAGGTAAAAATACGAACAGAAAGCTAAGATTTGTTTCATTTTCTCTTGTTTTTTGAGGCGCTGCGATGGAAGATTTGATCCAAAGCTTCAAAAGAACCTTTTTATCATTCTGATTAGCTTCAAAATGGTGGGGTCGTCCTTACCTACGAGAAAGTAGGTCTTCTGTGCATGTACAGTAAAGGATAATAAAAAATATAGTGCTTCATACAGATACCAATTGCTGGTGGATGTCTTTTTGGATGCTTTTGTAAGATTATGAAATTGAAGTTACTGTTCTTTCTTTTTTTCTCAGAGTGATATCATATTTGACTATAATTTTCCCTTTCTTTGTTAGTGGAGTGTACCATTGATTGCTCTTTGCTAATTTTCTCCTTGTTTTATTTTTATTTCTTTTCTTTGAGCTGTTTGTATTAGCTTCATTTCTTGCTATTGTTGTGGCCATGTGCCTGGATCCGATATGGGTGGATGGTGGTTGGTGATGGATATCCACCTTGTTGAAGGTGGACCCTTGTGTGATGCCGGTTTTGATTTGGAAACTTTCTTCCTTTCTTTTTTGGATTTCATTATCTTGTGGGTTTCCACACTGCACTGTTGGTTGAGTTTGATTTTGTGCTTCTTTTATACTCTTTCTTTGTCATCATGCCCTTGTTTTTTATGTCCGTGATCGTAGCCATTTTCAACTTTTTTGTTGAGTTTCAACTTGAGCGTCACTGGGAGTCGCACATTGTCGAGTTGTGCATGATCGACTTAGTTTACCTTGATAGGTTCTTTCTTTTGATCATCAAGTGCAAGTGGAGTTAGTTCTTCAGATTAATCCCCCAAGTTGCATGAGTAAATCGTGCCTTTTCTTCGTCTTATATTTTCTTATACCTTTTTTGTTTTTTTTCTGACAATGTGTGTTAGTGATTTTGCTTTTTCGAGTTGTGGAAAAAAATATTGAAAGTCAGGACCCTTTGGAAACTATAGTTTTAGTCTATGAAATGCAATGTAGTCTAGTGGCATTGATATTATGGTGTTTCCTTTGTTCGATTACTCTCCCTTTAGATGAACCAGAATGTGCTGTCTTGCACTAACACCTTATAGAAAATTCCACTCCATATTTACTACTATTTCTCACATAATTTTGTGGGAAGCTGAAGAGTTTTAATATCTCAGCATTGAGGGGAACTTGGTAATTTTCATCATATTTCAATCAAAAGAAATCTAGCGAGGATTCATTATAAATGTGATTCACTGTTCTTTTTGTGCTTTACAATCTGTCTCTTTGTGCGGGCTTGGGGTCATTCATTGTCTTCTTGTATTTATGAGAACACCTTTATGCATCTTTGGTCTTCTCACCTGGAAAGCCATAGCTCTTCATTTGGTAGACAAGGTTAAGCATCATTATTTCACTTGTTCTTTATGTTGTTAGTGACCAGTGCATTCCATGTTCTCATAGGGTTTGATTGTTAAAAGACATGTGTTATTGAGTGCAGCACAGCAATTGATCATTAAATCTTGCTCATTTAACTTAAAATTTTAATTGTTAATACGCCTTGATCAATCTCACATCCTTGTTGTTTATATATTTTTTTCTTTTTTACTTTGGGACTTTTGTTGGCAGGTGAAAGATTCCTGAATTGTATTGTTTATCCCTGGTGTTTGCTAGAGTTTTCCTTTGTTTATTATGAATGATCAGAGCCCATGATGCATGCTTTATCATTGTTTTTATGTGTGGCCCTACTTGGAGTTGTAATCTTGCTTAATTAAATAATGGATTATTTATGTGATTTTGGGTTGGCAAGGAAGCGATACTATTTTCCTGGACAGGTATGGAATGAATGTTACTTTCATTTTGATTATTTGTCTTTGTTTTCCAATAAGATTGGCATAGTAAATGTTATATGTCATTTTCTTCTCTTGTTGAATATTGTAATTAGTGTTCTGTATGTTTTCAGGATCCACATTTTAGAATTTTCTTGCTCTATGTCCTGAAAGTGAATGCTTTACTGTTTTCAGGGATAGAAGCCCGGGGCTTTATATTTGGTCCTCCCATTGCATTGGCAATAGGAGCAAAGTTTGTTCCTCTGAGAAAACCAAAGAAGTTGCCTGGTAATCTTAAACCTTTTGGAATGATTTCCTGTATATAAATTTTGAGCTCATCTGTTTTATTTCTTATACTTTTTCCTTTTTTCTTTTTCCTTTTTGCCCGTGTTTGGTGGTCTCATAGGATAGTCATTTTCCACAGCATATGTGCTATTGATCCATTGCATTGTCTTTGATTACTTGATGCAATCCATGCTGTTTAATATAGAATATCCTACAGTTAATACTAACATGTAACATTGTTTTAATTGGACCAAGGTGCAGCTGATCCCTTTGATGCACAACTAACCTTATTTTGTATTCTTGTTTTATACTTGTATGACTTTCTGAGTTTCTTGTTCAAGCATGTATGGCATGATTATTGTTCACCAAAAAGATACCTGTCACATATGTTTGATCCTAACTTGTCCAATGAAATGGTATTCTGTGTCTTGTTCTTGTCTTATGATTGTAATTTAATACACCCTGCAATTTATCTCAAGCTTTAGTATCTTAACTAAAACTTCTCTAATTGCCCTCAACGTGACAGGAAACTTAAGTTTGTGCTTCCATTACCAGTTCTTTAAACTGTGAAATTATACACATATGTATGTTCTATTGATGCCCTTCATGAGATCCAGTCATGTCTAAATCCTTGAAAATACCTGCTGATTTAATTATTTTTTGCACAAATCTATTGGTTTTAGTTTGTTTACAATTTTGAATGTTTTGCACATTTTATGGATAACTTTGTTTAGGCAAAGTTATTTCAGAAGAGTACATTTTGGAATACGGAAGGGATTGTCTTGAGATGCATGTTGGAGCAATTGAACCGGGTGAACGTGCTTTGGTCGTTGATGATCTGATAGCCACTGGCGGCACCCTCTGTGCAGCCATTAATTTACTAGGTATGTTCTTAACTGTTAATACCTTTAAGAATTATACATTGTAATGAGGTATGATTGTACTGGTCATGAAACCAAAATATACAGTGCAAAATGTTGATCAGCTGTCTGACAATCATAACTTAAGGGCTGAGGTAGTCATTTGACTTCAAGAAACTCACAAGTGGGCATTTTATTGATATCTTAAATGTCATGATATTTATTGACAATCTTATTGTACCGGTAAAGATTAAAGATCAAAGATCAAAGATCAAATGCATGTTAGATTCAAAGATTCCGTTACTGTCAGTGTTTTAGATATGAAGATGTTGGAGTTTAAACCTAATACTGACATCATCTAATGCATGATGCAATGCTAGTGTTAAGTTCTGTCTCATCCATGTCCTTGATGATTTGCTTGTTCATTAGAAGTAAATAATTCTAACATTGTGTGGGTGCACTATCATCTGATAAATACAGTGCAATATGCTTTCTCTCTATATGATTTCTTTTTGCATATTATTTATGTATTTTTTCTGTCTACTAATTCATGTATTTGTTATAAGATCTTTTTGTCTCTGTGTTTTTTTTTCCAGAACGTGTTGGAGCTGAAGTAGTTGAATGTGCATGTGTAATTGAATTACCAGACCTGAAGGTGTGTTATATTGCTAAGTTTTGGTTCTCTTTTCAATTATCAAACAGTAAGAGGATTCTTCCCAGTTACAAAGAAAATATATAATATTTGCTTGGTTGCCACCATCTTCCTATATACTTGTTGCTTCAGTTATTGTGCTGTTATGTTACTGCATGATGAGACATTGCAAAAATTAATTAGTTCTTTCAACAGATATGGCCAACGATGGCCTGGTTATGTTTGTGAATCAGCAAATAAAATTATCTATCTTTAATTGAAATTATTTTCAACCGAAATTTAATTGAAGTTCTAGTTTTTGGCAAAGATGTTAAATGAAGAATTTTGCTAGTCCATAAATCTCACCAGCAATAATTATGAAGATGTTCAGCATACTCTTATACATCTAATAGAAATGTATGTTTCATTCTATTACTGAATATGCCTGCTTTAAGTTGTTATCAATGATTTGATAAATTATGGATGTGGCAGGGGCGTGAACGGTTGAGTGGCAAGCCATTGTATGTACTAGTGGAGTCCCATTGATTGTCGATATTGCAGATGATGCAAATTAAATCTCATCTAGCGGTGCAGCAGCGGCAGCGGCATATCGGAATGTTCATTAGAGGGCAAGTATTGGCTGCCTTTAATCAATCAGAAATCTGCTATTTTTAATATAGTCCCACTATTTCCATGCTTAATGAATTTTGATGAACCTCAAAGATTGAGATCCCCTTGCTTTTTACCTGTAAGCAATTAGAAACAATGAATTTTATGCTGAGGATGAGGGCTTGATTTGAAAACTGCTGGTAGGATTTTCACTTTCCCTTTTTCTTTTTCTTCTAAAAAATGAATTTATGTATGTAATGTAACCCTTCTGCATCCAATTATGGCCATTTGATCGGACTTTTTGAGTTGATATAAATATTTGCTTATTGTGGCTAGATCTTAGGTAACATTATGTTACAGCGTCTCCTAATTATGCGACTTATATGCATGCGGGCATTCATACATACAGCTGTCTGTTTTCAAAAACTATATGGAGAATATGGAAACATCATCGGGAGATTGTGGTGACTCGTAGCTGTGAAAATATTCCTTTTTCTGCAAGTTTGTTTGTTTTTCATCTTGTTGTCTGCTCCATGCTTAACCCTTTGACAAGCCTGAACTCAAGAAAAACAACAATGTAGATGTATTTATACAGTAGTTGCTTTGTCAAGAAAACAATCACGTGAAGCTTCAGTCCGACAAGAACATTTTGCTGCAATTAATTTATCAAGCATCATAGAACAGAATTCTAAGTTGTAACGTATGATTACGTGCACGCTGTATTCTGAACGAAGTAACTAAGCTAGTAATGCAATTAAAATCCAAAATCATACAACCAAGGATGGATTTAGGTAACAAGTGTCCATCGGAGATGGTGAGAATACACCGTTGTATCTAAATTTGGATATTCTATGGATAACTTTTTATTATTTCTCAAGGAAAGTAGCCTCTAGCTCGTTATAAATAAATAATCGTGCAACTGCTTGATGTTGAGAAGGAGGTTGAGTTGGTAGTCACTTTTTTCTCATTTAACCAAAGAGCAGAGATAGCTTGGGCGGTTGAGTGGAGTCCTTCCCTTACTTAACCTTTTATTGGAATGGGTTTCGTTTCCATTTAAACATTACTGGCTATGAGAAAGAAGATAATGAAAAGTAGGTGGAGAAGTTAATATTAGCTAGCTTGGGGGCCGGTCCAAGTGGGTTTCGTTTTGTTCGGTTTATTAAACCCTAATTCCTTGCATTGATTCTACCCTTCTATTACCTATATTGTATTGTATACGTCTATCAACTTCCTTTCTTGTTAATAAAAATAACTTAATACGTTGAAATTTGCAACTTTTTTAAAATAAAAAACTAATTTAGTCCGTGTTGGGAAAAAATTTCTAGATGCCAACAACTTGATTTTGGACAATAAGATACACAAACGAAGAAAGAAGTGGGGGTTGTGTGGGCAGGTGATAACCCCGCAAATATTGGTAATGTTGTAGGGCGCGACAACGATGGAATGTTGAATACGTTGATGGGCGGGGGGGCTTTTGACTAAATTAAAATTACCCCATCTGTCTTCATCTAGTTGTCAACTCATCTCTTTCTACCCAGTGCTTTTTTTTTAATTGTACCACATTCATATCCTGCCCTGCCTGGCTATCATCTATCTATTTTTGGCTTTGTAATTCTATCCATCCAATGTTCCACTGTTGTTGTTTTGTTTTGTTACTTAATGATAATAATAAACAAAATTTATTGATTTCGTTTGTCATTTTTTATGGATACGACATTGAACAGCCATTGCCTTTTTGTTAATGATACCAAAACCAATTTATGATTCCATTTGCTTCGGTTGCATACCATTCACCAAGAAATAATTGTTACAAAAGGAAAACGCTAAATCACCACTTAAATTAATCACCATTTACTAACAAGAATATTATATCATAACAAAATAGTAAATTACTTAATTACCATTTTTCTCATAATCCCAAAAATATTATCAAGCACCCAAAATGTTTTATAATAATAATAAAAAAAAAGTAAAATGTGTTCATAAATGCATTTTTTAAAAAATAAAAATAATAATAAGCAAACAAACGAACAAAAAAACCATGTGCCGGACGGAAAAACATGAACATATTTTTTAAAATTTCCATTAATATTACAATTTGTAGATAATAAGAAAACAAGGCAGCACCGCGCGTGGATCGAACACAAGCAACTCCCCATTCTCCCCACTCACCGAATCATACCTGATTTGTTTCGAAACCCGTCCCGCTATCACCCGACAAACCAACATTGCCCTCCGACCCCTGCCCCCACCGGCGCTCTCATGGGCCTCACCGCTCCCTGAATACGTACATATTGCCGATCCTTTTCCCCCCGGAAAGCCCCACGCGCCGCAGCCCCCACTGCACGCTCCGTTATCCGTTGTTGAACCGAGGCAGTAAAACCTCATCACCTCGTTACCATCGGCCACGCACCTCGCATTCTCCTCGCTCGTGCGGCCCGCTCCAATACCCGAACCGGCCCGACTCTTAACCAACTCGCGGTACTCCTCGAACCGGGCCACTGTCCTCGACCCGTGCTGCACCTTGAAGATCATCTCGATTCGACCCGCGAAAACTTTCGGGCCCCAACTCGTGTGGAATATAATGTCCACTACGTTACGCGAAGGGTGGCCCTCAGTCAGCTCGGTCAGCGCCGGATATATCGGGTGGTCAGGATTACGAGCAGGACGTTCCGATGTGCTATGACCGTGACGAGCTCTACTAGAAGCGCTGCAACCACCCCCGGGTTCGGGCTTCGTCGGCGGTTTAAGTTTTCTGGGAATTTTTGGGTGCTTCTTGGTGGTGGCTTCGATCACGTCTTTAATGCTTTGAGAACTTCTTCTGCAGCTGGTACTCGGTAAGAGACTTTTAGGGTTGGGATGATAGACGTCGTCAAATGCTCGCGATTTGCATTGCAAGGATTTTACCCAGCCGCTAGCCATTATCGGAAGAGTTTCCGAAGCCGAAGCTGAAGCTGCAATGGGGTGTGTTTCTTTTCTCTCTTCAGTTCTTGTTTTCAGCTTTGGGTACCATTTTTTTTTCTTATTTTGGGGTTGTTTGGGTTTGCTTTGCATTTGCAGAGTTGGGAGGGGCATAGCGCGATGTTAAATGGCTTGTTTGTGTGTCTCTGTCAAAAGTAGGAGGGAAGAAATGACAACATAGTCCTTGGGAAATAGCCTTGCCCATGTGGAATTTCAGTCTTCAGTCTCAAGAGAATAGAAAAAGACAGTGGATCATGATTTTGGTAAACAAATATGCATTTATGAAGAAAGCAAAATGACAATGGGTTGGGGATTGGTTTGGCAGATGGTAATGGCTTTTGATTCAGCGTTGTTCGCCCTACCGTTTTCTATTTACTCAGTTCATTCCTCTTAATCATTATGATTTAGGTGGCATTGAATTTTGATTTTGCAGTTTCAAGACATTAATGACCGTAATTGATTACAAAAACATAATGCTCTACTTCTTATGCAACTGAATTGATTTAGAGGTTAATTTACGAATTGAAACAGTCACACACAGGCCAAGACAAGTCACTGTCTAGTTAAGATTTATGCTGCCGTCCAACTTTAAATTGCTTCACGACTGAGTTTTGTTGCCCCTTCGCATCAAAGGAATATTAACTATTCTACAGTCTTCCTGGTGACAATCAATTTTCAATTTTTATTATTTTTCTGGTTTTACTTTATATTATCTCACCATATGATTAAGCCAACATGCCATTAAAGAAGAAAACAAATTAGACGGTAGGGATACATTTATATTATATCAGTGAAGCTTAGTTTGTAATAAAAAGAATTCTTCCAAATTGTAATTTCTATTAATTTATGACAATCGGCAATTGGCACAGCCCAATGTTTAGGGTATTTATGTCATTGTATCTTAACTTTGAAATGTACTCGATATTAATGAAAGAGAAAGAAGAAGCAAGGCCAAGGCACGCGGTGGATTCTTTCATGGGAGTTTGAAGTGATGAAGGTGGGAATAGAAGGAACAGAAAGAGAATGGAAACTGGCTACCGTCTTCTTTCTTTAAATGAAAGGGAATAGTGGGGGTAATATGAAAAATCAACCCACTACGAGTAGCCGTGTAGTTAGAAAGTCGCTCCACAGAGAGTTTGGCGGACAACATTTAGATGTGTAAATCTTAACAATAATTTTCTGGCAGCAGCTTCCAAAAGATTTCCTATTTAATGATTCACATTTCACGAGCCCTTTCCATTCCGGTAAGAAAATATATTATTATAAGATCAGGCTTTTGAATCTCCTTGAAGCTTAAGCTTAATTAATTAAGTTGCATTATTATAATTTACATGGTGGTTATTATTAATAAAAAGGCGAGCCTGGGTGGGGTTGCGTTGCACCAGCCTTTGCTCTCACGCTTGCACCGCAGAATCTATCGGAGCTCCGGGAGCCGCGTTCATTTATGCCCGTTTGTTCATTTGATTTTAAGTCTTGTATATTTTCACTTTTGACCCAATTCCTACCCCTTTTTTTTTGCCCCAAATCATGTTAGAATGTTAAATTTTGTTGAATCATATATCATAATCAATAATTCATGATACTTGGTATTGTTTAGAATATATATGAATCGAATTGTTTTATTACAATATTTTTCTGAACTATCGAATTAAATAACTCTTGATTCTTTGTGTCAAATATTAACATGTACGTTTTCAATTATATATTTAAAATATATAAAAATATTTATATTTAAATATTTAAATATAAATTATTTTTATAATATAATACAATAAAAATATTTTTAAATATAAAAAATTAATTAATATTTTAAATATATTAAATAAATTTTTAAGATAAAAAAATAAATATTAAAATATAATTTTAATAAAATAAAATTTTTAACAAATATATTTAAAATAATTATTTAAAAATTAAAATATTAATTATTATTTTAATACAAAAAATAGTGACTTAGATTATCTAGATTGTTTGGCCAGCCTAAGGAAAAATAGTAGTCGTAGTTAGCTAACTCAGGAAAAAATAGTTAGTTTGACAAACTCAAGACACTATTTTTGCTTTAAGGTTTCATAATTTTTTTTGATCAATTTTTAATAAATTACAATAATAATATTTTAATAATAATAAATTATTATATTTATAATTAAAATTAAATTTTATAAAATTATTAAATAATTTTTTAATAATATTTATATATTTTAAAATTAATTATAAATTAATAAAAAATAAAGTATAAATTTTTTTTAATTCAAAATTAAAAATCGAAATACATACTTTTTACTATTGTATGATCTATTAAAAGTCTTAATCTTCAAAGTTAATTGAAGTTTGAGAGTGAAATAGATGAAAAATAAAGTCTATATATGAGTATATTTATAAGTGTAAAAAATAGTCTTTTAGAATAAAATCGTTAAAATTAATTATTTTGGTAAGAATGTGTTAAAGTTGATAAAAATATATTAAAGAAAAATTAAAATAAAATTATTTTTAAAAAAATTTTGAAAATCAAAATAAAAAAGAGGTGTGATGTAAGAACAAAAATGCAAGAGCATTTACATTATGATTAGAAAAAAATATTCTTTTGGTTTATCTGATTGAACTCAAACATGCGATTCTATGCTGAAAAGGCAAGTACTTGATGCTCCTTTAAATTTCGTCACTCCAGTATTTTACCCTCCTTAATCAGATATGAAATTAATATATTCTTGGACGTATGATCCATCTTTCTAGCAAAGACACGAATTGCATTGCGTGATTATAATAATCATCCAAACTAGTATGCAAATTCTTACACTACCACAGAAAAAGGCAAGAGTCTTCTAGTGGGTGCTTCATATTTGGAAGAATCTAAAACCGGGGTTGCAAGCGTCGAGGTTAAAGAATCTGTAAATTGATTTAGATTCATGCAGTTTTAAAGAGCTCATGCAGCTTAGGTGATACTCGATCAGAAAGCCGCAATGTGGAGTACAAAGGGAGTAATAGATGTTTGGATTTTTGGTATCGACGTCTTTTAAAAAATGCTTCGCCGCCTTGGTTTTCTATAGAAAGTACATCTTCTTTGAGAAAGCGCATCTTCTTTGAGAACATTCGTCGAACAAGTGGTGCTTCGTACTGGCTCCAAAATTTTTACTTCATAGCCGTGCGATTGGTTGTGAATGGTTTCACAAAATCACCCACAATGTGACTTTTTCCCTTTTTCTTTTCGGAAATATTACAATCTCGAAGAGTAAAGCAGGAAGGTGACAAAATAAATTAACGGGTGCGGTTGATTGTATCCGCATAATTGTCTCATAAATAGGAGGGAGTCCGGGCAACCTCGATAATTCAAGTTTATCAGAAAGGGTATTACTCCGTGGCAATTTTACGTAAATATTAAAAAATTGGCGAATCCAAAACTGAAGAAACAAAATTAATTTGTCACCTGGGTCCTCCCATTCCCATTTTCCTATCTCATCTACCAACTCTCCGATCGCTTGCCTGCATCTTCCAATCTCTATTTCTGATAAATTAATCCATGTATTCAATAATTCAAACTTGATCCATCTATTCTATTTGCATCCTAATCTTCGCTTGAAGCTTTTTAACAGAAATCTGAATTTAAAATTGAATTTTTTTTTCACAGTTGATACATTTTTTATTTGCTGGATGGTTAGAGAACATTGGTGAGAAATTCGAGCAACAATGAGTCAGGTATTTGAAGGATACGAGCGCCAGTACTGCGAGCTCTTAGCCGGTTTATCACGAAAATGCACCGCGGCAAGTGCTCTTGATGCAGGTAGAAAAACAAACAACTTATATGTAACCGACTTCCTCTCGACATAATTATTTTTTATTGATCAAACGAAGTCTTTGAATTTGTTTACACGTTTTTGTTTGCTATGCATGAATAATCATAATGCCATTGCGGGTGATTGCATAATTCAAATTGTTTTAAATCTAAAGTCGATGATACTGCCATAGCATTTTAAACCTTTTTATCTCTTCTCGCAGCCTTTTCACCAATTCCAATATAATTGTTTGTGTACAGCAATTCCTTTTTCTAGTATTTGGTTTGACACGCTGTTGTATATTCGCCCAGATCCTGCACCATCGCCAATATAATGTATGGGTATATTCATGGTATGAATTCCTTTATTGGTAATTAGTTTTATTATTGCTGTATTATCTGAACTTGGTTCTTGATTTACATTCTCACAACAGGATTGTAAATTATAGATGCAATCATTACTTCCATTTAATGATGAAATATAACGTCACTTGATTTATATGTGCTATACATTGCAGCATAAATGTTAGATTGAGGACGGAAAAAATTAAAACATCTAATGTTGGCTGAGCCTTATTTGCCATTGTAGTGCCTTTTCACTTTTTTCACTGAAGGTCAGAGGAAAGTGGTTGTATGGTCTGTTTTTTCTATTTTATTTATCCAATACTAGCACTATTGCTTTTAGTATATAGAAAGTGGAGTGTAAACTTTAAGCTATTGGAACGACAAAAAAGCATTTTCAAACAATCTTTTTTGATTATCTTTTTTGTTCATTTGCTAGTCTTTTCTTTACCTGGACAAATCTTTACTTTGTGTCATGGACCGATTTATCCTGATCTTAGGTAAATGTTGTGTTGGTATATTCTCATTTGCAGTCTGCATTTCTTGGCACATTCTCATTTGCAATGCCTGTGCATTTCTTCTTTTTCCTTCTGACATTGGTTTATCAGATGGTTCATTTTTCTACTAAAAAACAACGTAGTGACTTTACATCTCTTGCACTATGTTTAGTTGCTGAATCTGTTGCTTCGCCCTTTTTTATTTTTTGTTAGTCAGTGATGCTTCTCATGATTTGCAGAGCTGAAAAAGCAGAAACTTTCTGAAATAAAAACTGGATTGGATGATGCTGATGCTCTGGTACTTTGGAAGCTAGTTTGTGTGGCTTAAAGTTTCTTCCTATACCTTGAACTTACCAAGCAACTTTTATCTAAAATTATCTAGATTCGTAAAATGGACCTTGAGGCAAGGAGTTTGCAGCCAAATGTGAAAGCAACGCTTCTTGCTAAGTTAAGAGAATATAAAACTGACTTCAGCAATTTGCAGTATGAAGTGAAAGGAATTGCATCAGGTGGTGCCAACCAAGCTGCACAAGATCAGTTGTTGGAGTCAGGAATGGCAGATGCAATGACAGTGTGTACTCCTTGATCAGCTTTGCTCTCTTTTTGAATGATAGTTTATGGTTAATATCGTGAAGTGGCTAATAAGTAGATCTAAGTTGTAAATTTTTTATTTCCTTGAAGTCTGAGAATGCCTTTTAGAATATACATATACATTCACAATTTAATTCTTTTTGCCATCCGCTGTGAACCTAATTTTTGGACTTAACTGTAGTCTCTTTGCTATTAGCTATTAGCTTGACTTTATATAGGATACCACTTCATAATTTTCATTAGCTTTTGCTTTGAATGTTTTGGTTATCATTAACTCATGGTGTATGTACATAAATTGGGAAAGAAAACAGTTAGCATGTAAGATTAGGAAGTTTGGAATGGAAGATATTCTTCTAAAATAGGAAAATTTATTGAGAGGATATTCAAGTTTTATCTATATCCATGTTTGTTTTCCTAAGGTATTGTGAACCTAAAAACCAATATTGCATTCATGTTAAGTCAGCTATGTGAATTCACTTGTTTGATTTAGTGAGTATGTACTTTCTAGTCATAATACGTTTGAATGCAATTTTCAATGCTTAAATTGACATTTTGCTTTGACTTTTGGTCCTCCTTAGAAAGACATCCTTAGAAGACCCTGATTAGTTGTAGGTTTTATTCAGTTCATTTATTTGTTAAAACATCAATAATTTAACTAGAACTGTTACTCTATGATCTAATGTTTTGCTAAGTGATGTTTAAAGAAATTAAGACTTGACATTGTTCATTTGAAGGCATGATAAAATGTAAACCTTGTCCTTACTATAAGTGTCTGAAGTCAATGCTTCCCTGTGAATGTACAATTCATGTTTCTAATCATAATGTTTGGATCTCAACACTGCATTAATATTTTGTTTTCAGTTTTGTATGTTCATTTGTTAATCTACATGAGATTTTGTAGTTTACTTTAATTTCAGAAGTTCTCTAAATGAATCTTTTGAATGATTAGTTTGTATGGATGATGGACAGGTGTCTGGGAATCAAAGAGGAAGATTGTTGATGTCAACAGAAAGGCTAAACCAGTCCACAGACAGAATAAAGGAGAGTAGAAGGACAATGCTAGAAACAGAAGAGCTTGGAGTGTCGATCCTGCAAGATTTACATCAACAACGCCAGTCTCTTCTGCATGCCCATAAAACAGTAGTATACCTTTCTGTGTTCTCTGGTGTTCCTGTCTAAATTTCATTTTTGCATGTCATGCTTGACTTTCTGATTTAGCTCCAAATAGGAAGAATAGAAAGAGAGAATTATGAAGAAAGGGGAGAAAGTTAGAAAAAAGGTAGAAATAAGATAAAAAAAACTCGTAATCTTCATTCAATAATGTTCAAAATCTAATTCTAAAACTCAAAATAAATTCATATTTACAATGGCCATAAACCTAAACAGAAATCAAAAAACTATGATTCCAACAAGAGATGGAAATGCTACCCCTAGTAAAGAAATCTATTCCAATAAGAGATAGAATTCAATAACAACGAAAGCCCAAATGAATTAAAGAAAGTAGCCCTCACATGACTGATAAGAAAGTAAAGTCTAATATTAAAAAATAGAAGAAAACTAGCCTAGCTCATCCTACATCACTTTGGCTCTTAATATATTGTTTGCATTGATCATATTCCATTTGATGCCTTAAGCAACATTTCTTATTTGTGGAACTAACTAAAATCTTACATTTTTTTTTCTAGAAAAGAGAAAGGCATCATGTAGCCTTTTCCTTATTGTTGGGATGTATGACTCCTTTCAAACAATGATTTATATTCCAAATTTTACCAGGTTTCTTAGTTCATTTCTTATGCATAGTATTGTTGGGATGTATGACTCCTTTCAAACAATGATTTATATTCCAAATTTTACGAGGTTTCTTAGTTCATTTCTTATGCGTAGTTTTATTTTTGTTTTGTTTTAGGAGAATTTCTGTTTTATGAATTGGGTAATACCCAGTATAATGCTGTAATCAGATGGTCAAAGCTGATATTTTATAAGCTAGTTTCTCACTTTTGCAGCTTCAAGGAGTGGATGACAAAATTAGCAAAAGCAAGAAGATCCTTACAGCAATGTCTAGAAGGATGAACAGAAACAAGTGGATTGTGAGCTCCATAGTCACAGTCCTCGTCCTTTCCATTCTGTTTATCCTTTATTTTAAACTCAGTCGTTAGCCTGCTGGATGAGGGGTGTAACGAAAGTCCAATCGTTTGATGCATAGAATTCTTCAGGTATTGGTGGCATGTATTAGTCCGCTGGATTTGTCTGTCATGCAAGTCCCAATTGTTTGATGCTTAGAATTCTTCAGGTATTGGTGGCATGTATGTTGTTGAATACATTTCAAGCGGGTGCTTCTTGCTGGGTGACAAGCATTCAATCTCGGTTATTTTTGATCTACTCCAAATTCAAGCAACCGAGATACTACAGTAATTTCTTGTTTTCTATCCCGTTTTGTTCCAAGACAAAGTCTTGTGGTCAGCAATAAATACAACTGCAGATAATCTTCTTTACTCTTCTTAATTAATTTATTTTTCTAGGCATGTTTTAAAAGGAAATGTCGCCTATTGGTAAGTCATATATATCAAGGTTTTATCACAAACAAGAAGGATTAATTAAATAATCAAAAGAAACAACTTTTACACCCAACTGAAATCGGGTTAGTTCATTTTGTATCATTTATCAAATTTAAATATAATATAATGAATACTAATGAAAGGGTATTAGGGGGGAGGAGCAGTAAATGAAATATGTGCCTATAAATTAAGGGTATACTTCCATCATAAAGGGATCACTAGAGAATTTACAAATTATTTGCTTTAAGATTTTATACTAAGTTGCACCGTTTTGAAGGAATAATTTATGAAATAACATGCATTAAATAACAAATTTGAGCCATTTATGCATTTTCACAAATACATAGTGTGCCATAATGATATACATCACATATATGCTAAATTTTTGCTAAATAAAGTTTATTTCATACATAAATACTTGAGTGATGAAAAAATACTTTCAATAATATGAAAATTTCCCAATTTATACCAACCAATGCAAGAGAGAGAGAGTGACCAACTATAGGAAAAAAAACTAGGGTTGATAGCAACTTTTTTAAAAAAAATTTGATAGAGTAAATCCTTATTTATATTTAAATATGTACATACCTTTCCAAAATTGCTCTTAATTTTTAATTAATAACAAAAATCTAGTATGGATAAATTGGTAATCATTCAATAATATGGATAAATTGGTGATCTTTACACTTAAATGTAAGAAATTCATTTAAGTATTAAATATATATAATTAAGTATAAAATCAAGGGTTTAAGTGTAAATATCTAATAATTATACATTTACAATTAGGCAAGGTGGTGAATTTTCCAGACTACGAACAAAATCCTTGCATTGTTTGTTTGATGGGTGAGTTAACAACAATTGAAAGTAATTATTTTAGTTCATACTAATTAATATAATAAATCATAATTGGCGTGGTGCGATAAAATATACATTCTAATTAATATTAAAAAAAATCTAAATTAAAGCAATGAATGTCTTAACACTAATGCTGCAAGAATATTTAATACTCACTTATGTTATTATCTACAATAATAATTTTATATACATAAAACTCTTCTTTAACACAATAACATAATCTATCACTTGAGTTACAAAGCAATGTTTGTATCCAAGGGTAGGATTTATCATCGAGTAATTGATTCAGATTTAACAGAAGAAGACAAAGATAAAAATGAAAATGGCTTGAGTGCTTACTCAGTTCGATGCAAAACTGACTCCATCCAAGATTACATTCCCCTCCAATGCAATTCTTTCTGCGAAAGGTCAACCTTTCCTCACAAAAATTGCATAGGCGATTTTACCGTTAGTGATTCAGACATGAACATGGTAAAATAGAAATGCAGAATTGATTGACAAGCGATTTTACCTCACGTGGAATATTGTAAATGACAAGCTCCATCTGACATGATATGCCTGCCTTTAAAGCTACTGATGGGTGACAACCACTAGGACAAGGTGAAGAAAGAGACACCCACCGCATTAACATTATCCAGACCATTTTGATCCAACATTTCATTTGGGAACGTTCCAATCATCTGTATACTTTCAATTCACGACAAAGCAATGGAGCACTACTTCACATTCATCCAGACACAGCTGCAGGGGATTTCTGAACAAAACGCTTTATAGCTGCAAGTTGCCAAGCCAACCATGTTGAAGGACAAAATCCTTTGTCAATAACCAATGACTTGAAATCAATACCCTGAAGTATCATCTTCAGATGAAGAGTCTCTTGATGCCTGCTCTTCACCCTCATCTTCATCTTCATCACAATCAGCAGAGGCAGGTTGCCCATTAAGTCCCACATTTACACCATTTACCTTCCACACAAACTGTCCCCGCACACAAGGCCTCCTCTCAGCAAGCTGTCTTCGATTAACATACCTAATTTTCTTATCAAAACAGCGCTCCTTCCTTTTCTGTCTAAACTTGATTAATGCAGCCTCTCGTCTGTCAACTTTATTCAACTTTATTTCAGTCGAAGAGGAATTCCGACATGATGGCCATGAAATAGCAGAAACCTGACCGGGTTGTACGCACATACTAGCAGGGTAATATGGGAAAGATGTCATCCCAGTCATCCCAGTTACATGTGGGAGACATTGAGGAAGGTGATTGTACTGATGTAGCACAGCGGAAGTAGCATGATTTTGAAGTTCATGCAGGTTCTTTTGATAAAATTGTGCCTATGATGGCAGCATAAACTGATTCACTGCTCCCGACATATAATATTGGTATGTAGTTTGTGAAGGTAAACTTGATATATCAAGCTGAGGTTCATTTCTAGGAGGCAAATGTGCCTGAAAGAACTTTTCATCCTTGAAATTCCTATTTTGAGGAGAGTCCCCAGGTACAGGTGGGGTAGAGGACCTCTCCACAGAAAGGGAATCTGGGACACTACTGCTGCTTGGAAAGTCATCTCCTTGAGAATAGTTTTCCCATGCCTCTCCCTTTTCATGTACTTGAGTATCATTGACCACTTGTTGACAACATGGTTGACATTATGGTTGACATTTTTCTTCCATGCTCACATTTTGAGCAGCAGTATCATCAACATTGGCAATCCTTGGGGCATTGGTCTTGGGCATGCTTGATTTGGCATAAGTAAAGAAGGCAGACAACTCACCAATTCCAATTCACTTTTCTTTGGACCAGATGAAAACTGTCCTGGAAAATATGCCAAGTATTAAGAATAAACAACCAAATTTAATTATTTATCCGAATAAAATGTAAAAATGACATGTCAACAGGATCCAAACATGATTCTAATAAAGCAGCAGTTAAAAGGTGAAAAATTGGTTGCTTACCTATTCGGTGATCACTTATTCCAGGCACATGAGGCCTATATTCACATATATCAATTTGAGGAGATTCTATAGCAGCGGTAGTTGCAGAAGCAGCAGCAGCAGACTGAAACGGAACAAGATATGAATGAGCAAACAACAGTGGTCCGGTTTTGATAATGTTATTGTCGATACAGTTCCCACCATCCTAACTTCCAAAGCTCTTTAAACACCTCTTCTACTCATTCAAACGGTCCGTTTCTGCGTATAGCACTTGTATGTTTATGAAAAATTTGGTCAAACATTGTAAAGCTCACCCACTTCATGATCAGGAAATCATTGCTCCAGAAATCCCATGACATTTACAAACAGCATCAACCAACAGGAAATCAATTCCTCAGAAGAATACAGAAACTCTCACATTTTCCCTCACAAAGTTTGGCTGAAATAGGTACATTTAAAATTGAAGTGCATTGACTATGGGTTTATACCAGTGAAGCTAAATTTCTACTTAAACCAGGTCATTGCATATAGGATGTTCCTTTTGCTTCATAAATTCTCGTATAGGTATATATTTTTGGCTAACTTCTATACATATGAGCTAATTTAATAAAAAATGCCAGTTGAATAGTATAACAAACATAAAAGTGCTAACAAGTACACCAAAAGTGTCGCAAAATATAATAAAAATGTAAAGTAACCGATACTGTTCCAGAAATCAAGTGTATTGTAAAAGTGAGCTGGACAGATTCTAGGAACTTTCTACATTACATATTTAGTTCATTTATACTACCAAACTCTGTCATTTGCAGTTCACAAATCATCTCATATGTTCAAGTTACCAAAAATCAGCATTCACTTCGTTTTCCTGATGAGTTGAAATTCCCATCTCAGGATTTGTGCTTCTATGAGATTTATCATCTGTGTCATCCGAGAACAGAGTGGTACTGTTTGTATTAGCATCACTAGGGTCTGATGCCACCAGATCAAAGTCATAGTTCCAGATGTTCTTTTCAGCTAAACCAAGCTGCAAAATAAAAAATAGATTGAATATTACTAAAACGCTTTGGTTAAACAGAAGCATGCTATCAGCTAAAGGTTAAGGAATTTTTGTGCGCAAGTAGAAGTGTAATCAAATTTGATGGGCCACTTATAATCAACAAAATTATGTTTCGTATTAGATGAGCACAAATCATATACTTTTTCTGCTTCTTCTGGTTTCCCACTTAATGTGCCATACAGAGTGAGAACTTCAAACAAATAGTATTTAGAGGCTGAAACATTTTTCAGTATCAGTACCTAATGAAATGCAAACTCAATGAATTTTAAATTACTTGCATTTATAAAATATATTACAGCCATGTGTTTGCTAATTAGCACCAACATTAACTGATATATGTATATGAAGTGAGGGACACTAAAATAACCCAAAAAGATAAATAAAATATATCAAAATGTCAAGAAAAAGAAAAGTTCAAAGCAACAAAAAAGCGAACTCCATGGAAAACAAACCACCCGCTTTCTTCTCCACATATGTGTCCACAAGTTCAATAGTTCATTACTTCGTAGAGGCTTTACAAGATAATCTGCTGCACCTAACCTCAGGCACTTAACAACAACAGAGACCTCATCTTGTGCTGACATCACTAAATGAGAAAATAATTCATGATGATTAAATTATAATTCACCGTTGGGAAAATTGAAGGTGAAAACAGAGAAACACAAGCTTACTGATATCATTGGGAGGTCAACTTCAGCAAGTATTATATCAATATCAGATCCCACGGCATTCAAAGCATCAATAACCTGTCTTGCTGACCTCACTGAAGTCACTGTTAAACAAACATAACAGCAGGTTAGTATAGAAAAGGGAGGTGATTTTTTAAAACATACATGCCAAAAGTAATGTTAACATGGGGCATTATTAGTGAAGATAATAACAAATAAAAATAGAAGATTAAGATGAATTTGAAGCAAATGATTTTGAAAAGAAAAGAAACAACCAAACTGGCAACACTGTTAGTTATCAAACTGTAGTGAAAATTTATAAAAGAATTTTCGCTGAATGCCACAAAGACAGGATTAGAGGAATTTACAAATTCCACTAATTGCAACTAAACTGCTTCAAAAGAATCACTGAAAAGAGAGATATGAAGGGTCATTCTCCAACTTGTTTGCGTCAACCTAATAAGTCAACCGTTTCTTCTTTTTTCAGACACATTGAGAGTTAAAGTTGATTCTTGCTTTTTTCGAAGAAAAAGAGAATTTAGACTTCTGAAGTATCAGAAGAATGGGAAGGAAAAAAGAACTAACAGAAAATGAAACCAAATACATAACTAAGCCTACGGATTTCTTCACAGGATGAGATAAGTAAACAATCGAACTGAATTGACGAAGACTAACAAAAAGAGTTCAGCTTAGTTAAGTTGTATTTGTCTTAACTATATGCCTTTCAATTTAACCAAAAACCATAGATTTAAAAATTCTCTAGCTTCTGTCTACCTTCAACATGGACTCGACTTCTTAAGTACAAAACACAGAACTCTTAACACTTCTTTATTATATAATCCAATAGCCACAGAGTATGAATCAACGACATCAAATCACAAGATCCATGTTTCACAAAATAAATTAGCAAATCCATGCAAAACACCACAAACTCAAAATATACCTTTATAGGAGCATCTCAAAAGAAGCGAAAAAACCTCCTCAGAACTACTAGCATCGTTATCACACAGGAGAATCCTCACTTTACTTCTATCAATAAACCCATCTTCACTACTCTTACTATTGCTGACACCACCACCGCACTCTCTATTCAAATTCAGCTCCCTACTCTCCATAACTTCGACACAAAAACAGAGAACATTCACATAAGAAAGGAAAAAAAAATCAATCAATTTTTAATTTAAACAACTAGGGCAGCACCAATAGTGAAATGTTAAATAATTTAAATTACCCAGATAGGACATGATAAAATTCAGATCCGATTTACATCAAAGGCTGTACTAGAGAACCTCCACGAGAAATATCCTCTGTGCAACCTCGGTTGAGACCAAAATTGGGTTTGGGGTTTCAAATTCCACTGTTCCGATCAAATACTCCATTCAGAAATCAGATCATGCACTGTCCGTGCAGACACCTATCAATTTCTTTTCTTCAGAGAAAACCGGAGGAAACAAATACAAAGATAAATATTATTAGGCAAAGCTTGCTGAGGTTTTTAAATGCTTATGTATTCTAACAAAGCGTCAAGTCCGTCACTTGCCGTAAAACACAAGCGAGCTATTAATTTAAAGTTTCCAGAAGGAGCTAAACGGCTATGATCAAAGGCTAGGTGGGACCAAAACAGTAAATCAACGGCCATCGGGAAGAAGAAAGCCAACTGTTATCGACCATGTGGACAGTAAGATAGAGATAATTCTCAGCTTTTAACAAAAACAAAATTAGATAGATGGAGGCATCGTTGGTTTGTTCGCGTTGCGGGGTAAAGGGGGTGCGTAATACAGTTCACGGTATATGTTAGCAAAAAGAGTGACGCGGAGGGTGGAGGAGTGGACCGTGAGAGAGCGAAAAAAGCGCAAACAAAATGGTGTAGGAAGTGTCTGGACAGTTATTCGGTAGAGATCGAAAGTGATGAGATCTCTTTCATGCAGCCCAGCCCATTTGTCTCTCTTTTTTAAATCACAAAAATAATAATAATAATAATAACTGCAATTTGCACGTATATTCATTTGAATTGACACGTGGCGCTGGGCAACTGCAACAATAGGCTGACTAGCGCAAAGAACAGCCAAGGGCAATTGGAAATTTGTCCGAGGTCAGAGTTATATGTATAAATGGGCTGGGCCTGGGTTTTGATAATGTAAAATATATATATATATATATATATATATATATATATATGCATGTATATATCTTTTATGTTAAATTTTAAAGTTTGCGTGATATATGATTTTAAAAATTATGAAAAATATATTATTTATTTAATTATTTGAAATGAAAATTAAGTGGATGTTTGGACGGCTGCATTGATCATCCTTCCGAGTAGAGTAGCAAAAGAAGGAAGTTTTCCATTGAAGATTTAGGTGGATTGAACCCACAAAACAAAAACACACTCACACGAAGAACGCAGTAACCCACGATAATCAACCAACACCTGAGCCTCAAGCAGAAGAGCTCTTAGCTCGCTGGCCTACATTGATTCTATGCGTTGTTCATGCCTACTAATTAATTTTATGGGTCGAAATATTTTACCAACACATTTTATCTAATTGCATCTCTCATACTAACCACCTTATTAAAGTTTTAAAAAAACTCTAGGAATTTTAGTTAAAGTTGGTAACTTTTTTTTATATATATTTATTAATTTGATCGAAAATTAACTATTTTTTTCAAAATATATTCATAACACTCAAATATTTATTAATTTATTAAAAAATAATATAAGAATTTTATTATTTCATTTTTGAAGATGCAAGCCCATAATCGAAAGTGCATTCAACTTCATTTAAATTGAAAATATGTAAAACTTAAGTCCCTAGGTAATATATCTTGAATTCACATAGAGTTGAGGCCATCTCTCTCGCACCATGTTATTGTTAAAATAAAGATACAAGTGGTTACATAATCTTGCTTTAGTTAAATTATTTTAATTTATTAAAATAAGAAGTATAATGATTTGAAATTACAATAGTTGTTTCTTTAAAGTTAAAGCTACAATACAATGACTCAATACTGAACACGGCCTTGATTAATCGATTTAGTTGATATGTTGTTAATCAATCCAACTTACAAATAATGATAAGGGTTATTTTTAAATATGTTGCTTTGGATTTGGTAAAACCAAACATACATGTAAGTGTTTATAAAATTAATTAAAAGTATCATTGAATAATAAAATTATTACATTTAACTATTATTAGTTGCCAAACAATGAAAAGTGTTTCTATCATTTCACCCTCGTATCCGCCCAAAAATTCTTAAGTATTTAATATTTATCAATTTCGAGATTTTAGATAATATTTCCAACAAATTTTTAGAGAATTTTTTTTTAATCTTTTTTAATTGCACTTATCCTATTATCAAATAACAAATTTAAACTTATGAATATTTTATTCAACCAGTAAATTTGTAATATTATTTTAAAATAAAATATATATAACTCGTCATAAGATATCTAATTCATTAATGTAAAATAAATTCATCACAAATAATTTTATAAAAAAAATACATAATTATTTTACAAATTCACATATAAAAATTACATAATATCTAAAAAGTGATTTAAAAAAACATACTTACAAAGTGCTATTAAAAAAATTTATAAAGAATATTTATTCTAATGATTCGATAATAATAAAATAAAAACTTAAAATTTTCTTTAAATTTAAAGTCAGATTCTAAAATAATAATAATAATTTTGCAAAAAATGCTAAAATTTAGATTATGCAATTATGTTTTAATTATCTAAATAAAACATAATTTTATAATCAAAATTATGTCACTTTTTTAAATTTGGTATTAGTGTAGATAAATTAATTAAGGCTCAACTAAACTTTTATGTTATTTTTCTAAGTTATACCCCTAATTACATTACATTACTTTACATGATTGAATTAATTTTTTTTAATCTTATCTCATCATGAAATAATCTAAAAATTGTATCTAGAATACATGATAATTTTAAAAATATATTGGTATTGATTGAGAATATTGTTTATTTTATCAATTTGTATAAATTTTATATATATATATATATATATATTATTTACTCATCACATTTCACAATAAGCATAATTTTAAAATCACAATGTTCTAATTTTAAGAATATTCATAATTTTTATAAAGATATTTTATTAATTCTTCTAAAGGTTTTTTGAAAAATAATTCAACATATATGAATGTATATATGTAAAATCACAATGTATATGAATGTATTAGTGGAAAATATAGTGTATGATTTGGGTGGGTGGGTCAAGTCCACTGTATTGAAAATTTAAGTTGTAACCAATCTAATCTAATGATCAAGAGAGAAACCCACCCATTGCTTACATATGCAATGAATCAATTATTAAAGAGGGAATGTGAATCAAGCATCCCAATTGATTTTGATAAGACAATCAATCAGAAAAAAAACAGTCTTTGGTTTGGAATTTGGCTAATTAATTGGAAGATGAACCATCCCCATTCCAAACCAAACATTCATACATATGAAAACAACACTTTAACTCTATGCTTTCGAATTAGTGGTGTAATTTTATTGATTATTTTATCAAGTAGTTATAAACATATAATAAGTTATTCTGACTTTATTTATTTTAGTAAGGTAGGAACCTCCCCCAACATAATTGATTTCTACCTGAACACCTTCATTTGCATATTCAATTCACTTTAGCTATTAAAAGAAGTTTGATGTCTGCTGTTGGATGTTGTTGCAATTTCCCACTCGTCTCTTAATTACACATACAAACGACTCTTGTTTCAAAAAATTTTACTTTTTTTATTTCTTTTAAAATAATAATATCCCAAAAATGATTTTTAACTTCTTCTTCTTCTTCTTTTAATAGTTAAAACCCAACAAGCAGTACATTGACATTCACTTCACCCATGGAATGGAAGCAATAGTATTAGCGATAAAAAAATGAAATTAAAAAATCCGAAAAAAAAAGGGAAAAATAAAATGCCACTTGATATGGAGAATCCTTGTAACCAACCAATTAGACCAAAAGAAGGCAATAACGTCAAAGTAGGATTGTAAATTACAAAAGCATCAGCTTGAGCATTAAAATATTGATGCAAAATGAATTAAGTAAATGGGGGTCCATGTTTATAAGACAAGGGTCTTGATATTATCTTCATATAATGACAATTAATAATTGTTTGATTTATAAGTTCTCCTCCTCCTCATTATTTATTTTGCATTTGTAAGATTGAAGATAACTTCCAACTTTTTCTTTCTCACTTATTAATAGTATTTAAAAACTACCTTCTAAGCTAAGCTAAGCTAAGAATCAATAACTTATCACGTGAATGATTAAAAATATATATATAATTTAAAATTCAAAGATGAAGTAATTGTTCACGTTCTTTTCTATTAATTTTAGAGAATAATAATATGTATTTTAAAATTAAAATATTTAAATAATATCTTAATTATCAAATTAATTTAATCCAATTCAAGAATTTAAAATTTATAGAAGAAATCGACTTATTTAGTTTCATTTACGTTCTTAATTTATTTTTAATTTAATTTGTAAAAATAAATAAAAAAAGAGTTTTATACCTTTTTTATGGTTTCAGAAATTTGTTTGAAGATTTCATTATTTGAACGAAAATCTGAAAAGTAATAAAATTATGCTTCAAGTTGAAGGGTTCCATAACCCACATGTATTATTTTTATACTGTGAAGTGATCGAAAAAGACGTAACATCATTACTGTTACGTTAACAATTGTACAAAGAGTACATTAAAAGCCAACCAAAATTATAACTCTTTTTCAAAAAAAGAAAAAAAAAGAGCAGCTTACTTCTTCTTCTGATGTATTTGTATTATTTATTGAGAATTGGTGATAACAAAGGGAGGAGCAAAAATGAAATTATAATGAGTACAATAGAGTTTCAGTTGGTTAGGTAAAAACAATGTCGAAACAACTCCTCCAACTTTTGTTTGTTATTGGTTGTCGGCCAATCCCATTTCATTCCATTTATTAACATTTTATACATACGACCAAACCCACAAGCGAAAAAGTTTTAAAAACATAAAGAGGAGGAGGAAACTTCAATGCTTTTCCATTCCATTTCCACATATACAATCCTTTGCAGGTGAAACACCCATTTCCTGCCTGTTTTCTTTAATTCCTGATCTCAAACAGACCAAGAAGAAGAAGAATTAAAATTCCAATGCCAATGGAGAATTCTCCAAGCAAGATTCTCAGAAGATCAATCTACACTTTCCTACAAAATTATCATTACTTGAGCACCAGTGCTGCGATTCTCGCCTTCCCTTTCTCTGTTTCAATTCTTCTCTCACAAACCTCCTTTGTTCCTAAATCAATATTCTGCTATCGTCTCAGCACACTCTTCCATGCTGCTGGCTTCCATCCCTCTTCTCCATTCTTCAATTTTCTCATTATCAAGCTTTCTCAGACCATCTCTTCTTCGATCTTTACGCTTCCTTTCACTCTTACCTTTTTCCTTATTTCAAAAGCATCTATAATTCAATCCCTTTTCAAACCGAATCATCTTCCCTATTCTTTTCCTTCTATTTTTGCAATTTTCAATCCTCTCCTAATTACCTACACATGCAACTCAGTCTTGATCCTATCAGCAAACGCAACAGTGTTTTGTCTCTTATTCTTTGCCTCCAACTTTCTTGAAGGATCAGGTTTGTCTTCACCCAATTGTCTCCTTTTATTGTCAGCATCTGCAGCAGTTGTTTACTCGCTGATTCTTGCTCATGCTTTCATCGTATGCAACTTGGCGTTGGTTTTATCGGGTATTGAAAGATCAGGTGGATACCTGGCAATTCTGAAGGCGTGTGTTCTAATAAGAGGAAGAATTTCGGCGGCACTATCACTGGCTTTGCCAATCAACTTGGTATTGGCTGGGATCGAAGCATTGTTCCAATACAGAATTGTAAGAGCTTATCGTCTTGGGCACGGCGAAATGCCTACAGCGGCAGCTGCGTCATTGGGTTTTGAGGGAATGTTCATCGCTTATTTATACTCAAGTTGTGTTGTTCTTGATACCGTTGTAAGCTGTATGTTCTACAAAAGCTGCACGATTGGTTCTTGGGCGGTCACAGAACAACAATTAGCAGACAGATATTCTTATCAGATTGAAATTGCCGAAGGATATACACAAGTTTATAAGAGTTCAAAGAATTCTCAAGAACTACCTTAGAGGGATATTGTGCAAAACATGGAGGAAAGTCATTTTTTTGCATTTTTGAAAATGGCTGCACGTGAAATGGATAGAAGAAAGAACTAAGATTTATATTCAAGATTTGTTTTTTGGGTTGTTTGAGGCTCGAGGCTTGGGCAAACTACAGAGAAATTATACACATATGGATTATTGGGGGTGGCATCGAAGAAAATGTAAAATAGAAAATTTCTTTGTTGCAATACATACATGTATTCATCAATATTTTAATTTGGCCCCGTGTAGATTGGTTACTACTACAGTATGAATGATACAGAATGTTTTTATTTATCATCATTTATTTATTTATTTATTTTCGGTTTTTCTTCCATGAAATACAACAGAGAAATGTATATGAGATTAAAAAAAAAGTCACTGTCATATGAAAGTTTACTAAATGATAATATACAAAATTAAAGAAAAGTCACTTTTTTCTCTGGTGTAAGGAAAATCAAGAACAAAAGCAGTGATAATTGGCAACGAAAAGGTCTAAATCGTCCAAATCAAGTGATTATTTTTGGGGATATAACCAAAAGCCTGATGACCAACAAAATATAACTGAGAACTTGAGAACCAACAGAATATATAACCAGAAACTTGTTGATCGATATTAATGCCAAAGGGCAAAGCACTAAAAACAGCTGAGAATTATTAAAGTCATATTTGCCACTGTCCGACACAATGAAATGTGCATCAGATGTGAAATAACTGTCTATTAACCGAGGTTATCAATCATTAATTAAGATAATCTATATTGAAGACTATAAAAGCAAATTTAGCTTCAGAGCAAGAGAGTGAGAAAATTGGTCACCTACTAATCATTTTACTTTCTCACCTTAAGTACCACTACGACTTAAAAGTATTAGAGGGTTATTGATAGATAGTCTAATCTGACACCCTTTAACCTTAGTAATTTTACAGGAACAAAATAAAGAAAATTACAATGGAAGACTGAGAATAATAAATTTATTGACAAGAACTAAGGATTGAGAACAGCAAATCTATCGACAACTGCAAATCCGGAAATCCACAATCAACAGTTATCGAAATGGTTGGTTGGGATTTGATGGCTAGTGCCCAACGTTGTTGATCAATGGTGGTGGCTGTAAGAAGGGACGTCGAAAAAGGACAAGAAGGTATATCAATAAGACCGATTTAATTATAATTTTGATTGAATAATTTGAATCAACAAAAATAATCAATTCCATGCCTGCTGCAACCTATACTTTTGCAGCGGTTATATTACAAACAATTACAATAGCGAAAGCCCGTTTTCTAATTTCTCTTAACTGAACCCGTCCACCTACTATACAACATTTTTCCTGATGGGCTCCTGTCAAAATTCTAAACTAATGAAACAAAAAAAAATACAAATTCTATGGTACAAGGAAATGAATTGAATCCAAACTACGACGGGTTAGATCTTTGTACATGGTTTCATTGGCACAGCGTTACTTCAAGCTTTACAATGCAGAGGCCCTCCCTCCGCCGCTCTGGCGTTCAAGAAGAATTAGCCAAACAAAATTATATGGTGCCCGCCTACTTAGCAAGAGACTGGTCGAAAGACTACAAAATTTCCCCCCAAAATTTATCATCTTCTTTACAGATGGGTGCGGTGCAGCGAACCTGCATTACGTTATCTGTACCAGCTTTTATCCACTTCCATGACGCACGCATCCATTTATAATAGCATTGAACGGAATCCTGTCAAACATGTACTGCAAGAGCTTTCACATGGTTTTAAGTATGCAGACCTCAAGAAGTGGCCCTTTGCCTCATTGACATCACCTTCCGAGGCTAGATTTCTCATTGCACTAGTACTGAGGAATGGGAGATTGTCTAAGCAGCCCTGACAGCTGTGTCTTCACCGTCATTTAAATATTAACGTTGTGACCGACTTCTGCTGTATGGCAGGAGCTAAATTTCCCATGTAGAGACAAAGAAATCGACCATCAGCTACTTCACATTCTTCTTTGTAAGGTTTATGGCCTTCTCCATCTCAGCCTCTTTCTCAGCTTTCTTTCTCTCAAATTCAGCCTGTTTCACATTCTCTTCGTGTGCTTTACGAAATAACCTCACAAAATTTAACAGAGTAGCAGTAACTGCAGTGGCAAGTGAAGCAATAAAAATATAATCAATTTCAACATTTTCACATATACAAGCAAATGACTTCAGAACAAGTTAAAATAAGATTCTCACTTTCAGATATAAACAATAAACAGAGATATTTAAAGAACCATCAAACTTCAGTTTTGATCTACATTCTTCCTAAGATATTTAAAGAACAATAAAACTTCAGTTTCAATCTCCCTTCTTCCCAGTGTCCCAACATTTCTCACATTCATTCATCTTACTAATTGAGTCTGACTGGTAAGAAAGCTATATGCCTTAATTAAGCGTTTTTTGGTATTATGGTGATTCTATTGTGCTTTGATAGCAAGGCTAAAAAAATTTATGATAACCCCAATTTTTTGTGAAATCCACTAATTTTTCCCTAAATATTTAACATCTAGTGCTTCTATTCTAAAACAGCTGCAGATTAAAAGCCACCACACCCCAATACCAAACGAAACCTTAGGCTTAGCTACAACCAGTTGTTCTCATTCTCTTTCTTATCTTTAGAATCTTCATCTCCACCTTCCTTCTCTGCCCCTTCCCGCAAAACCCTTCTCACAAAATTATTAACCCAACTGCATAAACATACATCAGGGCCCCAGTTTTTAGATGAAGATGATTGTAGAATAGCAAAACATAGACATCAAGAATGTTCCTATTATTGGGCTGTGGATACCACTTCAATCTCAATCGCACTTAAAATTAATATGCTAAAATCAAAACTTGAAAGAATATTATATCCATATATTACCTTGCTCAAATGGGCACCGAGCAGGATCCTCACCAAAATATAGTGCAAGGGCATCTGCATTTCTACCCTGTCCATCAGATGGCAATGATTCTAGACATGATCAGCATATTATCTTGATGGTACATATAAGGAATCGAAATAGACAATTAAAGAGAGGTTATTACCACCACAGAATAGAGATTTGTTACAGATACCACCTCAGCCTCAGCAACAGAAATGAATCCTTTCAGTGTCTGGAATTATTATTATTAATTTTTAAAATACAAGATCTGTTAGGAGAGTTTAAAAAAATACACAAAACCAGCAAGAAGAAAAACTTAATATCAGTGATAAAAATGCAAGAGACCAGCAAACAAGAAACTGAACATAACAACACTGCCATTTTGTTCCAAATAGATTATTTGTAGATCGAATAGATAGCATGTAGCTGTTAATGGTATTTTAGCCAGCTAAAATTGCTTCTTTCATTTTTAGTCATAGAGAATCCTTAACTGACCACTCTGGTAGATTTGGTAATCAGTAATCACCAATTCCAGACAAGATCAACAACCAAAAATAATCATAAAAGCCCAAGATCCATGAGAAATATAAAACCTTTAAGAAATTGCCCGGAGGAATGGGTAGAGTTTGAGTTCAAGAGTTCTTACTTCTCAAGTTAGTATGATCATCAGCCGACCTAATGTTCAGGTTTTAAGAAATGAGAAAGGAAAAGAATGACCAGTGGACTAAAGTTGGAATTGTTCAACCCCGGAAAAGAAATAAACCATTTCTCATTTTACATGGAAAGATTTGGAATGTCGAACTCAAGTAATCTTTTAAATGCTGTATCTACTGCTAGTTTCAACAATTCATTGAAATATTAAGAATATGATATATTCCCAAAGCAATGGCCAGTGGACTAAAGATGGACTTGTTCACCCCAGAAAAAGAAATAAACCATATCTCGATTTACATGGAAAGATTTGGAATGTCAAACTCAAGTAATCTTTTAAATGTTATATCTACTGTTAGATTCAACAATTCATCTAAATATTAAGAATATGATATATTCCCAAAACAATGGCCAGTGGACTAAAGTTGGACTTGTTCAACCCCAGAAAAGAAATAGACCATGTGTAAAATAAACCATGTCTTGTTTTACTTGGAAAGATTTGGAATGTCAAACTTAAGTAATCTTTTAAATGTTGTATCTATGTGACTTACTCCAACACACTTATAGGCCATCAATTCAGGGGCATATCATCTCTATGTAACTTAGAAAGATTTTGTTAACACAAATAAGTTTCAATCAAAATATCTCCATGTAGAAAAGCAAATTTCAACATTTCAGTTATAAATGAAAGGACTATTAAAAAGTTTTAAAAGAGCAATCAAAATTCTCTAGTAATGTATACAATAAAAGATTAGTTGTGAGAAATGACATCAACTGACAGTTATTATGTCTTAAAATACATGGAGCATCATGAAATCATTCTAGAATTTTAGCGAATAATGAAAAGTTGGCAAAAAAATATATACCGTACGGAAAACTTCCGATACGGGGCCATCATTTTCAGACATGAGCAGCTCCTGTTTGACCTTTTCTAATCCCTTGATTATAGCCTGCATTTCTTCTGCTAAAGACTTTAATTGTATCTGCATTAAAGCAAGAACCCAGACTAAACAAGCATTCTATAACTACAAAACTATCAATACGATGAAGACGGATGTATACCTTAGCTGCTGGTTCAAGGTTTACAAGATCCAAGTGAAAATCTAGAAGTGCCGGAGACTTGGCAGCAAGGACCTGATCCACAATAAGCCCAAATTTGGAACTCAATTAATAAGCAATTGCCATCTATATTCAGAATACAAAATGTATCAACCAATAAAAGCTACATATGCACTGGAATAAATCACAGATCTAAGAGAGAGAGAGAGAGAGACACCAACATGCATGGTATGCATATAAACATCTAATCCTTAGGCATCCATGTTACACAACTTCAATTGAAATCACTATATAAATACATCTTCGGGCAAATTCCTCTCAAGGCTGGATAAGATGGAAAAGGAACTTTTGGCATTAGCTTAGGCATTCAAAGGAATTTAAAAAAAATTCAAAGGAACCACTGCTGATATAATTAAAATGGCAAGAAGAATCAAATCTAGCCTCTTGCCAATGTTTTCCTCACATCTCTGGATGCTGAAAGTATGCAATGAAAGAAAGGTTTGTCACCATAACAGCAGAAGATGAAGTACTCAGTTTTAGCATCCAATAGAGTTCATATTGACAAAACCCCAAGTCTCCAAAATAATTTTTTTTTATTTTCCACTTACTGCAACTGATTTTACAGGGTTTATTTAAATTTGTTCTCCATCATAGACCTATTGTCACTGTAGCAATTCAAGCCATTACCTGCGTTCTCAGACTCCAATTTCAGCTCCAATCTCTGATTGCATCATAAAATTTACAACTGCTTTCACCTTGACTTACAGACAAAACCACTAAACTGTGGAACTATAGACTAACCTTGCTATAAAGATACAAAAATTTGTGGATAATTTGCAATGCAAAAAGTGTGACCAACCTAGCTGCACTACTTTTTAAAATAGTATCCATTATTATTGAGAACAAGCATAGTTTTAGTTCACCCACAATAACAAATTCATATTTGGCATATTTTCTTTAGCTTGGAAAATTTTTAAAAAATCATCAGAAGTAATGCAGTAACCATACCTTACATAGATAATGCATCAGTGTCATCTTGTTGTTAGTAGCTCGTGTGTCTGTGAGTTTTAAAAGACTGTCCAGTTTAAAGCCAACTGCAGAACCTTTACAAAGTGGAAATATTTGGAATATTTTATCAATGTGTAAATGTAACCTGAAAATGCTTCAACCAAATCAACCTAGACAATAAAACAGCAATATGCGAGTATAGAAGAACAAAACAGAAAAGGAATGAATTACGTAGACAGAAGGAGAATAAAGGACATTAGCAAGTTCTGTTAACAAAACCAAACTCCTATTTAGCAACTGAACAATCATCAATGCATTCAGTGTACAGTGCAAGCCTCTGACACTAAAGTAGCTCATAAACTACATTCAGTGTCCGTCTTCAAAATTTCCCAGGTGCTGGGACATTGATCGAAAGTTGCAAGTGGGGGAAATAAGAAAGTATCTGTTTAATGTAATTCCATGGAGAGGGGCTACCACCTGACAGGCACTTTTTGGCCTTTTTTGTTTTAAATTTGTCAAATTTATTGCAAACATTCTAGATTCAATAGAAATTTGTTTGTTCCTGTACAATTGATGCCCAACAGAGGTAATGTCTCTATCCACTCCTTTCTTTCTCTCTCCTTTTGTGTTTCCTATTTTAAGAATTTGATAGATAGAATGAGGAATGTAAGAGAGAAAAAAATGGATTCAACCTCGATGAAGCTCAGTTTCAAGCTCTGATTAAATTAATTATAGAGTTTAAAGAAAATGAGCGGAAATGTGGAAGATAGAGATGCTAAGAATATAATATTTTCAAATTATTATAAAGCAGGTTATACAACTGCTACGAGCATCATACACTAAACAATACTGAAGTGAAACAATACCAAGCGATTGGCAATATAGCTAGAAATTATTGCAGTACTGAGTTGAGTTATTACCATATTTTGGAGCCCATTTCAATAAGCTCAACTTCTATGATTAGTGGTCACGGTAATAAATCCTATCTAACCAAGCAGTCTTCTATTGCAATCCCCAAATACATTAAATTAAGCAGAAAGTAACACCATCCCGGCCTTCAGACCTTGGATACAGTGAATGTCCTTTAATTAAATCCAGCAATGCATGTGAAGGAGCATATTAGAGTTTAAAAAGTGTTCTTAAGCCTTTCCAATGAAATATAACTTCTGATATCAATAATTTTTCACACTTTGGAATGAACAAATAATTCCTAAGAACTTCTCAATTACAGCGAAGGTACTTACCCCTTGCAGTTCCCTGGTTCAATGTATTCCCCAAATAAAGAATTTTCTTCATAATTTCCTTCAATTTGATGGAATTCCGAACCTAATTAACCAATGAACAAGTGTCTAAGGTCAAAGGAATGTATAAATATTGCATGGAAAGCTTCAATATCATAAGTGCATACCTCTTCACATGCAGAATTTACAGTGTTTAAGTTCTTTTTAAATTCTGAAATCTGCAAAGAAGATCAAGAATTAGATAACAAACACAAAGACCTAATTAAATAAAATTATCAAATGATTAGAAACAGACTAAGAATGCAGATACTGCCAAACCTGAGAGCTGAACTGAATCTTGAAAGAAAATACTCTTAGTTTTGACTCAACTCGTGGAACTTTCATCAGCTCCAGAAAGTACTGTGCATTTAAAAAATATATATATATATAACATGTAAAGTTAAAAAAATTTATTGTTTACTAAAGATACACAGAGAAATTGTTTATTGAATTACATAAACACCAAGATATATAACAATAACTAAACAAAATTACAAGACATTCCATATTAACTTACAACCACCCAAAACAATACGGTCAACCAACAAGAATAGTTTACATTTCAGCATTTGATCCTATCAACACACAACCCTTAAGACAATATTAACTGCATCCATTTATTCTTAAGCCATCCCCTCAGACTTCAAAAGCCTCCATCCAGCCCAAAGCCATGTTACCCCACCCTAGCATTTGTTTAACATATATAATAACCACATTGGACCAACGATGATTATGATCATTCATGCAAGCTAAACTTATCCACCAACTCCCCAAGTTACAATACACGTTTAAATTCACTATAATCTTCTGTCAACCATAAATCAGTGTTTAATCAATATCATGGTAAAAAAGGCAACTATAATTATTAAATTGTATCCTTAGGAAAAGATAAAATCATTATCTCGCTATGAGAACACTCTCAGGCACAGGTCCTGGAATGAAAGTTCAGACGATAAATATATCATCCCTGCTAGAGAGCCGTTTCAGTGGGATAACCAACAGTACAGTTCAATCCATGCTTCATCCGTGAAGAATACCTAAATAATCCAAACTATATTTTCCTCACAAGTGTAAAATATAAAGAGGGTACAGCTAATTGAAATGTAAATGTTAACCAAGTACACAAAAACTCTCTCTCAAATGGGTGAGTATATTGTCTTCTATTGCAAGCAAATTCAACATATTAAGCAAAAAAATAAAATAGAAGATATGAAGAAATGCAAGGGCATCAATTACACTTTACAGCATAAGATGACACCAAACTAGTTTCAAAATAGTGAATTAGGCTGACCATGGTACACAACCATTCATTAATTTACTAAGGAATTAAAATGACCCAAATCAAAAGAGCTCGCAAAGCTATAAACATAGTATTACATTAGCAACTGAAAAACTGTAGCTTACCTGTTCACACTTCCCTAAGTTCTCCTTGTCACCAGTATATCCCTGAAAGAAAATAAAGTGAACAAATTGGATAAAAAAAGAGCCAGAGGGTGGAGGGAGACAACATATCCCCGACACTCTTGAATTTGAAATGTAATTATCAAATAGCTAAGAAAATGTAAACACCAATCACCTTCAGTAATTCCATTTCCTCTTTTGTAGGACAAAATTTTATAAGGTTTTCCACTTGATCAACATCTAATATTGACTCGTCCATTGCCAGTACAGCAGCCTAAGAAAATACCAACATATTTGTCATTAGCCAAAACAGTATACAGTATATTCACATTAAAATTGCATTTGACCAAAGTTGCATAGTTGCAGGGTGCAAAAGCAGTCACTAGCATGGTCACTTAGAAACACATCCATACAGCTCGAAGAGATTTTAGAGTATGTCATGCTCTAACACAGTGAGAAAATCACCCCTATGTAATCTTCTCCAGTCACAAATGACAACAATTACCATATATGAACAGACAAACAATGATATTGTATTTACTTTTTCAGTAGTCCTGTCCCAACCATATATTTTGCAATTGTTATCTAGAATACACAGTCTCTAAATTAAAAAAAAGAATACCATCTTCACATACACTAATCATATGTAAACAATAATAAATTCAAAAACTTCAACAATGTTTAGCATACCATCATATCAGGAAGCGGCATCTTAACTTTAGTGAGCATAATCTCAGTGTTATTGGCCCTTCTCAGGTCAATCTACAATAAATGACAATAAATTTATTAGCAAACAAAAGAGCAGTGAGGATAATGCTCATAAAGCTATCAAAAAGGGCATATCACATCTAAATATAATTAAAAAAAATCTGCTTTAACCATCAAAATAAACTGCAGCATGAATATCTGTCAGGTCATTCAATAAAATTTCAGATAGCATCACTCTGACCAAGGCAGTGGAGGAAATAGAGAATAAATCTATTAAGTAATTTCTCCTGGAGCATCTCCTTGAGCTCGTGCATATATCTTCATGAAAACATAAAGGTGGGAAGGAATGCATACACAAATTTGCTTAGGCCAATAGTTTAGCAACAAAGTGTCCCTCGAAGTCATATGCAATAAAAGTAAACCATTTATTCTTTTTCTGTTGGCCTAAAATTAAAGCTTTTGTGAACGGCATTGCAACTAACTTCATATGTATAGTCATTGTTCAATACCTCAAAGTCCCTAAATCACATTCAAAATGGAAATCTATGATGGATCATGGCTTTCTAACAAATTTTATGTATGCCATCCAATGATCCCAACCTAAGCCCAAAATGATGGGTAAAATATACACTGCTCCAAGCTAGCCACATAATAAATTTTTTTCTGTCGTATTTTTAACCTATGACACTCATCACATATGCTTCCCATGATCACTGGATAAGCATCTCACCATAAATGCATGCATGTTTCAGTATTATGCAGAGATTTCATATGATTAGAATTTCTCCTTTGGTATTATCACACATCAAAAGTCCAATTTTATATTTATATAATACAATATATATTAGAAATTTGCCATAAGAAGAATTGTATTTATCATTTGATACACTGTCAATGGTTAACAGCACAGTGTTATACAGACTCTAAATTCTGTAGATTAGTATTACCTCTTCTGCAATCATATAAACATGACCATTCAAACGAAACTTTCTTTGCTCAATTTGGATCAGACAGACTCAGTCAATAACTCAGAAGAGGTACAGGTCACAGACGGGCACTAAGGGTACATATTGTGCAATGTATTGGACAACTAAAACAGATGGACTGGATCTTAATATATTGGATTAAGTTTAATACTCTTACCATGTTTAGCATAGTATGGGACTATATTTATATTTAATATGATATATTGTACCATCCATAGTAATTAGTATTTTCATTAATGATTAAAAACTCCACCAGCAGCCACTGCCAACCACCCTCATCAATGGCCAGTCCTTACTGTCCGTTAATCTCAAATGCAGTACCATTGTACAACTATGTTGACTATTGAACTGTAATTTGCTGAAAAATCTAGATTAAAGTTTCAGTCACTATATAACATCACCATCAATTGGAAGCTGTGAACAAACACCGCCAGCACAATCTTTTTTAGCTACAAAAAGGTGGTATGGTGCTCCTCCAATCACTTTGTCTGACGACAGAATTATACGGTGGTCGAAATATTAATCTTGATTTTTTGGCTAAATATAGTTCAATAATCAGTGATATTAACACCTTGCGAGGATCCAGCGTCGAGAATTTCAATGCTACCGGATTTGAGGTATACAAACACCAACAACTGACAATCAAGCATTATGAGGGTGGTCAAAGACAGACAAAGATTGTCAATAGTGGAAGCAGTGGTAGCCCATTTAATTGTTGGTTTTTAATGATTCATAGAAATTAATTCTAATTATCTATATAATAATTAAAAAAATACATCATTTTTTTTGAGAAAAGATACAAATCCCCTCAAATCCACCTCTCCCCATGGGTTAGTTTTATCCAGCGAGGTATTATTTTCTCATTTTATAAAATACAGACATCATTTTGAGTTGCCAACATAGGAATAATTCAATTTAAATACAGCCCCTTACTTTTATCCAACACACAAAATGTACCCTAAATCAATAGGTTTAAACTCATCTAGCTATAATGAACATCCACAGTGTAGAATCAAGTCTCTTTTGATAGTTATATAGGCAATTAATCATCTCTCACATCTGCCTAAATTAATAAACTGGACTGTTTGTTGGTCAATGCCCATTAACTAAAGACATAGCGATCTTAGGAAGCAAAATCCATGATTCATATGTTAAGAAGCCAAAACCTTATAAATTGGAAGGGCAGGTATGAAAAATTCAGTTATTGGAACCAATAGTAGTAATTCTCAGTTTGCACAGAGTTCTCTTTCTTGTTGGATATTCACAGATACATACTAATTGCCATATGTATGAATGTATCCACGTCCCTTCGTTTTCAGAGTTGATTGGAGGTGCTCAGTCTAAAAATACCACTAGTTTATGAAGTTTGAAAAAAAAACAAGGTGCTAACATTCCAACTAAAGTTGTCTACAGCCTTCTACTGAATTTTCAAGTGAGTCCAACTTTTTTCAGAAAAAGTGTTTAAATATTGAAAAAGGGAAGCATGTTCATATTCTGAAACTATCCATGCCAAGATGCTTTGAACTAAAAAGAATCAGTTCTTCTCTATGTTTATAATAATAATTGCTAAAGAAAATCAACTACTCAGTTTACTTAATTGCTCAAAGTTCAGGTTAGCAACAGAATATAACTTAAATACTTTCAAAATGCACTTAAAAATGTTTCAGTGAAACTTGAATGTTTGGATGCAGAATTGTTAACCATTTGTAATAAAAAAAAGGTAAGAAAATGTGTACTGAAAGCAATGCAAGGAAAGTAAAAATGACCTCTCAAAAAGGAATCAAGATAAGAAAAAATAAATGAATCAGCTCTCAACATTCTAAAGTTCCAGAACAATGAAATTTTCAGAAAAGATTTAAATGGCTGAATTACCAGGTGAACTTTGTCCGGTTTGGACCCAGTGGACTTGCGACGACCTCCAGCTTTACCTCCGGAGTCAGCAGGCTTTGGAACTGATAAAGAAAATAAGCTCTCTAACTCTGACACATCAAATTCAGATGCACTAGGACAAAAAAGGAATAAACGTCAGCAACTAGGAAGAGTTTAATTTATTAACTTATAGAATGTTTTATGATGTAAGAATGCATGTCATAGTCAAGAGAACAAATGCTAGTAAGAGAAGTTAAAATACATATGCGGTTCTCCATGTCTTTGCAGTTCTTCCCATAAGCTTCCTTGTAATGCCCTTGATACCTTGCTCCAGTGTAGAGGCTTTAAGGAAGACCTTCGGGGTCCCATACCAGTAGCTCCCATCCCTGTAGGACGTGAAAATCCACGACCTCTAGGAGGTGGAGGTGCTGTAGCAGTTGGTCCCTTGGCACCTAAGGGTGGAGGCGGAGGAGGTGTCGAGCCTGGAAGTCTAGGCGGAGCAGGAGGGCCAGATCCACGAGCTCCAGGAGGAGGTGGGGGAGGTGGAGCTCCACGCAATGCAGAAGGTGGCCCTGCACCAGTAGGAGGTGGCGGAGGAGGTGGTGCTCCTCGCAAAGGAGGAGGCGGAGGAGGTGGTGCTCCTCGCAAAGGAGGAGGTGGAGGAGGTGGGGCCCTACCCATTGGGGGAGGTGGAGGAGGTGGGGGCCCACGCATAAGGGGAGGTGGAGTTCCACTTAAAAGCGGCGTGGGTGGGGGTGGGGGTGGGGGTGAGGGGGTTGGAGGTCCATGCATGGAAGGAGGGTGTATTGGAACTCCACGACCAAGAGGGGAAGTACTCTGCATTAGTGGAGGAGGGGGCGTAGGAATTCCCCCTGCAACAAGCTTTGTACTTGCAAGGAGAGGAGGAGAAGGAGCTGGTGGAGGAGGTGGTGGTGGTGGAGGTAGTGAACTTGTCACTTTAGTAGGGGCAACTACAAAATTCGAATTCCAAGGTTTTGGAGGTGCTGGTGATGGCAACACCAACGCACTACTTTGTTGACTAGATGGAGGGGAAAGTGATAACAGAGTGGTTGGTAGAGGCCCATGGTGCAAGATGGACCCACTTTTCAACCCATTAAATGAGGTATTAGGCGGTGGTGGTGGAGGAGGTGGTGGTGGAGGTGAAAAGAATGTTCTAGAATTTGCATTATGAGCTGATAAAGGGGGTGGAGGTGGGGGTGGTGGTGGAGGTGGAGAAGGCAGAGGAGGGGGATGCAGTGTTGAATTTAATTGTGAAGATAAGGAAAGTGGGGAGGAAGACTTTTGAGGAAAAGTTTCAAATAAAGAATTATTAGAATAAGGTGGGGGTGGGGGTGGGGGTGGGGGTGGGGGAAGAGAAGGTGCAATTAAGGCCCGAGGGGGAGGAGGAGGGGGAGGAGGTGGGGGTGGAGTAGAAGGCTGAAGAGGAGGTGGAGGTGGAGAGGGTACTACTTGTTGCAGGCCAATAGACGATGATACAAGGGTTGGTGAGGAATTAGCGCTCCCAGGAGTAGAATTTACTGACTTCAGAGACTCCACCTTATGACCGATTCTTTCAGTTGTAACATCCTTTGTAACCACAGATCCAGGGGAAGAAAGAGGAGAAGATGCCTTTGAATTGGTACCTGAACTGGCTTCCTTAGGAGAAGTTATGGCAAGGGCAGGTGGTGCACTATTATATCTTGAGGGCGGATACGATATGTGCATTGAATTTGTATAAGATCCCTTATTGGGGGGGATCCATCGAGATACAGTATTTGGCTTTGCTATTCTTGCATTAGAAACCTGAGGTTCTTGCTGTTTAATCTTTTGTTTAACAACTGTATCTGCAGCTGGTTTTGTGTTCAGTGGAGGCTGTTTCTTATGGGCAGGTGGCAGCTTATCAGATTTTTGTCTCACTGGAACCTTGGATTCTGAATTCTTCTGCACATCATCTTCCCTGTCACCTTTATTTCCCATCTCTTCCAATTTGTCACGCACATCTTCAATCAAGTACTTGGTTTCCATGTTTCTCATCACAGTAGCAGCAGCAACCACAGTATCTAACTTGATATCCCCATGATCCACAGTTATGTCTTTCACTGCATGAATATCAGACTCCACTTTCTCATTATGAGAGTACTTCACATCATCCACTGCAATGTCCTTCACTGTATCACTATTAGGATCCACCTTCACATCATGTTTATGATTCCCATCATCTGACGCACAATCTTCAAATGTATGAGGATCAACAGCTTCCTTCCAAACTTCTTTATAGTCTATATCACTCGGTGTACTGTAACGAATTATTTGATTATCATTTTCTACCTTTGCCTCCTGACCATCAACAAAATTGCTGAAGATCTCTTCCACCTCAAAGAATTCCTCAGGTGATGCACTTTCTAACTCATTCCCATCTTCACTTGCCATGGCTGCGGTGAGATTAGGCACAACAGCATCAGCATCCGAAAAACGCACCTGATACAGATATGAGTATGTATTCAACTCCTACAGCTTGAGAGAAGAGCAGTCACATAAGAATAACAAAAAACCTACCTCTGCTCTAAAGTCCTTTGGGAATTGGTCCTTGGAATCCCACAAGACATCAACTTCATCCCTGTTGAGCATCAAAATATTTGATCGTACAAAAGCTGTATGAAACATAACTCTGAACATCATCTCCTCACGTACCATATCATCCTCCAAATGGATGCATTCAAGTACAACATCCCCTTGAATTTGGCAATGGATATTTATATTTACTCGTGCACATTCATCCTGCAATTAAATTTATAAGAAAGCCTTGTTAATCATTTTAATCATCTTTGAGTTTCAATGAATGACATGTGACCTAAGTATCACCTGCAGAAAGTGGCGGATATGTTTTTTCATCTTTGAAGTTGAGAAGAGAAGTTTGGAGCTTCTATTAGCTGGTGTGTTGGAGTCCTGACCATAAACACGTATAATTGGCCTGCAACCTTTTCCCCCATAAATTGGAAGGACTCTAAGTATCAGACAATCCAAAAGTAGAGGTGTTTCAGATGGAGGCCAATCATAACCCAAATTCCTTCTAGAAATGTACTGAAGGTATCTCAGTTGGGAAGGCTGTGGGTTTAGAGGAGACAAAAGATGAAGCAGTTCCCTAGGAGCTTGCTTGTAGACCATCTCCAAAGTCTTCAGCTCCCCATTGTACTGCTTCCGGTACAGCAGGAGACCCGCAAGCATGAATGCAAGCACAGGCCACCCTCCTCTCTCACAATGCATCAACAGTACATTTTGCTGCCCTTCCAAGGACAACCAGCTTTCACTCGATCGAAGGAAGTGGTGGATCATCTCCAATGGCAGCAAAGGACACCCCTCATGTTGGTGGGGGTAATCCATTACTGTCATGTCATATTGTGACAATATGTCTGAAATTTGACTCCGTCTCTCCCCTTCTCTGAAGTTAAACACCATAAAAGATGCATCAGGGAAGTGGTCCTGCAGCTGTGCCACAATTCCACCCATGTACACCTTGTAATCGTCTTCTTCCAGTACATCAGTGGAGAAGCAACAGTCAAAGACTGCAAATCATATGAAAAAGGAAAGGTAGTGTAATTATTAAAATGAATAGAGACTTTCCCCCCATAAAAAAATGAAAATACACAGCAATACAAACTTTCTCATAATTATTTTGACAAGAACAAGCATAGCTTCCCAATAGATAGGCAGCGTAGCTACATGAAACAGAAGCCAGTCTTGCAGATAAAGTATAGAACTTTAAAACCATAAAAATACAAGCTCCTTAGTGAAGAGGTTACTTTATTTTCTTCATATTTCAAAGAGTTACTTTCTTATCTTCGTATTGCCTTTTGTTTCAAAAGGATTTAAAACACATTTGTTTAAGGTCTAATTCTTCTGATATGAAATTTTGCCTCGTATGATCAATAGATGGACATGCAACTTGTTCACATGATAATGATGAAGGCGAATGCACCACTTAAGCAACCAAAAAATGCATCTACACAAGTTCAATTCTTAAACATCTGGGTGACTTAACTGGTCTGCCTCAAACTTATATGTCAACCTCAATGAAAGCGAACCCTAAAATAAAAAGGCAAATCGTGTAAATTCGAAATACGCGTTCACCCAAAACAAAAAACCATAGCCCCTTTAAAAAGCATGATTTCTCCAATGCATTGCCCGAAATTTGAATTAGCTAACTTCTAAATATAAGCTTTCAAAACCTAAATTGCACAAAGGTATTAAACAAATAATGCAATTAAAAAAACATTCCGCATAAAATTCAACGTAGTTAAAAGTTGAAGATCAAATGGAATGACCGAAAGGATACCGTAGACACGCTCGGAGATCTCAAGAAGCCGATCCGGCGGCTTCCGATAGAAAAAGCGTCTAAACAGCGCCATCTGATGGCGCTGTTTGTTCTCCGATCGGATCCAAACCGATGATTCTTTAAACCTCCAAACAGATCATTATGATCCCAGGTGTTCCACCGCAGATCCCGCTGGGTTAACCAATCCAGGAGCGACACGTAAAGAAGTCGGATGGATCCGACTGAGAAATGCAACAAATCGATCCAAACGTAAATCAGAAACCGATTAACAAAAGCAAGTTGGAGAGGACCTTTTGCCTTGGCCTGAAAATGAGAAATGTTTTAGAGAGAGTAAGGGAAGTGACAGTAGGTGGTGGTGATGATTTTTGCAGGAGAAATTTTGAAGAGAATTTCGGGATTAATTATAAATAAAATTTTTTTAAAAAAAATCACATGGGAGAGAGGAAGCGTAGTGGACTGAAAAAGCAGAAAAGGAGGAAAAGGAAAACTGTTTCTCTTTCTGTCTCTATGATCAAACTCTGGCTAGCGTGACAGATGAAACGACATCTGACGTGGCATTACACCTGGACAAGAAATCAAAGGGAGCTGACAGAGAGAGGCCTCTGGTGTTTGTCCAGGCTTAGGCAGGATGATAAAGTTGCCTCGGAGCGAGTGTGTTATCTTCGGAGACAATTTTAGACAAGCAATACTAGACAGATTCAGAGAAAGGTGAAATAATGAACACGTACACACAACGAAAATCATTAATAATAACAACACCAATATTAAAATACAATTTTTTCAGGCAAATTACTTTATTAAAATTATATAATTTTTCAATTGTCACAAACATTTTGTGAAGAATTTATTATAATAATTAATAGGGTAAACAAATTATAGTTATTTATTAAAAATAAATTAATTATATATTTTTAAATTATGTCCCAAATAGATAACATAATAGCAATAAATATTATTATCGTGTGAGAAAAAAAAAGTAGTTGCGTGCACGGAGGGGAAAGCAGTAGCACCACGCAGCCGGCACGGCGGTGGCAGGGTGAGGGTGGCACTGTTGGAGGCTCTCAGTTTCCATGAGTATTTTTATAAAGTAAATAAGATTAAAATCTCATTTTTGCTAAACCTTGCAGCCATCGTCCAAACAATGATACATTATTACTGACACCTCTTTTTCTTATTTCAAGTCTCTGCCATCGCATGTACGCGCGTGTGTTTCTGTATTGGTATTTGTTTTTTTTAGTCAAATTTTATTGGTCTAGTGGTCTCGCGTCCACCTATTGCTTTTACACAGTAGATATGATAGAAATTATAACCCACGTATTAATAATCATTAATCCTTTTCAAACATTCATTACATAACAAAATATTATTAATATTATGTCTACCAAATTTTAAATAAACAAAATCAAAAATTGTATTTGTTAAGTTAGTTTTAGGATTGAAAAAAATAACACATACATTTCTAAAATTTGGTCAAATATACAATTTTATTTAGGAGTGGGCAACTTTGGTTTAGATCAACTTTGACCCAAAATCTAAACTGATCATAACTTGTTGTCTTTATTTGACCAAACCAATTGGTAGAAGATGAATTGACCCAATCCAAACTGGCAACTTTCAATGTAGTTTATGATTTTTATTCTAAACCTTAAATATTAATGTCATTTTAAGACCAAATTCAATTGAAAAAGCATACAATAACAATTTTTTTAAAAAAATATATTTTTTTATTTCATTCAATGTCTATTTACAACAAATTATCTAATTTATTTTATAAAATTATAATTTTTTTTATTATTACATAAAAATATATATTAGAATTATAAGAATTTTTTTTGGTTTTAATTACCATATAAAAGTGAAATATGCGTATGAATTATGTTATGCATAAAAATTTAAAATAAGTAATTTATTAAAGCACTAAAATTTAAAATATATCATAATATTAGTTATTATTATTATTTTATATTACTAAAACCCAACACATAAAGTTTCATAGCCAAAGATACCGACTCTTCACAAATCCTTTTGTTTTATAAAATAAACTAGATTATTGCTATTAAATGATTAAATTCTATACTTATATATTCTATAAAATAAAAAGTTAATAGAAATAATTTTTAAACTAATTATTTCTACTAAAAACATTCTAAATGTAATTTTTTTTAAAATTTATTGGTTTAGTTCAATTTACTTGATTTAGACCAAATTCAAAGTAAAAATCAAATCGATAATTATCAATTTAATTTTTCTTAAACTAAAACAATTTAGAACATTTTAAACCGATTCAAATGACCTCATTAATTTGAAAAAAAATCAATTAATTTGAATGATTTGCCTTTTTACATTATAATTGCTTTGTTTCTTTTGAAATATAATTATTTTGAGAGTAAAATATACTGTGTTAACATTATTTCTTTTGTCTAAACTCGTGCATTAAACCAATGATATCAAAATAACAATATGTATTTTTATAGTTCATTTGTTTATAATTTTGGAAAAGGTCATTAAAATATTTATTGTTTCTTGTAAAGCAACCAATTTTTGATTTTAACATAATTTTGTATTAATTTACAAATTACATATAATACTAATTAAATTTGATAAAAATTTTAAAAACAAATAATTAAATACATAAATAATTACTTATAATTTTTAACATAATACATGATGGTGCTAATTGACATTGTCAAATATACTCTAAAACTAATGGAATTAGAATATATAGTATATACATTTGATGAAACTTTAATAGTGTACATATTTGTTTCGATAATTTCAAACTTAAGAGTTGAGCAAGCGAGACTATTATAATGTAAAATAAACAGGAAAAAAGTAGGAGAAGAATTTGCAATGTGGTACATAAAAGAGGAGGTCGTTTTGCAATACATATTAAATTGTATTATCTTAAATAAATTAAATTTTAGATTGGATTGAATTGAATTATAATGAATTAAATAAAAACTTTTGTTATATTTAGTACAACACGCACTATATTGCATTACAAGTTAATTATTATTCGGTCTAGTAATGCATTAGACTATATAAATATTTATTTTTTTAAAAATTATGTTAATATTATATGTTATTATATATTATTATATCATTACGTTGTATTACATTATTATTATTATAATATTAATTATATAATAATAATAATAATAATAATAATAATAATATAATAAACATAACAATAATATAAAATAAAATATTATAATATAATATTTTATGTATATAAAATATTTTTTTATTATTATTTAAATTATATTTTATTTAAATTATTTAAAATAATATTATACTATTAATAATATTATTAAAATTTAATAATTATAATAAAAATTTAAACGTGATCAGGGCTGCAGTTAATGCAGTTCAGTGTGGCATGGGAAACGTGCCAATACTATCACCCTTTAGTCCATTCAGGAAACTAAAAGTCCAAAATCGTTAGTACGGCAGTTGCCCACAAATATGTTGTCGCGTTCCCAATGTCAACGTCAAGAAATTCACATCTCTTCCCCTTTTTGTTTGTTAAAATAAAATTATAAGTAAGATTATGATATTTGTTTATAATTATTTATAAATTTTTTTAAATAACAACATGTTGTTTGACGGACAAGATTCTTCATTTTCTTGATTAATCAGTCGAAAAACGTCTTATTAGCAACATTACTTTGATGACCCGTACATCATTGGGATTATCCAATAACATTCCTCGCCAGTACTATTCGGGTAACTGAAAGAATAGAAAATTATAATTGTCACAAGAACATGTTTCACATGATAATTGTTATAGATTAAATAGTAATAATTGCACGTGTTTGCTTGTAAATCTACAATCGAATGTTTATCCCCATCTTTAACTTATAATTAAAATTGTAGATAAATCATCGTGGCAAGAGATAGCTGCTTCTGTTCATCAACTTTCATCTGTCCAGCTTTAATTCGGCAAGCATCTTTTCTGTAAAACGAATTTTGCAATACAACACGTATGTAATAGCCTAATGCCAATAAGAAAGGTGTGCATTAGTACTTTTCGAAATGTTAGTGATTGGCATGTTGTACGTACATACAAAATAAAAAATCAGACACCCTTACGAAGAATTATAATAATAAAAGAAAAAATATAATAGAACATTTGAATTTTTAAAAAATATAATAACTAAATAAAAAAAAACTTAATTGTATAAACATTGACAAAAATAATAGATTTTCAAACTTGAACATTTAGGAACCTAAATGAAAGGTATTTAGAGTTAGTAGAGTAAGGATTAAAATGCAAGATTTTAAAAATTTTTGAAATATGTGTTAAAATAAGATTTAAATATCTTAAAAACTTTGTAAAATAGGACCTTAACCGTTTGAGGGCAGTACACAACATTTTAAAGTTTAACCATCACGAGGAGCAATATGCAAGATTTCTAAAGTGTAACCATCCATTTTAGGGACGGCAATGCAGGGACTTTAGAGTTTAACCATTTTGGAAACAAATAAGCAAGATTTTCAAATTTGTAAAATGGGGTTTACAATGTAACACTATTAACATTGGATCTCAAACTCAAAGAACGAATGTGTTGCATGCCCGTGCCCACAGGTTTTAAACACATCCAACCGGTCATTCTTCGGCCAAATCAAATCACATTTTTGTTAACAACATCAACTCATATTTCATCAAAATTTCGGCCATTTTTTCAGCCAAATAAAACAAACTAATCAACAAAAATGACTACAAAACAACCCACACACAAATAATTAACATATTCATCAACTTTTTTTTAAATAACAATAGCAGAAAAAATAGATACCAACCTAAACCATTGTCACCTAAGAGAGGGAGCGCCTGGTAACATTGAACGAACATCACAGGCATTTGACATCAATGTTAAGAGAAATAATACCTGCTTGACTAAGAGAAACATCACTGGTTAAAATTAAGATCAACCTAGTCAAGGACATATAAAAAGTTTGTTTAAAAAAATTTATGAAGTCAACATCTATTAACTTCTATTGGCATAGATTTTCAAGACTAGCAAAAATTCAAGGGAAGTATTCTGTCTGCATGCTCAAGTGCACTCGTTCTAAAAAGAGCAACAATGTGATATGAAATAAACATGGCATGCTGTTGAAGTCTGTGTGGGCAATACCTTTCCCGGGCATCAATCAACTAGAATTTGTCTTCAAGAAGTAAATCACATCATCACTAGCCGAAGGATCATTGTGTCTAAGTACTCACAGTTGTGACTAGATGTACAGATAATACAACATAATTATCTACACCTGAAAATCTTGCTGATAATCAAAATATTAAAAGTGTCTTTTAAAGATTTTTCTAATTTCACAATTGACACTAGCATTCCGTACTTACACCCGACAGTATTTAACTCCTTTTGCAACTTCAACAAACTGAACAGTTAGGTGAGAAAAGAAAAATTAACGAAGTGAAATGACAAGAAACTCAAAATACTTTCAAGCTCTCTGATAAGATCCGGATTTCAATTTCATACATATCAGATCTGGCAAAGAATGATATTTGATAATAAACATCTTGCAACCACATTGGATCATGGAATATGGGGTAGCACACATGATGCTGTGGTGGGTTGACTACTGTCCTACAGGCGGAGGCAGAGGTGGAGGTGGTGGATGAATCTGCATCTGCTGACCCATAAAACCTTGGGGAGGAGGTATTGTTGGAGGTCTACTCATTTGGGTTCCAGGAGTGAAATTTGCCATTGTACCACTACCACCAGGAGGTGGTGGAGGTGCATGTGGAGCCCCACCAGGAGGCATGGGCCTAGGGCCATTCGTCATTGTAGATGGTGGAGGCAGTAATGATCCAGTCATTGGTGGGGGTGGAGCTCTAGGAGGATTTCCTGTAGGCAAGCCTGGTGGTGGTCCCTGTGGTGGAGGTGGTGGTGGAGTAGTGATGCTGTTGGCTGCAGTGGCATTTTGAGGTTTGTTTGTCTCTGGAGGTTTGTTTTTGAAACATAGCTGCAACTGCACATTATCAAATAGAAAAGTAAGATTACATTCACAAACATCCTAAAAACAAATAAAAATATTTATATCAAACAAAAAACAACCACAGCTTATAAAAGTCTAATTAATGTCTAATCCTGCCCAAGTGGAAGTTTGATCCTAACCACATCAGCTTGTCCACTATGGTGATCAACTTGATGGCACTAAGTCATATCTAAGTAACTAACAGGAGAAATCTACACATAAAAACTCAATCGAAGAGCAGACCAACTAGTTGAATCCCCAATCAGTTTCAAGGTAGCCCAAAGTTTGCAATCCACATAGTTGTACACAACCTCAGGCGCAAAACCACTTGACCAACAACCAGGTCAAATGACAAATTATCTGAATGGCTAAGTACCAGAAAATGGAAAGAGGCCAGAAAATTAATAAAGAGTAACTATAAACAAACTAACTGTAAACATCTTCTGAGTCTGGATCCCAATGGGAAAAGAACTTGGGAGTAGATTTGTCAATCTCTGTGCTAGGAACCTGAAAAAATAAACACAAAGCATTAAATGGTTCTCCAAAACTGAGTGGTAAAATTAAAATCAGCATGACAAGATAGTTCATTTGCCTTAAAAGCTATGATCTCGTATGGTTCTGCAGCAAACGAAAGATACTGGTATCTCTTATCAAATGGTTGAACTCTCTGCATAAACATAAAATGAAGATATTAGAATATGGTTCTGTCTAAGAAAAGGAAAAAATAGAATTCTTATCATTGAGCACAGTAAAATTTTCTCAGTAAACATTCATATGACTCTTAAGCATCAAAAAACTGTTAGGCATTAAACCCAAGTAACATAGGAAGCCTACCTGCTCAAAAGATGACATAAACCGATGCCTCGGCTTTGATAAATCTTCTATCTCAGGATACTCAATCTGCATTCAAAACCAAATCATTGTTTACCATAAAAATATAAGATAGGCAGTTATGGAATCCCAGTCCAAGAACAAAACATGAAACATAAAAATATCATGTACCTGGAATAGAAGAGACCTCTGCTTTGTCTCAGGATCAAACTGTTTTGTCACACGATACCCAGGCCTACCAATTTTAACTGCACACACACCACATACATTCTCTTTAGTTGATGAAATATTAGGAATAAGAACTTAATCAATTACAATTCTTGTACGTGTTAAGTAGAGAAAAGAAAGTATCAGTGAGTTATCCTAAAACTTCAAATCAAAAATACCAAAAATTTTCACAATACAAATTCAACTGACAGACTCACATCTACCATAATTTGGTTGATCTGTACACCTCTCTCAGCCTTGTTTGATAATCAAACTCAGACATATAATCAGTAGCCTCAATGACTAAGGACCAAGATTTAGAACCAAGGTCATGGACAAACAATAACAAGTGTCTTGCCTCGCAAAACTGTCATAACCTTTGTTTCTATCAAACAAACAACTTCTGGCCTTAAAACAGACATAAAATATCAATTTATACTTCGTCCCATTCAAAATGATAGTATTGTTTCAGCAACAAAATTTGAGCTAAATCAGATATTTATCCTGTATAGATAACTACGCACACCAGGAGTTTGAAAAAAATAATATGAAGACGTAAGAAACTTGCCTGTTTTACGAACGGACACTTTGCGCTTGTGGGGCTGGGGCTGAGCAGGAGCTTCCTTGGCCTCGCGCGCAGCTCTCTTAGCCAAATTGGCCTGATGCCGCTTCCCTTGAGTATGGGCCAAATAATTACCCTCATTGTTGTGCAGTGTTAAACACAACTTACATTCGTAACTACAAAATTAACCAGAAACACTCATCGAACATATTTAATCACATCAAGCACACATAAGATGGGAGAGAGAGAGAAACAAAAACATACCTGCCCAGGTGGTTGCGCATGAAATAGGGGTCTTTGGCGAGATCTATAGTTTCGAGGGCCAGCCTGCGAAGACGTTCACGGCGGTCGATGGCTTCATTTTGAGCGGAGGCAGCGCCACCGCTGCCGGGCTTTGAACCCCACTCCCTGTCCATGAATATGATTTACTATTTGCTTTCTTTCTTTCTCTGAGAGCGAAGACCGGAGTGCGAAACTAAGCGACAGCTTGGCGGTGGGGTCGGCGGCTCTGAGAGCGGCAAGCTTGGCTGTTGACAACTAGGAGACCTTCAGATTGAAGAATAATGCGACGAGAATGGTCGGGGGCCAGCGTAGAAGTGGCAGCGTGTTCGGTTGGATTGTACGACTCAGGGGAACGGGGCTGCTGAGTTTAGCAATTAGGGTTTGTTCGAACAATCAGGGCCAAGTCCATTACTAGACAACGATGAAGAAGGAAAAAAAAATGTCTTCTGCAATTTCGTCCACATGTCACGGTTCGCAGGTAGAAAGGACAAAAAAGAGAAATGATCCTCATTTATGCATGAGATTTGAGCCAGCCCGATAAAAAAATAAAAAGTGAAGTTAGCCTTATGCATGAGATATGGGCCCGGCTCAATAGGCCCAACTTCTGGAGCTTTGAACAAATTTGTCTTGCAAGCTCCACGAGGATTATAAAGAACATATTCTAACCCTTCATGGTGCTTTCTCAAATGTAATCTTATCCGTTCATTTTTAACTTCCCCACTATTATAAAGAGAGTCCTCACAAGTGTTTTAGGAAATCAAGTTCATCAACCTTTCAAGAAGTAAGAGAAGAGAAGGAAAAAAAAAGAGAAAAAAAATATAATAATCTAATTATTCAAAATAAGAGAATTATTATTTATATATATAAACAAACAAGCTGACTGTTGGGCAAATTAATTTTGTTGTCGATGAGTTCAGGGTAATTGCCGATGAAACGTTAGTTTCGACACTTGGAAACACTCTAATTCAATCCTAACCTCGTTTTGCCCGTCGAACAGAAACAAGAAAACAATGTTTGGTTCTATGAATTTTCACTCTTATCCTATCTATCTCAAGTCCACATTTTCTCTTTCTTTTTGCTCCCAAATTTTATGCCCCGCCAATTGTGCAATTGATTGGCTATTTACTGTTGTTTATGTCGATTACAGATTGATATTTGATTTGAATTTGCAGGGTTTTCAGTACAATCATTTTTGGATACTCCTTGATGGGTGGTGAGATTGATGCCAGACCCATTGAACCAGTTCAGGTTGCACTCTCATTTTTTGGCGAAAAACGTGATCTCAGGAAACAAACGTCTACCAGCGCCAGCAGCAATGATGTAAGTTTCCTTTTTGAATTTCTATTACAACTTACCCCATGCATGCATATTCTAAGTTTCCTTTCGGAATTATGTTGTTCTTTGCAGTCAGAGAACGAGAAAGACAAGGATATTGAAGGCCTACTTCAGGACTTTGCAAACATTAGGCTGCAATTGGAAGCAAAAAACTCTGCATACAAGCAAGCAATTCTCAAGCTAGAACACTATCAAAAGGTATCTGATGAATTTTCCACCTTGCTTAAGCAATCTGAGATTGATAGAGAGAAATATATTGAAGAATATGCAGAAGCTAGAACTCGTATAGATGAACTTGAATCTAAGATTAAGGAGATGTCTCGTCAGCTTCCTGAAACTGCAAATGTTCGCGAGCAACTTTTACACGTTTTGAATGAGTTAAAGGCCGTACAAGATGATCTACTTATCATGGAAACAGAACTTGCTTCTGCAAGAGAGTTGCATCTAAAGGCAATCACGCATGCTGAACTGATGGAAAGTGCAGCTAGCATGGAGAAGGAAAAGGCAGATGAGCTTTTGAGACATGAGTCTGCACTCAAGGAAGCTATTCTTATGTCAAAGCTGGCTGCTTCAGAGTCGGAGAAAGAAAAATGTAAAATTTTGTCCGAGTTAGAATTAGCTACAGCAACAGCAGCTCAAACACAAGAGAAGTTGGAAGATTTGAAAAGACAAATGGAATTAATGCCACAACTGGAGATGCGGCTCCTGGAGAAGTCCATATTTAGTGATTTACTATTATCGGAACTTCAGAAATCAAATCAGTTACTTATTTCTTCAGAGAAGGCAACTTTTGATGCTGTTAACGATTTGAAACAACTGAAAGAGTGCATGGAAAACAAGGAAGGAGAAATTTTTGATCGAGCAATTCACGTTGAAGCATTGGAAATGGAACTGATTATATTAAAATTAGAACTAAAGAATGCAATTGAAGAAAAGGGAAGTTTGGTGTCTAATGCTGAAATGCTTATTGATGAGTTACAAAAGACAAAAACTGAGATGGATGAAATTAAAGGAACAGAAACTGAAGCACAGGTTGAGATAGCACTGCTGAAGTCTGAGTTTCACAAAGGCGCGGATATGCTAGTTGAGGAACCTAAAATTGAATCTGTCATAATCAATACTGAAGTTGAAAAATCTTTACAGAATACTGTTGAAATTCCACAAGCTGATGATGAGTCAAAAACAATAACTCTTTCTGCGAAGGAATATGAGTTGTTGATTAAGAAAGCTGAGAAGGCAGATCAAAATCCTACTCAGACTGAAAATGGCTATGAATTGCAAATTCTTAAGAAAGAGTTGGAAGCTACAATGGCGAAAGTTGGGGAGTTAAGGAATCGATCACAACAGGCGATTACCAGGGCTGAAGCTGCCGAGAAAGCAAAAGCAGCACTTGAGCAACAGATAAGAAGACTGCGAGAGCAGAAGCAAAAGAGAAAGGCTGCTTTAGTTGAGCTCAAGGAGGTATCAGTAGCATCAGATAAGCTCAAGGGGGTGTCAGTAGCATCAGGACAAAGACAACAAAACTTTCCCACTTATGAAAAGATTCCTGCAACGTATCAGCCACTTGGTAAGGTTCTAAACATGAAGTTTTAGCTTTGATAGAAACAATATATATGTTATTGTCTTTGAACGGAGTGAGTTTGATCCTGTTTTAACGTTTTGTATCAAGACCTTTTATTGCAAGGTGAGAACATTTAGTCTTTGAATGGAGCAAGATTGATCCCGTTTAAAGGTCTTGTATTAAGACCATATATTACAATGTGACAATCATCATTTTAAGGTATTTCTTATTCTTCTTCCCCTGCACTTTAATTAGTGTAGGACAACATCAACTGATGTAAAAACATATCAATCATTATGCATGTAAGTATTAAATTAAAATGCAAATAAAAGATAGTACAGAAATGCAAGTGATTTTTCACTATTAGCTGGATGAACAAATAAAATAGAATAGAGGAGTATAATATTACTGGACCATTAAGCAAAAGTGCAATGGATTTGAGGGGATTGAGAAATGAATGAGTTTTTCTTCCACACATGATGTCTATATACAGTGAAATGAACCATCAAATGAGACTAATGGAACATATACAAGTGTTCTTCCTTTTCTACAAGTTTAAAACTTGTAAATAGTGAAAATCCACCCATTTGAACACTCGTCCTTGAATGACTACTACCATTTATGATGGATGTGTATAATAATACTACTTCATTAAGAACCTTGCTAGTAAAATTTAGATAAAGAGAAAAAGAGTGTACAATACATTTGTCTAAAAAATTTATGTAATTTTTTTTGTAATAAATTGTAATCACCTTGATGAAATTTCCTTCCTTAAATATCAAAATTTCAATTTATGGAGGCAACACAATAATTTGTCAATCTAGAATTATTTTTATATATTGTTAGAATATCTATAACAAAAGATAGTTTGCATGTACTCTTGATATGGTGGATAACAAATCACAATCATATATGAATGTTGTTTTAATACTATGTAGCGTAATAAGAAGAGATAGTAGCAAAAGTCATATTAATCACCATAAGATTGTTGTTTTATGGTAAGTAAACACATATCCCCTCTCTAAATGAGCTTTAATATGGTAACAAAGTTAGCTAGTATCTATATAACCAATTCGTCCTAAATTTTGAATTGGTTTCGTAGAATGAAACAGTCCCAAATCACTCGTTTCAAGAAGGTAACCAAACATATGTTTAACACTGTTCAAATATCAATGAGTACATGCAAAATAATATGGCTAACAAGTTCATTGATGAAGGTATTTGCAGTATGATACATTGTATCACATAATCACGACGCTAATTGCATCGATATATGGTATTTTTGTGCCAATTTTTTCTTCATCGTACTTTTTAGGGTGAAATAGATCTCTTTTAGGATTAAAAGATTAAATAATCATAAAAAAACTTATTGGATGTGCTTTGTTAATAGTAAATTATTTTAAAATCTTTTTAACATAAACACATAGATAAAAGAATATTATATTATATTTGTGTTCAATTTGTAAGTGAGACAGTATTTAATTTTTCAAAAATTCTACATCTAAAACTCTTTTTTTAAATATACAATAATTTCTAAAACATTTTTTGAAGTTCATATTATATTTATATCATGGACATAAATCGCTACAATGACAAACCCAAATTTTGATTTCTTTATGAATATACATGAAAATATTGAATTATTAGTAGATCATTAATTTATCAAGTATTTGCTCGAACAAGTATATTACATGGGCTCAAATTATTTTAATTTATAAAGAAATCTTTGTAGTTTTGGTTAAGAAGAAATTTAGTGTCACTTAATTTATATGATTTAGGCATTTTGAATCCTTCGAGGATTTTAGAAATTATATTTTTTACATAATTTCTTATACCATTTATGTAACATTAGATTAATCTCAATTAAAATGATTAAAATTATATTGCAAATATGTATTAATTACATATATTAGATTCAGGCTCAATTATTAAGAGTTTATTGATCTTATGATTAAAAAATTAGTGTAAATAAGTTAAAAGAGTTTTGGATCTTGTCCTTGTATATAAGATAGTATTAAGTGATCACCATAAACAAGTTGTTACATCTATGAGAGGCATATCAAGTATTGTTAAGACTACTAAACTTATTATAAATTAAAACATGATTATATCCATAACATAATCACGTACACAAATGGGAAAAAGCTAATGGCCAAGTACAAGTAACAATGAAAAGTATTATTCACAGGCAGTAGATTTAAGACAAGTAAATATCATAATATACAAAATAGCATGTTTTCATCGGTAATTTAGTGTGTACTAATAAAATTCGAGTAATTACTTAAAGTTATGTAATGAGTAATTTGGCTAATTTGTTACTTAAAGCATGATGCTTTATATTAATCCTTATTGACATAAATATACATCAAAGTTTTTAGAAGTAAATTCACCAACTTTGTCTAGAAACTACAATCTCGATAGGATGATTAGGAACTTGTGCCATGCCATGAGTTTGCACTCTATGCAACCAATCTAACAGATGTAAAATTACGAGTTAATGATAAACGAATATATATATATATATATATATATATATATATATATATATATATATATTCCATAGAGAGATTCTTGCTTTTTTCTACAAGTGCAGGCGGGTCAAAAATCTTTCATGTCAGATTTCCACACGCTACAGCCTTCCATTTAATTGCCGAAATTCCATAGTCATAAAACGTTCGTTTGACGTACCCCTGAAAATTTTGTTGGTTTTTTTTAATCTAAAAGTGTAACAACGTTTGAATGAAAAAATTCGTTTGAACGATAAAAGCTTTCCTGAATCGTGAATATGAATTATAATTACTTTCTGATTAACGTAAAAAAAAGGTTAATTCTAATAAATCTTTATTCGAATCGTGATAAATAATTTAAAAATTTTACTCGATAAATTTTAAATAAAATATTAATATTTTAAATAAAAAAAGTATAAAAAATTAATTATGAATTACAATTTTTATATAAGGAAAATAAAATAAAATGTGGGGTAAAAAAAAATATTTAAAAAAAAGGGCTGTGCTTTGTCAGCAAATACACAAACTGAGAAAAAAAATAAATAAAAACCAAAAGGGGGGACTACTGTCCAATTTGGACACGTAAATCCTAGTTTAGTCAACATAACTAAAACAATCGGTCTCAATAAACTGTGGGTTATAGTTTTTTTTTCTTAATAAAAATAATAAAATGGCATATAAATATATATATTTTTAAAATAATAACAATACTAAAAAATATAAAATTAATTTACTCTGAGATGTATATTGTGGCAGAACAAATTGCTAAGAATTTTCCATGTTCCTTGTATAGAAAGATGGTCATGGTCAACAATTGCTCACAAGTGGGAGGAGAGGAGCAGTTTATGTTGACCTAGATTTGATTAACAAGATTCAATTAATGAAGTGATATCTTCTTCAATATTTTCGTAATAGTTCTCAAAAAAATAAATTACATAATTTAATTAATTTTATCAAATAAATTCAATCAAATTTTGGATTGTCGTGATATGAATTTTACCTCAATTTTACTCTCGTATAAACTATTTTAATAAAATATATAACATATGAAAAAGAAAGTATGCTTGAGAAATTGCAATTATTTATAGGGTTTAAAATAAATTTTAGTTGCTAAATAAATACGCGGGTGATCTCTGCAAAATCTTAATTCGTAAGAATATTAATTTATATGTTTTTTTAATTTATATTAATGTACTAAAAATTTGATTGTTAAGCACTTTTTAATTAATTAATTTATTTTTTAATTATATATATATACACACACATACGCACGCTCGCACATACATTAATGTTAAATAAAATTAGTTGATAAATTTTATTAATAATATATAATTACGTGTCTTTTTATTATAATAATATCATGTATTATAGTTCATTAGATATATATATTAAATAATTATTTTTTAATTATTTAAAAAATAATTCTCGAGCATAATATATGATAATATAATTATTGTATCATTTACGATCAAAGCCTGAACGATTAAATAATAGGTGGTGTGGGTAGTGTTGGACTTTTGCCTTACTTATCAACAATTTAAATAACCAGAATTTAAATGTTAATAAAAGTATTTTAAATGATTAAAACTTTTAAAAATGTTAATAAGATTCTACTCTTAAAAAATTTAAAATTTAGACATCTAACAATAACTAAAATTTTCTTTTTCAATTTTTAAAAAACATTATAAACCAATAGAAAAGGTAATAACAAAATTACCTTATCATTGTTATTGGTGTAGCTTTCAAATGTAGGTCAAATTAAGCAGGCAAATTCTATTTGAAGACAAGTCAGAGAAGGCATTAATTTACTGCTGTTTCTTGGTCTGCCTGAGTTTCCTATATCCAGTATTTTGTATTAACAAGAAGCTTACTCGTACGTACATGCAAACATATGCACAAAATCCCCTCAAATCATGATGTTTAAATTAAAAAGGGATTACAACATGATTAGAATTCATTGATTCTTGATTGGAAACCATTAAACCAATTTAAAACCTTAATTAAAAAAATAAAATAAAATAAAACATAGGTATGCAATCAATACAATACAACACAATTTATTAAACAAGCTAACCCATTGTCCTCGTATTCTTTGCCTTTATCCACGGATTCTTAATCAAATCTCCAGCCAACAAGCCGGTAATTTTTTTTTAACTCATTTTTCTTTTCTATCATTTTATAATCATCATATTATAATAATTATTATAAGTTATTAAAATTAAAAATGAAAAGAGGTGAACCCACAAACCCCTTATTCAGTCAAACTGAACTAGTTGGTGCGGGCTAGTCAACATGGGCGGCACAACGGGTCTTTTGTAGGCGTGGAACAAGAAAACATGCACACGGTTTTGCTTAGGCTTAAAATTAGTTAATAACAATTAATTGCTTTAGTGAGAAAACTTCACATAAATATATTATTCTGAGCTTTGATCTGAATTCATTTTTTTAATCTCGTCATGTTTTCATTCTCGGGTTTCTAAGATCTTTCAATTTTTCTCAACTGTAAATATTTTCGACAAGAGAAGGAAGAAAATGATTGGAATGACTATGTCGGACGATGAAACTGATTCATGGCGCTCTGCTTTGTTCATATTCTTAATATTTGTTTCAGGTAAAATTCCTTTGAGTTTCAACTTTCGATTGTCTTTCATTTTTCTTTGCATGGCATGATAATATACATGGTGCATTTATCAAACTTTGAAGCTCTTGCCTTGAAAATGGAAATTTTGAATTTCTCTTGCATATGTACACAATCACACTTTCTGGGTGTATTTTTTCTTTTTATTGTTATTTTTATTTTTTCAGTTTTTCTTTATACTTTTGATAAGATCTTCGAATGATTTTGTTCAAACTCGTATTTCTAGTGCTGTCAAGTTGCTCAAGAAAGATTCTGTGGCTTCGTCTTACAAGAATCTTGTTGTTCGTTCATTTTATTACAGCAACACTTGTTACTGGACAGTCCCTGGAAATAGATAGACAAGTGCTGTTGAGTCTGAAATCATTCTTGGAAAACAACAACCGTGTAAATCAAAGACATTACTCGGAATGGAATCAAAGCTCAAGCCCTTGTGATTGGCCTGGGGTTCTTTGCTCTCCTGATAAAGCCAGAGTCAATGGTATCAATCTTACTGACAGTAACATCTCTGGTAAATTATTCAAAAACTTCTCTGCCTTAACAGAACTTGCTTATCTTGATCTTTCTGGAAACACTATCTGTGGTTCAATCCCAGATGATTTAAGCCTTTGCCACAACCTTAAGTACCTCAATCTATCGCATAATATTCTTGAGGGGGAACTCAGCTTAAGTGGATTGAGTAATTTAGAGATTCTTGATTTGTCTCTAAATCGAATTGGTGGGGAAATTCAGTTTAGTTTCCCTGCAATTTGTGGGAATTTGGTGGTTGCAAATCTTTCGGGGAATAATTTTACTGGAAGGATTGATAATTGTTTCGATGGATGTCAAAATTTGCGACATCTGGACTTGAGTTCCAATAATTTCAGTGGGACTATATGGAATGGATTGGCAGGCCTCGTGGAGTTTTCAGTTTCTGATAACAAACTCAGTGGCATTGTTTCATCATCCATTTTTATAGAGAATTGTAGTCTTGTATTTCTCGACTTGTCAGAAAATGGTTTCGTTGATAAATTTCCCGGGGAGGTTTCAAATTGCGGGAATTTGGCTATCCTGAATTTGTGGGGCAACAATTTTACTGGGCCTATTCCACCAGAAATAGGTTCAATCTCAAGTCTCGAGGCCTTGTTATTGGGAAACAACTACTTTTCTAATGTGATTCCAGAATCTCTATTGAACCTGAGTAAGTTGGACATTTTGGATTTGAGCAAGAACAATTTTGGGGGCGATGTACAAGAGATTTTTGGTAGATTCACTCAGGTGAAGTTTCTTGTATTGCATGGAAATTCCTACACTGGCGGAATAAATTCTTCAGGCATTCTGAAGCTGCCTAACATTTCGAGATTAGACCTGAGCTACAACAACTTCTCTGGTCCATTACCAGTTGAAATCTCTCAAATGCCAAGCTTGAAGTTCTTAGTCCTAGCCTATAATCAATTCAATGGTTCAATACCGTCAGAATATGGAAATTTGTCTAATCTACAAGCTCTTGATCTTTCCTTCAACAGATTAACAGGATCAATACCACCCTCCATTGGAAACTTGAGCTCTCTTTTGTGGCTCATGCTTGCAAACAATTCACTTAGCGGTGAAATTCCGCTTGAGGTTGGAAATTGCACTAGCTTGCTATGGCTAAATTTTGCCAACAACCAGCTATCTGGGAAAATCCCACCCGAATTGACAACTATTGGAAGAAACGCCAGATCAACATTCGAATCGAACCAACAAAACAATGATAGGATAATTGCTGGCTCAGGCGAGTGCTTGGCAATGACGAGATGGATTCCTGCAGACTATCCGCCATTCAGTTTTGCATATACTATCCTCTCAAAGAAGAATTGCAGAAGCATATGGGAAAGGTTGTTCAAAGGGACTGGCGTTTTCCCGGTTTGTGTTGAGGGTTCAGCGGTGCGTTCATTTCAAATCACAGGCTATCTTCAACTTAGTGGGAATCAGCTTTCTGGTGAGATCCCTTCAGATATTGGCAAGATGCAGAATTTCAGTATGGTACATTTGGGTTTTAATCAGTTTTACGGAAAGTTGCCTTCACAAGTTGATCAGCTGCCACTTATAGTTCTAAATATCACTCGAAACAAGTTTTCAGGTGAAATTCCAACAGAAGTTGGGAATATCAAATGCTTACAGATTCTAGATTTGTCTTGCAACAATTTTTCCGGCACATTCCCTGGTAGTTTCGAAAACTTGACTGAGTTGAGCAAGTTCAACATCTCGTACAATCCACTTATTTCTGGCGTAATTCCCTCAACTGGGCAGTTAGCAACATTCGAAAAAACTTCTTACCTTGGAGATCCACACCTGAAACTTCCAGATTTTATTGTAAATGGCCCCCTTCACCGGTCAAAAATTCCCAGATCGGATGAAAGAACAAGGAAGACCAAGTTGGCTGTAAATTTTGCATTTCTAGGTCTAATAATGGCCGCCTTGGTTTGTGGAGTTCTCTCACTTGTGATCTGCAAATTAGTGAAAGTTCCAGCAGAACAACGAGGATATCTCTTGGAAGGTATAAAATATCGACGAGATTTTGCTTCGAGCTCTGGAGGATCATCACCATGGTTGTCGGACACTGTTAAGGTAATCCGTCTGGACAAAACAGAATTCACACATGCTGACATTTTGAAGGCCACAGGCAAGTTTTCAGAAGATAGAATAATTGGAAAGGGAGGATTTGGTATAGTGTATCGGGGAGTATTGCCTGATGGCAGAGAAGTGGCAGTAAAGAAGTTGCAAAGAGGAGGAACCGAGGGTGAAAGAGAATTCCGGGCCGAAATGGAGTTACTAAGTGGCAATAGCTTTGGTTGGCCGCACCCAAATCTTGTTACACTTTATGGATGGTGCCTCGACGGTTCAGAGAAACTACTGGTTTATGAATACATGAAAGGTGGGAGCTTGGAAGATGTTATATCAGATCGAATGAGACTAACATGGGGAAGACGTCTAGACATAGCAATTGATGTGGCACGAGCATTAATATTCCTACACCATGAATGCTATCCAGCTATTGTTCACCGCGATGTCAAGGCTAGTAATGTACTGCTAGATAAAGATGGGAAGGCACGGGTTACAGATTTCGGGCTTGCTAGAGTAGTCGGTGCTGGAGATAGTCATGTGAGCACAATGATTGCTGGAACAGTTGGTTATGTAGCTCCAGAATATGGGCAAACTTGGCATGCAACTACAAAAGGGGATGTTTATAGTTATGGAGTGTTGGCAATGGAATTGGCAACTGGGAGACGGGCTCTTGATGGAGGCGAAGAGTGCCTTGTTGAATGGGGAAGAAGAGTAATGGGAATCAATGGAAGTTATGGATTGGGAAGAAGCATCACACCGGTAATTCTTTTGGGATCCGGGTTGGCCGAGGGCGCGGAGGAAATGCGTGAGTTGCTTCGGATAGGGGTAAGGTGCACGGCGGATGCACCACAGGCTAGACCAAACATGAAGGAGGTGCTAGCTATGCTCATTCAAATTCTTCCTCATTGTGACTGATACAAGTTTTTGATTCACTAAGTGTCAATAATTCTAGTCTTATAAATACATATAGCAAATGCTGCAGCACTGCACGTACAAAAACATAATGTGATATAAATGTGATTCTTGTTGTGCTTGGGTATTCACTATATATAATATATATATATATATATATATAATAACATACATATATATATATATATATTATGTTTAGTTCATGTATTTATTGTAAGGCATGCTTTAATTTTAAGGATGTGCAAAACGAGGTTTAGTTTCAGTTCCACTCAAAATCAGAACTTATTCTATTTAATAGGGTATTATATTTTTTTTATTTTTATTTAGTTTTGAATTAAAAAAAAGTATCATATTTTTAATTATATTATTTTTTAATTCATTTTTTTAAAAAAATTAAAATAAATAGTGTTAGATTATAGAATCGAAAAAAATACATAAATAAAAAAAATTGAGTGAATAAAAGAGAAAAATATATAAAAATAAATTATTATATGATAAATTATTTAAAAAATATTATATTATTGTATGAGTTAATATTACATATCATCAAAAAGAGAAAATTAATTTTTTTTTGATAATACAATTATAGTTAATATTACATAAAATAAATAGTCTTATTTCATTCAATAGTACAATTCACATATTATTTCTTCATTATTCTAGAGACGAGACATTTCTATTCTAAATATGTTTGAAAAATAATTTAAAGAGTAACAGTACACTTCTTGTAATTTCATATGTATCCAAGAATATTACTTCGTGGTTTAGGTGATTATGCTTTCTTAGACTTAAAATGCAAAGGAATGTTGTTTCCATGGTAGTTTTCAAAATGCTTGTAATTTACTTTCCCTTAAAGACTACAACTTGTAAGCATTTTTGTTAATCTTTGATACGAAAGAAAGGTGAAAGTTACTCTGTATTGGATATGGAATAGGAAATCCATACATGATTTCTTTCTCTCTGTCATACTCGATTGGTCTCAATTTCTAGGATGGAACAAGAAGACAAGCATATCCATATGAATGCTTGTTGATGCATACCATGAGCTCATAGAATTGAAATCAGATGAGAAACATGTCTCAAATTGTCCAGATTGGAATCGCATTTTCGGAATTGATAAAAACTTGCGGCATTAATAATGCTCATTTGTCCTTGCTTGACCCATTGAAGAAAAGGAAGAATAATTGTCCTTTTGGTACAAAACTTGTAAAATTCACAAGTTCTTCAAATGAAGGCTCTTTCTAATGGGACATATTTAACAATTATACCCTCTATACTCCTGGTAAAAATTTAAGCAGGTGGGAGGAAGGGAGACAGTGAGTGGTATCAAGTCATGGATGGAAAGATGAAGACAACTTTACCATACTTCACATGATTAATGTTTTCAGAAAACACACACTCAAGTGCTTCTCCACTATAACCAGGAAAAAAAAAGAAAAGCAATCTCTCTCTCTCTCCTTAATTCTCTATAAACTTGGGACATGCATGAGGCGAGGAAAACCCCCAGCACAAAGAACAGAGAGAAGAGACGATGGAGAATTCAAATTATGATCAGTGCGTTAAAAAAGCATATAGGGATGTTTCCCTCCGAGAACTTAGAGATAGGCTCGCAGAGTTTGCTCAAGTAAGAGGATGGGATCAATATCACAGTCCTAGAAATCTTCTTCTTGCACTAGTAAGTAAGCCTAAGTCATTTCAATTAATAATTAATGTTCATTAATTTTTATCTTAGAACGACACTTTGATGGATGATTTGAGCATGTAGGTGGGAGAGGTTGGAGAGCTTTCGGAGATATTTCAGTGGAAGGGAGAAGTAGCAAGAGGACTACCAAATTGGAGTTGTGATGATAAGGAACATTTAGAAGAAGAGCTATCTGATGTTCTGCTTTATCTCATTCGTCTTGCTGATGTTTGCGGTCTTGATCTTGGCCAAGCAGCACTTACAAAAATAGTCAAGAATGCTAGAAAATACCCAGTTACTAAATAATGAAACCAATCATCTTAATCTTCCTCCTATTACCACTAGTACAACTAAGAAAGTTCAGTTTCTGGTTGATTAATCATGTTGCATTATTGTCTGTCTACTGCTGTGCTCTGGAAGCCCTGATAGCTAGGCATGTAATGTTTTATGTCTTTCTCGAGGGTTGGTTGGAGTTATATCATGTAGTTTGTGAGATGCTTGTTATAATAACAAAGTTGGGGTAATATTCTCTCCTTAAGAAAATGTAGATTAGAAGTTCATTATCCAGCATCTATATTTATGGATTTGATCATGAATTATGGTGTCAAACTAAAGCACATTAGAATTGAAGTGTTGTAATTTTAAAATCACAACTGTTAGGAGTTGAAAATACAATATATAAAATATTAGTAAAAAACAATGAGTGAGGATCACTCATTTCTTTTAGGAGCTCGACCTGAACAAATTTATCAAATAATTTCTTTTAGCAACTCGACTTGATCCGAGTGATGAACAGAATTATTGATTTGAATTTCGCAATCCGTGAGCATTTGCTCTCTCTCTCCGGTAATAATATATCGGTCCATTCTGTGCACATAAATTAACTTAGCAACAACCTAAACATATTCTTAATTAACTTGGCAATAGTCTAATTAATCCTGTAGATGGGTCTACATGTTTTATCAGGACGATTAAATCAGCTTAGCTAAATGGGTGGTGGACATTGGGATTCAACTTGATAAAACTATTCTTTTGGACAATAAAAAACACCAGCCCAATCAAGCTGGCACGCCTACGCCTACTCCTTCGCTCAGATTACCCACTACCACTATTTTTCTTCTGATTACTCATCATCAACCGCCCAGATTAATGATGTTGACTTTCTCTTTTGTATATTATGTTATTTTATGTGAATGTGATAATGGACAAATTGAATGCACACGAAAGATCCACTACTACTCAATTGAACTGGGTTTCCATCATCGAACAAATTTAAGTTGTTGAATAAATTTCCGAGCAAGTAGTTAATTCTACAGGACAAAGCTTCACTAGGCACTTTAACATATCATCTGCATGTTAAAAACAAAAGTGAAAAAGCACACAAGTGTTTGTCTTCCTGCTACCTACTTCCATGCCATTGCATTTTAACTTTAATTAACCTCTCTGATTCAGAAAAAAAACAAATTACTAGTAATCATTATTGAAATGTATGGTAAGACTTGCACGTCACATTTTGCACTATATGTTTTTCTGTCAATGGAATTAATTGGTAGGAAGTAGCTAAGATTCAATGATGTAAATCAGAAATGCCGGCATAAAAAATTCGTAAAAATAGCTTGGAAAAGTAAAAGGAAAATTCAACTTTCTACAATAATTTCATGGATGTCCACGGGAGTAGGTGTACGTCCAGCAGTGCAAAATTTTAGTTTGACCTTCTTAAATTTGGGGTAAAATAAAATAATAACAATAATAATAATAATAATTATTATTATTATTTTGTTATAAAAAATTATTAGTTTAAATTTATTGTCTAATTTACAGAAGTATGAATGATATTTTACGGAAGTATGCAAAATTTATTTTAAACTTCTAGCACTTGTTTCAACTCTGAAAGATAAATTTTAAAAAATGATTAATTAACCCCCTAGTTTTTGGTTAATTACAATTGTTGTATTAACTGCTAATTTTTTTTAACAGTATCACATGTTTATGCCCATGAAATTTGATTCAAATTTAGGCCCAACCAGTTTACCTTCTTTGACTCCAAAAGCACTTCTAACTTTCAAATATTCGTCCGAACTGTTCACCTTTCTCATTAATTACAAAATAACTTGTAACTTGAAAATAAATCTAACAAATATTTCTAGTAATCCTTCTAATTTGTGAAATAATTACAATTTCCTTGTTATGGTTTCAAAAATATCAAACATCCCTGGCTTTTACAATTATTCTATTTATTGGTAGTTCTTGGGGTTTTCTTACAAATTTTTTTTTGACATATCTATTCCTTTGAAATTTGAATTTAATTTGAAAGGGTCTATGCCATGGAGCTTGATGCTGAGAAGTGAAAGCCTTAACCATATTGATATTTGATGGATAATTTAAAATTAAATTAATCACTTATTAATTCCTAAATAAATACGAGAAGAAGAGAAAAAAATTGAGCATTATAAGAGAAGTCTTATATTTTTACAATACTCACATTTTTCTAGTAAGTCAAGGTAGCAATTTAAATAAGGTAAATTTATCAGCTAAGCTAACCTAATTTATCTCGTAATTTTACAAGTTTAACATGAAAATATAATAAGTTCAAATGTAATAACATATTTCAATCTAATATGACAAATAATCAAGCTAATATGGTAGCGTTCTTCCTTAAACTGAAGATGGGAGAAAAAACATCATCTTATGTTTGGAAAACCAAAATGTGATGATGTCTAAGTGGTTGCGCAAGGATTCCCCTGTCATACATGAGATTGCAAAAATGTCAATCAATCTCTGTATGCTTTGTATGATCATAAAATACATCATTGTGTGCAATTTACACGGCATTAATGTTGTCATAATGAAGAGATGAAAAGGAAGATAAAAGAAAGATCCATATCTTGAACTAACCAACGAAACTATAATAACTCAGAGGTAGTATCTAACATTGCATAATATTTAGCTTTAATGTTAGATAAGGAGACAATTGTCTACTTCTTGCTTTCTTAAAGATATAAGAGTTTAATGCATATTGATTGATGGTTCGTATCTGTATCCATATAGAGTTTTGACACGCCATGAACCCTTATGCAATTAGGATTGAACAACAGAATTTGCAAGTGAATGGGCTAGACCTGGACATACTGGATTCAAACCAAACGACGCCATCTGCCTGGCCTGCATTAGCTCTGCGGGTTGTCCCGTCAGTTATTACTCTTGGAACATACTGTGCAGCATAAGCGGAACTTGTGGGGTATCTGCTCCAGCCTGGCTAGAAAGATGCCAATGAACCAGGGCATACTATCCAAGTGAGCGGATTCCTATTGATTTTTGCATCGGAATTTAGGCACATTGGGCTATTTCCAGCGACGCAAGCCATGGAAATTCCCAGATGACTTAATGTTGTATAATCAGATAAATCTTTTCCCACTTCCAGTAGATATTAATTTATATGGTACGTCGAACCTGTGACACTCAAGGAAAAAAAAACTGAAAACAACCCATCAAAGGGCCATATTTCTTCAGGGAATTTGGCCTGTATCAAACAGTCCCGAGGATAAATCCATGTTTTAAATTCCTCTGTTTTTTTATTGAATGTAAATCCTTTATGCGAGCAGAACTTACAAGTGCTTGCTTCAAAGCACTTGTTATATAAACACTTTTCAAGCATAAAACTTACAATAAATCAGAACTTTAAACTGCAGCAGAATGTGAATACATGATTAATTTAATAAAACTAGAGAGGCAAGGCATGCACTACCACAATAGAAAAATGAATGTTTGGGACGGCTAATTGCGGCAGAATATATGCTCTCCATGACGCTTTCAATAACATAAAAGGATTCATAATGGCACGAATGAACTAGAAAACTCTCACAAAGACCCAGGACACCAAAGCACACAGTTGAATTTTCCACCCTTTTCAAAGTATACCCACAATTCTGCTCTGCCGTATTAGTTCATGTAGTCCAAGCACATGAAATGAATAAAAGAAAATGTCACACCGCAATTTTGGACGAGAGATGGGTAATCTTTTAAAAAAAATTTTAAAGAAAATTAGATATGCATGATGCTCCACTCTAACCCGTGTGAGGATAATCATGATTAATTGGCAGTTAACAAATTATGTTCGATTAGGTTTAATGCAATGCGCATTATTACGAGTTAACATGCATGTGGTCCGATGTCGCATTCAATTATATTAATATTTAAGTTTTAAAATTATATTAATAATATATAATAAATAAAAAATCAAGAGTGTGTGTGCAAGAATATATATATATAATATTATTTATATTTATATTATATTTAATTCATTAAAAATAAAATTTTGCTAGCCAACCACCGTACAATGACATTATTTTGAATTATTGAGTATTGTTATTTTAATAATTTACACAATGGCATGATCGTCAACTTTTGTTTGATTGACTATCCGGCATAGATTTAAAGTTTAATTTTTGATTAATGAAGATTGTACAACATTTACACAAATTGGTGGAATGATAGAGTTTTAAAATTGTTGGATGATTGTTACTTTTAATAATAAAAATTATTTCGTAATTTCTATTATGTTAAAATTGAACTAAACTTATTATTATAAATTTTATTGAATAGATTGGACTTAAAAGGAAGGCTCAAAACAATGGGTTTGTTTTAAATCAAAATCTTAAAGTAACATTATATATATATATATATATCGCCTATTTTTTATCATCTTTTCATTTACGGAAAAAAAAACAACTCACATGTAAAAAATTGCAAGTGCCAGCACTCCAATTCCTTCTAATCATGTGAATATCCTAAAGACACTGAAATACTTATATTGATTCTATAGTCGTGGTTTGACATTTCAATTAATACGTATTAAGTATAAATTAATTATAATTTTTTAAAGTGTACAATAATCAAATAATATTTTATTTTTTGCTGTATGTATATATGTATGTTTAGGTTTGGTTACAGTCACGTGGCAGTGGCTAGGTCATAGATAATTAAAAAACAGTTTTTATAATATCAAAAACTCTACCTCATAAAATTTATGGTCATGACAATACTACACAATAAAGAAATAGTAAAAAATGATGTTGAATGATGGTTGTTAAAAACAAGGAAATTTCAAGAGGAAATGTTGAGTTATTCAAACAATGTAATTATCCGTAGGGGTATTGATTAAAAAAAGATTCTCAAAATGATGTAATTATCTTGTTGTGGTTACCCTCTGTGTTGTTTAACAGAATGAGAAACTATATTAACTCAAGCTTTTTTTGTGATATTTTAAAAGATATGTTTAAGTGATGGACTTGTAAGCCTATGTTTGCGTAGTATTAAGTACAATGCTATAGCCAACCATGGTTTGGAAGAATAATAATAATAAAAAAATGGAGTAGAATTTTCAGCATCTTCCAGGTAGAAACATGGGCTGCAGTGCATGCACGATGGTGCATTTTTTTATACAAGTAGGCATTTGGTTAACAGACAAGATAGAAAGCATAATAATTCATTCTTCTCTGAAAACAAAAATATGCAGTGTGCAGATTTGATATAATAATAGAGTGTCCAGTATTTCCAGACAAGACAAGAATAAATATGTTATTTTATAAAGCTTGAGGGTTAAGTTGAGTGAAATGAGGACTTTGAAGAGCTTGTTGGAGGAGTTCATGATCACGATCATCCCAAGAGTCACGATATGTTTCCAGGTTGGCATCTGCGTTCACTAATGCTGATAAACATAGACCTTTCCTCCATTCTTCTAGGTGTGGGAATCCAATGTGATCTGCGTATTTATCGTTGTACTGAAATAACAAAATTAAATCAACAAAACAAGTTGCATTAGTGTTATATTTTATTAATTAGTTTAAGAATATTATATATATATATATATATATACAGGGGGAGAAGAAATAACCTCAAAATTAGCAATATCGTGAGTTTTATGCTTGGGAATGGCAGAAGCATCTCTGCAGTGATAAAATTCCTTAATGGAATGCATCATTTCATCCCATGAAGGCAGTGTTCTTTTCCCAGACAATAGTTGTGATATCCATTTTGCTTGCGATTCAAAGAAGGGAAATCCTATCAGCTGTAGCACCACAATTTTCAAATTATTATAAACTAGTTAAATTATTTTCAAATAACTTTATAAAGATAGATTACTATTATTATAGTAGATGGTACGTACCTTTCTAGGAATACCAACAAAAGAAAGAGAAGGAGCAAGTGACGGGGGAAAAGTATGCTCGTACAAAGGCCCCACTCTGTCATCATCTACAACTACCATTCCTTTGGTGTCAAGAAATGGCAATGAATACGAATACCTACAATCACATTTATCATTTCATTATTTAAATTAATTAGAATTCATCGTGAGATTAATTGAATTTGTAGAGGAACCAAAATTAAATGCGTTAGTTACCCCGTGCAGTATAAGATCGTATCCGCAATGACCCAAGATCCATCCACGAATGTAACACGTCCATCTTCGCCAAGATACTCTACCTGAAACAAGAAGTTAACCTATTTTATCAAGTGTTGTAGTAGGGTTTTACTACGTGTGTGTGTGTTTGTGTATTTTTATCAAGTGTTGTAGTAGGGTTTTACTACATGTGTGTGTTTGTGTATTTGAAGTAATAATAATAATAATAATAATATTAATATATACCTGTGGCCGAAGGTGCAAGGTTTTATGTTTGGATATGACTTTAGATAAACCCTCAGAAATATTAAGAGATTTGGAACTTAGGTGAACTTCATTTGCCACTTCTACAATCTCCATTGATATATCTTGTCCACTTAATGAATTTCCAACTACCACCACAACCTGAAGCAGTATATATATTTATCAGATCAGCTCATTATTGACGATTAACACACAATATGGTAACTTAAAATCATAATATTGCAAATTTAGAGGGCACATAGAGTAATTTATTCTCAAGAACTTCGATATCATATTCTAATTATTATATTTTTAATCTATAGATGTTAATGAAGTAGTAGATATATATGCTTTTCCTAATTTTCTTTCAAAGAAATATATCATTTTTATGGTAGACTATTCACCATCTAATATAGATAAAGCACTTTTTTATTACCTCATTCCGAAATGGTTCCGGAACCCTGTAAATGTGACTATGAATTTGCTTTCTTTTCCATGTATCCATTCCTGGAAATTAACAAAAACCGAATAATTAAATGAGAAAAAGATCATAGATCGACATGTTAAATCATGAGTTATACAGATAGGTAACATTACAAGTACAAACATGCATGATTAGTTTGTAAATACTGTATATCGAAAATGACATGACCAGATTGCTAGCGTCAAGGAAATTCATGAATATGTAGATCAAAATCACTTTTCTAATTAGATTAGTGTCACAAAATCACTTTTATTTTGCTTTTTGACCACATTGATCGAGACAGAAACATATATCGATCTTTCTTGTTTTCACATACCTTTAATGGAAGGCAATCTAGGGTAAGAGTAATGACCAGTAGCTACAACGACAGCATCAAAGACCTCTTCCACAGCTTGCTCAGCATTTTTGACTTTGCTTTTAACAACCCATTTAAGATCTATGTCAAACTCGTCATGATCCAACATCCCCACATACTCAACCCTATTATGAAACCTAATCATGTCTCTTAATCCAAACCAGTCACAAAAATCCTTGAGGTAAAACCAAAGTTCCTCATGACCTGGAAATCGCCGCATGTCTCGATCTTTTTTCACCAAAAATGGAAAATCGGTGAACCCCATGATTTCTCTGGGAGATACTAACCTCAAAGATGCATAAATACTACTATGAACTTTAAGAAACTTGTTCTTCCCTAAAGGATCCTCACTTTCTACATTAGGATCATACAACCACTGTCCACCAACATCATGATTTTGTTCCAAAACCACCACTTTATGACCCTCTTTTCGAAGCTCCCTCGCCGCAACCAGCCCCGACGGTCCGGCACCAATGACGCATACATTCTTTGATTGGCCTTGGTTTCCCTGCTGCAGATGATCAGAAACCATGGCGGTTCAAGGGATAATAAAAGCGAATTAATTTGTAAGAAAACGTGTTTTGAGAATTGATGTGAAATATTGTGAAGAGGGATATGGCTATTGAGGTGGGGAAGGATATTGCTTTATAGGTAAAACATTTGGTAACGCAAAGCAAAAATAGAGTATGATTAAATTAAAAAGAAAGGAAATAGTGAAAGATAAGAATGATGTAGGTTGGCTAGCTAGATGGGAGACACACGTGATATGTTTAAATCATGAATTTGGGTTTGTCTGCTTTTAACACTAAAAGTGGTTGCCTGCATTCCGATCCCATAAATTGAGAAATGTATCCAACTTGGAATATTTTTGAGATTAATAATAAGCATGTATCAGTAGCTGAGTTTGAGGCACTGAGTCACTGGATCTGCAGATTGTCTTCATCTGTATCGATCGATCTGCATGGCTTTGGACCATGGATGACTCCATCTCCATCGACGGACAATGCCGGCCCTGATAAGCCAACTTAAAAATATTTATTTTATCACATTCTTCCCGAAGATTTCTTTATATTTAAAGTATTTTAATTTAGTTTAAATTAAATAAAAAAGTAACATATATTTTCTAATTTCAAAATAATAATAACTTAAAAATCATCTTATTATAATAAAAAAAAATCTATTCAGGTAGTTCTACATCGGTATCAACTGTTAACTGCAATAATTTATTTATCCGTTTTCTTTCTAGCTAAGCTATTTGTAAATGAATATGTTGGACTAGTCAAATCCCACTATTAACATTTTGGATCACCTTATTCTCTTCTCTTCTAATTTCTATCTTTGTATTTATCATTAGTTCAGTTGTTAATCAGAGTGATTAATGAAATCAAATGCATGTTTACAGTACAATATGCTAACTAATGCCCCCATAAAAATTAGGTTCTACATGTCTCATCTAGGTTCTGTAGAAAGTGATTAATCAATATTAGTAATAATAACATGTACAAATAATGTTCCGCATGAACATATTATATATACATATCAGCAATTAACAACTTAATTATACGTAACTTGCAGTGCATCTAACTTACACTATATATAATAATAATAAATATAGCTAGCAGTACCATGCATGACATGAGCGTTCATGCATGGCAACGAGAAGAAAACTTAAGTGATGCATAAAAATGATGAGGGTATTATATAATAATGTCTCCTCTTCCTTTCCAGAAGAAAAGAATGCCCCTTCTTCAAGCCACGTTAAGTAATGATCATTTTGACTTTAAACAGTAAGGGACGTGGTCAACTTCTCGTACTTTGCTTTTTAATGGGCAGAGTTGCGATATCAAACGTAAAAAGGGAGAAATTCTCATTTTCATGTACATATTTTTAATATTTGTACATTCATTATTGTTACACCGCTAACAAGTTTCATGTTAATCAAACTTAATTACATGATTAATATTTATTTAATTTTAACTATGAATTGAAGGGATAACGAATGTATTCTCAGCTATCTACATGTTGTCGCTCAATCTCTTCTTCTTTTCTAATATATAATTAACGCATTAATCATTAACAATAATACTAAGTACATTATAAAAGATTTATTTAATTACCAAAAAATTTGATATTTTCATCTACCTTTCCCTTATAATTACCACAAGAGATAGTTGGGAAACTTGCACGACATTACTCAATTTTGTCATCATGTTGATCTTAATAGTTAATTAATTTATACCAACTTGATTAAGGGCCGGGCTAGTTTATATAAATGCATAAATATATTAACATTTTCAGAAAACAAGAACAGATTCTGGTTGGCGGATCATGTGTCTATCTATTATATATCTGCCCGAGATCGATGCATAATAAACTTGTTCAAAAGCTAGCTGTATATGTGTGTGGTTAATTGAACATATCTTATATAATAATTGCATAGTAATTGTCATAATTCGTTAATTAATCAAGTAAACATTCCTAAAAGAGGCTTCATTGATAAGTATCCGACTCAACTGCTGGGGCCTTATGAATTATTTCAAGCTATCTAGCTAGGGTTGGTTGGTGGCATAACAAATGATGACGATCGACGAATGATACACAGTTGCGAATCAAAGAGAGAATTAGAAATAAAGCACATGTTTAACTAATAATATGTTCATTATAGGTGTGTGTGTTAGAAAAGAAAGAAAGAAAAAATTTTTGTACCATGTATTTCCAATGTGTACCGCTACACATTGACTGTGTCTTCAGTTGAAACAATTAGATAGTTGATTAATCGATGAAAGAGGGGTAATTATTTTCGTGTCTCGTAAGTAATAACAAAACAGTAAATAATTGATGTAAAACAATGGATATGATTTGTTTGAGTATTCTGACAGGCAGGCAATGAGTTTGAGTAATTGCTTTATTTCTTACTTTACGTTAAGTTTAACTTATTGCAAGTTATTAGTTGTATATCATATATAACTTCCATTTTAGGGTAGCAGTGTATACAGTATCCAAATAATTAGGTAGATAACTGCTTTTTAATTTTAGAATATATACCTAAAATAATAAAAGCAAAAGTGTCCATGAATGCTTAAACCTTAATCCGATTTTTAATTTCTTTTTAATTGAAGAAACTAAGAATCCTTGACCTGATTTTCTTTTAATTGAAGAAACTAAACTGTTGGTGATAATACGTTGAAAGTTGAATTCCAAACTATTGAACTCAAGGATTCAAATTTTCATAAACACCTTTTTCAAAGAGGAAAGTACTTACCACTCCAGGCATTATGGGGTTAATTTCCCTCTAACTTGAAGAGTCGTACTAAATTAAAGAAAAAATGGGTGTTAAAGAAATTAGCAAGACTGAATTAAGCATGTTATACCAAAAAATAACATGAGTGGTCGGAAGGCAAGGAACATGTCAAGAGGGAAGTCGTGGCAATTGGGTGTCCAAAACTCGCGTGATCATGCTTTGTTTACAGCCCTCAGGTACCTCACCTCACCTGCTGCTACCAAAATTTGTTAGCTCTCAGAACCGCGGAAATAAAATTAAACTATAAATGGAAATAATAATAAAAGTTTTTGCTGAGAATAACTAGCAAATTCAGGAACGGCCCGTAACAGATGACTCCCCATTTATGCTAATTCTCAGGGAATTTCTGCAAAAATGCTGTTAGGAAGATTTCCACAGTAAGCTGTTAGCCGCTTGATCAGTATAATCATTAATGGGAAATGCTGGAAATTGCATGTTTGGCTTGCTATAACTAAACAGTTTAAAATGCGTATAGAATTTGAAGGTTCTGATAGTTGAAATGTAAAAGATTAAACAAAATGTGGAGGTGTAAGTTTTGTGTGGTTTACAAGCACAATATTTGAGTTCGTCAAGAGTTAATTTAAACCAACAGTCTTTGCCCGAAAAATTGAATGTATACATACTTCTTAATGGGTGCACTAGAGGCAAACTACTATTTTGCGTGTACAGAAAGAGGTTATACGATTTCTGTAAATGATTAATGAGGTAATATAAATTGTTGAAAAGCCACGTACCCAAATTTGAAAGGCATTGAGGCTTGACGGAGAAGGGTAAGACTTGTTCCCACAATATGATAATATTTTTTTCTCTGCAGAGTTGACATGTTTGAGATTACAGGATGGAGAAGTAAGTGGTGAATACTATGATGAGATAATGTGGAATAAACTTTGATATTCACCACCTCCGTCGAAATAAATTGTTTTGATGGTACAACTAGAAAAATTTTCCACCAATTTTTTGAACGTTTCAAAAATTGCATGGACTTCAAACTTTAATTTTATTAGATAAAACCATGTGTATTTAGTAAAGTAATCAACAAAGATGAGTTAATAGCAAAAATCATCCCAAGAAGAAATTGGTGCAGGACCCTAAACATCATAATATATGAATTCAAGTGACTGATTGCAAACCGCAAATGAAACACCAAATTAGAGCTTGTAACTAATTAGATAAGCAATAGTTACAGAGAAGAAATGAAATTGGAAATTGGAAGCAAAAATTAAGAGATTATCTTTTGTTGAATTTTCGTAGATGGATGACCAGGTCTTTGATGCCAAACAGTCAAAGAGACAACATCATTGGTAATAGGTGATTGGTTTGTTGTTTGATGTAGAGGATTTTGATGACGGTCAGTTGTAAACATTCTTCCATTGAGACCTTGGGCCGAGGATGCCTCCGTGGTCAAATCCTTTGCAAGAAATATACGAGTAAAACTGAGAAGCAGAAAGCAAATGTTTAATTTGAGGAGAACACAAAATATCATTAAACTTAAAATTGAATTCAGGAGAATTAAGAGAAGTGGAACCAATGTGAGATATAGAAATATTTATTACCCTTGTAGTTCGAGTGCATAGAAAGATTCTGAAGATTTGAAGTGATATCTCAAGAAGCTCCTGAATCAACCACCCAGATATTGTAGTTGGCATTTGATTCATTGGTTGTATAGTTTGCTTGAGGCTAATATGTAGAGAAATGTGACTTGGCCGCAACCTACAATCTTCATTGAGTGACCAGGTTTGGCTTAGAGTTGATCGGTTATTTTAGGATGACCTTGACTTTGATTTGGACATTCAAATTGTTGTTGGGAATGTGATTGGTTCAAATAAGAATTTCTAGGATTAAAATTATGGTCCAGTTATAGAAATTACATTCTTATGGTGGTCGATTATGATATTACTAATTGTTAAAACTGCATAGAAAATTTGTTCTTGTGTTGACATGTTTCCCCTTACTGTTGAAATGTTTTTACTTAAATCACCCTTTATTATTTGTCTTGTGATTAAATTATGTGGTTACGACTGTGTCTGTGCTTTTCTTCACTTCAATTTGTTTTGTGTAGGTCTCATGATCCAAGAGTTTACCGTATAACTCCTCAAAGGTCATGGTTGTGTCCGGATTCAAATTATCGCTAATATGTCTTTGAAGTCATTTCTTAGTCTGTTGAGAGTATGAGCAATAACTTCCTGGTTGCTAAGAGGATGTACAGTCATCATTAATGTATCTACAATTCATTTTAAGGTTTGCATATCTTTTGAAATAGAATTGGCTTCTTGTTTGCATTTCAATGAAGTTGAAAGCAATGTAAGCATTAAAGTAATAGATTTATTTGCGTTGGTTTATGCTTGAACGGTGAGTATACTAATTGATCTTACCATTTCCAAAGTATATCTACAGTATTCGATTCCTCTTATCTTCAACATTAATAATCATCCCAGATGGACTTCCGAAGAGATCCATCAACTCTTACCCAAAGAGGAAGTTGGGAAATTGAGATTTCCGTGATGCATAGTTTCCACCATTAAAAGCTTGAAAGAAATATATATGTAAAGGTAATTTAGTTTATTTGCACTTATATTGCATTTCATAATTAGTTAACATGTTGTCTATTATGATATAGTTTTTATTATCAGAAGTAATAACCATAATATTTGATAGTGTGAAAAGACTTCCAAAGAATTAGAACTGAAAGTATGCAAACTTTAAATTTTGTTTAAACATACTTAAACAAGAAAGTATAGGCAAAGACATTATACCCCAATTTTTTTAATTCGAAGCAACACTTCATCTACAGCTTGTTTCTAGGTGTATCTTCGTGTCAATAGCTTGATGATGATTCTTTACATGTCTTGGCCGAATTTTCTATGTCTTATTATGCCAAAATAAAACTATTTTATTTTATTAAATTAAGCCAATTAATTACTTTAATTATTGGCATACATATGACTTAATATTAACCATGTGATAGAGGTGAGTCAATCTTTACCCTCCATGTGTATGAAATGGGTGTCAATCTTCACCATCTACGTTACACATTTTCTTGATGGAGATTTTGAGACTTGGCATGATCTAAGCCATTCATATGTTAACAAAGATTAAATCACAACCATTCAGTTATCAAACAAGTATTCGATTAACGAATAAACAATTTATTTATTAAAATCATAGTCCTAATTATTTCTCATTAATTTACCAAATTGTATTTGCAATATACCAAAATTTAGTAAAATTTTTTACAAAATTACAAATGCTAATGCACGTTAATTGAAAATTTTATTCAAAATAACATAATATTTATCTAATTAAAAATTAAAACTATTTTAATTTTTATTAATAAATAAATCATTAACTAATTTATGTGTGACTCTTTAGATTAATTGTAAATTGGACACAAGCATATATAAACTCATTCGCATTATTTTAGTATAACTCATTATAACCAAAATTGGCAACATATGTTCTACAATTGATATACTATATTTACAACAAAATAACAGTTCATAAAAACCATATTTGAAAAATCTACGTACACATATCTTACTAACCTTACATCATTTAAACAAAAGTGTGTATGCATGTGTGTTTACATATTTGATAAAAAAAATGATATGTACTTTATCCATCTTCTCCACTCGTCGTTGCTAACAAGAGTTGCCTAAATCCACTATTCAATTAGATGTATTTGAAAAATAGTTTAACTACAAAGTGAGTAATATAAAATTACTTGTAAGAAACATAAATACCCCAACAATAGTGTAGTAATTATAACAACCCAATCATATAATTAATAATCATTTAAGATAATAATAATAATAATAACAACATTTGTTTTTCTTTACTGTTTTGGCTCTTTTTCTTTTCATTTCATTGCATTTTATTCTTACTATTTTTTGACCGGTCATAACTCTCTTTCTTTTCATTTCATTACATTCTATTCTTACTATTTCTGGACTGCTCATCATTAGGGTAAACTATGGATCTTAGCCACCATACTTATCTTACACACCCGTTTTTCTATCATATTATGCACAAAATTGGTTTTACCATGGTTTCAACATACCCCTTAGGGCACCATAGCATACCTCTTAGGGCACCATGATAAACAGTCGCTTCTTATCATGGGTTCAACATACCACTCAAGGTACCATGGAAAATTGTTGTGGTTACAATATATCCTTTCGGGCACCACAAGGACAACCGTGGATTCAGTCTGCTCCTCAGGGCCATAGTTAAAATAATAATTACGTTCTATCTTAAGTAACTCTGCTAGTGTGTAACGAAATTCTTGTTGGTCCATAATTATACTAATTGTACATTATCTTCATTTACCCATATCAATATTACCAATTTTTACCCTTAACTACTCTCAAGGGCATTTCGATAATTTTACCTTATCTATAACACCTGTATATAATATAGTTTCATAATTCCTTTATTAATGTAAAAGGAACATATTTATATAACTGTAACACCCCAAATTCAGGAATGTCTTGCATTCTCACTCTAATAAAATTATAGTAAAAGAGGTAAAACCTAAGCTAAATTTCATAAAAAAAAAGAAATGAACAATATGAACACCCTAAGAACAAAATGATGATAAAAAAAATATTGAACTAAATCGGATCTTGGTTATGCTTAATTCAATTCATTGATTTGAACTAAATCAAAACATAATATATTTTTAATTTTATTACTTCAAACTTGAAAATAATTTTTTAAAAATATTTTTATATTAATTAAATTATGAATAAATTATATTTATTGATTAAAATAATAAATATAAAATATTAATATTAATATAATTGGTTGGAGTTCAAAATTTTTAATTTAGATCAAATAAAATTAATAATTAAATTAATAATTATCGATTTAATTTATTTTAAACCAAAGTAAAATCAATTATTTGAAACCGATTAAAATCGAGCTAAACTAAATAAGGAAGGTTTAGTTGGGCCCGGTTTGGTTCTATTCACACCCTGGCCGTAACAACGCATTCGTTGAAGTCACTCCTCGGTAACTGAAGAACAGGGAAGCATATCTTCACGATAAATAGAGAAGAGAAGAAGGCAAATCTTCTTCTTCTATCTTCTCCTTCATTCTTTAAACTACACAGACTTTCATTTAACCTCAGGTTTAATACAAGGAAAAAAGGAAAAAAAATGCTAAAGAAACTCTGAGCCCTAATCCTGGTAGACCTGTGATCCAATCACATCCAAATGTACCCAACCCGGCAGCTAGAACAGCAGCCTTCATTCACCTACTTGTCTCAGCATCCCACCAATCCTGACCCTAATCCCTATTCGTATTTGTCTTATCCGCAATCAACCCCTTTTGCAGAACCCGCCCTTCATCCGCCCGGGACCGACCCTTTTGCAAATTCGGGTACTTACCGGTTACCCCACGTTACAATTGAGGGCCAAACCCTATATTATGCAGACCCTAATGCAGCTGCTGCTACTTGGGTGGCAACCCAGGCAGCTACCGACGTATTTGAATCTGTAAGTGTTGTGTTTCTTATTAAGTTCGAAAATATCAAAATATGAGGGTTTTTAGTGATTAAAATTTTATCTGAATATGGTCGTTTGACTGCATCGGTTGATTGGTGCTCTGCTCCGTATGCAGAGTTTAAGATGAGTTTTTATGCTGGTAAATCGGTACTGGAGTTTGAGGGTCTTTGTTTGGTGGATTTTGTGGTTAGCCTGTGAATTTTGATGTGAATATTGTGGTGATAATACTGTTTTATACTATGATTTTTTGACTGTTACGGGAATTAGAGGATGGGAATTTGGAACCTTTTTGTCAGGCGGTTTAGTTTGACCCAGGCGGTTTAGTTTGACCCCAGTCTAGTCATGTTGCTGGTTTTTGAGTTTTGGAATTGGTTGGGAAAGACCATAAATTTCAGACAACGCTTATTCTCTTTTTGTTATCATTTTTGTTATTACAAAAATTTTATTCACAATAAGCAACTAAAATTAGAATGCTAGAAAGTTAAGAACAAACAACCACATAGGAGACATCAATTGTTCATGAAAAATTCTGGTGTGAGAAGAATCATCACTGAAGTTTTCTCAAAATATTGCCAAAATGCTTCTTTGAGATCATACTAGAGGATAACATCAAGAAACTATTATATTGGCTCTCCACAACAAAAACGATTAAATGATCCTAGTACATAAGTTTATTCAAAAGGGCCACAAAGAGAATAAGTAAAAAAAACAAAAATCAAAGCTGATAGGAGCATAGCTGATGTCAACTAACCCCCACAACTAGAGCAAAACCAGAGCTCAAATCAACATCTAATCATCGACAAACGAAGCTCATTTTTTCATGATTTGATAATTATCCTCTTGAAATTGTTATTATACTTTGTGGTCTTTCCCAGCAAAGTGGTATCATATCCAAACATCCGAACTAACGTATTTAAACAATGTAATGGTCTTAGGACTTTTTTCGTCTCCCCGGGCATTCATCCTGGACATGGATTATTCTATTTTTACCTTATATAACAACTAAAACAAATGGATACTCCTCTATTCCCAGAGAAAGTTTTGATTGTGAATCCTTTTTTGGTAATATCAAGTGCTTGCATGCCCCAATTTTTTTCCCTGATTAACTGTTTATTTTAGGGAATTTTGATGCATTCCATGAATAATGAACTTGTTAGCTATGTAAGTCAAAATTGTTCATCACATTATTTGTATGTAGTAAAGACGTGTGGTATATTGTTTTTGAGGTCTTTGTATTTTGGCATACTTTGTCATTCAGACCATTGTTTGTGGTTTCAGGAGTCATTAGTGTCTACCAGTTTAAATTCCTCTGGAAGCAGCTGTTTGATTAGTCAGCCTTTGGTGAATGATGTCACAAAGAGCATTCCAGCTCAAGGGCAGGTCATTCAACCAATGAGGTGTGGGGTTTTTGATATTGATTGTAATAGCAAGGAAATTTTTGAGGAACACATATCTGGAAAGAAACACCAAGAGAATATGCAAAATCAATTAAATCTCACTGCTGTAACATTGCAAAAATCTTGTAGTGCAATCAATAACATGAACATTTTAAGCCAGGAGTTAGAGATAAAGAAACAGAAGCTTCTTAATGGTGGGGCAGCAGTTGATTCTATGAGGTTCTGTACAATATGCAATGTTGCTTGCAATGACCAGCAAGTGTTCAATAAACATCTTTCTGGCAAAAAGCATGCAGCTCAGGTAGGCAATTCATTAGGTAACTAGTCCAGCCATTATTGATTCAATCATGGTGCTTTGCTTTTCTTGCGTCACTCTGGAAAGTTAATGATTTGTCTTGATATTGATTGCCTGTAGTAGATATCAATGCATGTACTTAGGTGCAACTATGTAAATGAAATTTACAAATGAAGTGTGAAACCTCTCTTGGTTACTGTGTAGGCTGGCTTAATATCTTTGAACGGGGTTGGGCAATATTTTGCTGCGATTAAAGCTCAAAACAATAGCTTTGGGAGTAAGGGCCCGAAAAAGACCAAACTTGTTCAATCTGCGTGGTGCGAAGTTTGCAAAATCGACTGTAATAGCAATGATGTTTACGTCAAGCACCTACAGGGGAAAAAACACCAAAAAAATCTGGAGACTTTGGAGAAAGCTAAGAGTAGGACTAGTGCCTCACTTGCCGCACCAAGTGCCGCAAATTCAATGATAATGGGGCCATTGGAGAAGAGCAAGACTGTTGAAGAAGATACATTGCAGAAGAGAATGGTTCGTTCACAGTCAACGGTAGAGGATCTGGAGAGGAAGAGACGAAAGGTCGTGGAAGGTGGAGCTGCAGCAGGTGCGGTGCGAGTGTGCACTCTATGCAACGTGGTGTGTAATAGCCAGGCGGTCTTGGCTTATCACCTTGCTGGCCAGAAGCATGCTGCCAGGGTGAAGAAACAGTCGGAAGAAGAAGCCCCAAAGATTATCGCTCCATTTACAAGTATCTTGTAACACAAAGTATAATGTCCCGTGTTGATTTTGTTTGAAAATTGAAAAGCATATGTTTACTGATTATATATTCTACTCTGAATATTTACATTTTATTATTTAGATAACGAGAAGATAATTAATAATAATTGGTGAAGTAATTTTTAAAATATGCAAATGATATCCGACAAAGAGCCGTATTTGTAATATTTAATTTATTTAATTTTAAAAAAATCGTACGGCTCACATGATCATGACGTGGGCCAGATTTGAGTTTACCCGACCCAAACCCATCACAGGCAGCTGATCCCCATTAGTTAATTGATGATAACGTTATTAAAATTGAAATTAAAATTTTTGGGCGACTGATCGAAATTTCTGTCTGTCTGCCGAAGGTAAAGTGGTTTAAATTACGCAAGACCTTGTTTGCTATCGATGGTATCTCATTTTCAGCCGACGTGATTTTCATTCCTTTTTTATTATATTCATTTGATTTTGTTTCTTCCGTTTTCTGATGATGGGATCTTCAACACAGGCAAATTTATATTTCTTTGGCTGGCTGGCAGCAGTGTTTATTTTCTTATGCTTAAAATAAAATAAATACAAATAAATGTCAATTAGTTCCAGGAGTGATTTTGTAAGTGTTATCGATGTTGAGGAACTTTTACAGATTGAGACGAGATGCAGAGAGGTAATTTCAGTTTTCTTATTTGTTTCAACTGCTGTGCTGTTTTTATAAAACCTCTAATGGGTTTTGAAGTTTGAATTTCATTTGATTTTTTTCGCTTATATCTACTCCAATTATAAGGGATGTTATGCTTGGGAGCTTATCCTGCTTTTGGACCCTCTTATTGTAATGGTGATGTTTCTTTTGTTTAGTTGGGAGTTATTTTGTGTTTGAATTTTGCGTTTTAGAAGGCGTTTGTTTGTTTGTATTCTCCCTTTCTTATTTATCGTTTTGGCTTTTGGCTCTACCAGTGTACATGGGCTTTGTTTGTTTATTGAATGCTTATTTTCATTGTCAAAATTCAATTCTATCAGTATCTTATTCCACCTGGTAGTTGCCTTGAACCTGTAGTGCTGGAACAACATAGCTTCTATTGTAGGAATGCACTGCACTATTGTTAGTTTAAGGTTTTAACTTGAGAGAATGGAGCCCTTGGTTTGTTTTGCTATTGAAGCCACAGCTTTGTATTATGGCTTTGTTTATCTATTTCTTGTTAATAAGAATATATTGCTGGATGTGCTGTCATTGTTATCCTGTGATCACAGAATACCTCTGGTTGTTATTTGAATAGTCCATGACAAATAAATGAAGTTTCTTTACCTTGTTTTTTAATGAAGTTACGAAAGGAGAAGGACATGTTGAAAGAATCACGATCTGAGAGTTTTGATCTAATCAAGGTAATATTTGCTTCACATATTGATTATCTCATATGCTTAAGAATTTTATTTACCTCTACACTTTTGTTTGCGAGATAATTAACTAGTTTGGGGCAATTTGCGGTTTAAATATAGTGTTTTAGTTATTCTTATGGCTATAATTTTCTGCTTTTGTATATGTCTTGGCTCAGAGACTTGAACTCCATGTGAAGTCATTATCAGAAGCCCATAATGAAGACAAGAAACACATTCTGAAGTTGGAAAGAGAGCTGATGAACTGCTCTCAAGAAATAGGTGCTGCTTCTTATTTTTGTGTTTACATACTCATGTACTTAGGTTGTTGATAGATGTTTGGGTTAAATGTGCTCCTTTGAATAGGATTGCCTTTTATGTTGATGAAGCTTATTGGACTTAAATCATCTGATTATGCTCTTCTCTTATCATATATTACCATCCTTGACATATAGTTCATCACTTGTCAACTGTCTATTGTTCAGAGTAGCCATCATCTTGATCATAAACTGGCATAAACTACTTTTATGACCTACAACATCTACTGAAACTCTTCAAATGTTCATCAAAATCGTTAATGCTGCCAGCTACCTGCAATTAAAGTTACTAGAATGCCTCTATTATTCCTCAAAGTTGGTTGTGCTAATATCTTAAATTTACCATGATAAATTGATTTTTGCAGCTTCTAAGATGTGGGTGTAGGTGAAAATTGTCTAGTGTGCTAGATTATCATAGTGGTTGTCAAAAATGTCGAGCATTGGTGAGAAATTGCATGTTTTTGGTTCTTTATCCCGCTCTTATGGTGTAGAGCAGTTGCTACGGAACATAATCACTTTTGCAAGACTTCCCTTTTGATGTTAAATACGTTTGTGTGAGGTTATTTCAAATCCTTTTGACATCAAAGTGCTGCCCAGGAAATATCCATTTTAGTTGAATGAAAGTTTCACTTTTATTTTTGCCACAATTAGCAGTGTCTCCCCCTCATTTATTGTATTGAGATCTTATAATGTACATTACAGGTTACCTTCAGGATCAACTAAATGCAAGGAATGAAGAAGTGTGCTATTTAAGTGAGCATGTCCGCAGCCTTGAGTTGAAATTAGTGGACATGGGATATGTACAAGACAAGGTAAGCCAGTTGGAGGAGGAATTGACGAGATCCCATTCTGATCAGTTATTATTGATTGAGGACCTACAGAGCAAAGAAGAAGAGTTGCGAAACTTAGCTTTATGCATAGGGAAACTGGAGGAGTCAATTTCATACTCAGCACTAGAGTCGCAATGTGAAATAGAGAGCTTGAAGCTTGATATTATGACCCTGGAGCAAACCTGTGTTGAAGCTAAGAAAGTTCAGAAAGAAAATGTTCAAGAAAAAGCTACAATGAGTTCATTGATTAAAGAGCTTGAGTTTCAGATTCAAGATGCCCAGGAAATAATTGAACATTTAGAAAAAGAAAATAAAGAGCTAAAGAAGGAGCTGGATACATCTGAAATAAATGCTAGCTTATTTTGTCAAAACATTGAAGAATGGGTGAAAAAGGAGAACAGAACACAGCATGATGTTCAGTCTTTTGTGAGTGAATTAGAGAGAAATCTTAGTATATCAAAAGAAACGAGGTAAGTTACTGTTGTTTTGTTTCAATATAATTAACTGATTATCATATCGGATAATTTATAATCTTTAACCATAAGGAATGGCATTAGGTTGGGCTTAGGGCAAGCCGCCCTACTAATTTTTTGCTTTCTCATCATTGAAGAGTGATAACTTATTATATAGTTGTATAGCTCTCTCTTTCGTATCTGTTAAACAGCAACTAAATTTCACTTTTGAATTCATTCTGATATTTTAATAATGTGTCTGAAGCTCTTACAGAAAAGTCTTTGCTGCACTACTTTCAAGACTGGCATCAGTAGTGGCACCAGATTCAGGTTTGAAGGAGAAAATGGAGAGTATGTCACATCAAATATGTGAATACGAACTTCTTGTGAAGCACCTTAAGGCATGCATTATTGCCATTTGAGGAAGTATAACTAACTTGAACATGTTCTGCAAACTGAAATAAATGAACAAATTTCAAATATCCCTGTATCTCTGAGTTCAGAGATTTTACTCATCATAAACTAGTTGAGATTAACATGTATATGATATGGTTACTAGGAAGACCTGAGAATGGAGAAATTTAAGGCAAAGGAAGAAGCAGAGGACCTAGCACAAGAAATGGCTGAGCTGAGGTACCAAATGACTGGTTTGCTCGAAGAAGAGTGCAAGCGCCGTGCTTGCATTGAACAAGCATCTTTACAGAGAATAGCTGAGTTAGAGGCAAAGGTAATGAATGTTATATTATGCAGTCTGTTCATTACCCAACAAAGAGTTTCACTTAATTCTGAAAAAATTCATTCCTGTTTGCGTGATTAGATTGAAAAAGGACACAACAACAAATATGTTGTTCTTGGCAGACATCTGCATGAAGCGTAGGAAGTGGCTGCATCAGAAACTGCAGATTTTCACTTGTTGGAAATTGTGGTGGAGGTTCGCTCTCATCTCTCTTTCGCATATATTGCTGTTAAACATGTCTTTAATATTCTAGGCCCTAGGACATAAATATTGCTTGTCTAGATATCCCAAGTGCTCATAGGTCTAAGATGCCGTATGCATGTTTCAGCAATAAAAGCACTTTTAATTTATTCTTATTTATTTATTTATTTATTTATTTTTTACTATTTTCTTATGGATTTTCCCACGTGTTCATTTGGCTGCTAGGAGTTTAATGTGGAATATGTAATTTAGCATGTATTTGTTGCTGCATTGCATTTCCTAGATGTTCATGGAGCAAAGTGCTACAAAAGAAAGGCAAAGTGACATGCTGGAATGAGTAACTACAAATGTATGTATCATTTCACAATTCATTATTGTTTTTTTATTTTCTATTTTTTTTAGTTGGTCAAACAGTGCAGCTGCAGCTATCCACAGTTTTCTCCCAGTTTGGTTGGTAATCTGTGTATAAACAAACCTTCAACCCTAATTGTTGGGAGGACAAACTGCTTGTACCATTTTGGCATATTGTTTCTGTTGTTTGAATTTGATTTGAACTGCTGGATTTTAAAACTAATGCTTTTGATGTTGATATTGAGATTGAGATGTAAATGTGGGAAAAGTTGATTGATTGGTTTCTTTATCATGCTAGTTAAGTTAGTTCTGTTTTTTCTTTTTCCTTCTTCCTTCCTTTCTCAAAGTTCCTCTTAATACTCGCTACACACACATTAAAAGTCAAAAAAGAAAAATCTGATATAAAATTAAATTTTTAAACCAACTCACAAATGTTTTCTTCTCCCGTTAAATTAATAGCATCAATTCATTTAAAACTGGTGGTCATAGAAAATTTTATGAATAAATTTTGTCATGAGCAGTTTTTAGTATTGCTTTTGGATAATAAGTTCGTGGTTGTGTTAACTTGCTTGTTTTGTATAGTGTGTTTAAAAACAGAAAATGTTATCCTTAAAATTATAACTAAAGCATAGTTGTTTTTAACCATTTTGAAGGGATATTATTGCATACAGCCCACGAGATTTGTATTTGTATGGATTCAAATTTAATAAGCATCACACATTGTACTACCACACACAAGTTCACAAAGGTATACTAAAATTTTATAATTACATATACAAAATTTTAAAATTATAACTGAGCTTTATTATTTACTTTTGTGGGTTGAAAATTTTAAAATTTAAAATTTTATGATTACATATAGATTTGATGTATTACTGAGTGTTATTATTTACTTTTGTGGGTTGAAATTTTTATTTATTTATTTTTTTATATATCAATAGGAAATGAAAATTTTAAATTTGAAATGAGGATAGGAGTATTTTCATCAAATAGGCTCAAAATCTACTAAAACCCCCAAAAGTCCCCCTTTCTTCTTCACTTAGTTGACTACCCCTCTTCCTTCTTCAATTCCTTCTTTTCTTCTCATCTCCTACCCTCTCAAAATTCATCAAATCCTTTTTATCTTTTCTCAAATTTTTATAAAATTAACTCTCCACATAAAAATTTCTTTACTTATCTATGCATTTTTGTCAAGATCTCTCTCTCTGAAAATCTCAAAGGGGTTTAAACCTTAGAATGGACAAGCTCAATCCAACAATTCTTCACAAGTTTTCACAACTTTCATTGGGTTTTGGTAAGTTTTCTAACCATTCTAAAGTTCTAAATTTTTGTTTATTTAGTTATTTTAGTTTTGAATGTTAAAATGGATATTTTGGTATTATAATTTAGTTTTTAAGGTTTTGGACTTGATTTTGATGTTTTCAGATTGATTATGAGTGGTGTATAAATGAGAAACTTTGCCATTGGATTTAGTTGCTGGAAATCAATCAAATGGCAATAGTTTCCAGTTTTGTGATCATATGGGTTTTTGTTAAACTTGAGTTTAGTTTCGATTTGAAATATATTTTGAAACTTGATTTGGTTTTAGAATGATTTTTTTGTGATGTTTAGAAGTTAGATTTAAAGTTTTGCCACTGCACGGGCAACTTGTAGCTGCAACTTTCAACATGGTGTTTTGCTATTTTGCGAACCGCTTTTGAGCCCCAGAACTACCTTTAAATTGAGTAACTCAGAAACTATTAGAAAATTTAGGAAGTCGAAGTTATTTCTTAAATAGAGCACAATTTGAAATTTTAACTCCCATCTTTTTCAAAATTACTCAAATATTCTTAGAAATTGTTTTTGATTGAAATCATAGTTATTTTTTTATAAATGATTATGCATAGACTCAAACCTTAATGTATATGTTGACATTGTTTCTTATTAAAATCATGGTTATTTTCTATAAATGATTATATATAGACTCAAGCCTTAATGTATATGTTGACTTGAAAACTTATATTCAACATGCATGCATATCCCATATTAGAGTAAATAAACATCTTATTAGAATTGGGATTTTAATATAAATGCATGTATTCTCTAGGCGCCGACACCTTAAAAGAAGACCCAAGTCAGCATGAAGGGAGTATATACCCTCTCTTAAATAGTGAGTGAATAGTGACAATATTTAATTCATTAGGCAACTATTTTTATATTTCATTCTTTTGCTTTAATAAACTAATTTTATATTTCATTCTTTTGAATGTCATTCAAATTGAAACTGTTTAGTTTTAAGTGTAATCAATGTATTGAAATTAATTGACTATGTGTTTTGTATTTGTGTGTGATATTGTTAGCAAATTGAAATATTTGCTTTAGATATGTAAGAGCCTTACAGACTCCTCTTGTGTGATGCTTGAAGGTAATGAACGCAACAACCCGAGACGATTGTTGCGTGACAACCCGAGGTGTGACAATTTGTATACTCAAAATAGAATACTAATTGGTTAAAACAAATAAATATATGAATTATTGTCGACCAAAATTAAAATTAAAATATTACAAAAAACATGAGCTAAAAATATTTTATTTCAAATAATTATACGTGAATTATTTAATAATATACTAGTTTGCATTGATTTACATACAAAATATTTAACGCATTTTACAATTAAAAGTTATATTTATAATATAATTTATAAAATATATTGTACAAAACTTATTTATCTGTGTAGATAAAATTTTGAAGGTCGTTTGATAAACTAAAATAATTTTGTCATTTAGATATTTAATAAAAATTTATAATTTTTAACATTTTAGGATTAAGTTTAAAAAATTATTAAAAATTAAAAATTTAATATTTTTTAAAGAATAAAATTCATCGTAATGCTATAAATGTCTAGTTTTATCACATAAATCATGTTCGCCAAATTTGTAACAAATTATTTAGAAAATTTGTGGAGTGGTCTACCATCATACATCAACTCATAAAATTCTCTTTCTTCTATTCATTCCCCCTAAAATTCTCTTTTTTATGTTCATATTTCACAAACAATAACCATTAATTCAGTGTTACTAGAAATTCATGTCTAAAAACCTTAAATCAGGCATAGAGTCTTCTAATTATCATCATTAGCATAAAAATAAGGAGAAATCTTAGATTCATCTTTAATATCCAAATATTTTTGTATAAAATCCCTTACCACTTTTGAACAAAAGTGTCTTATTAAAAGAATCCTGTTCGTAAAAATATAATCTATTTATACTTTAGAAACTTTTTGTTTTATGGATTAGACAAACCTAATAATGAATAAACCCTTCTTAAGACTTCCTAAATTATAAATACTTTATAAAATAATAAAATTTTATTTTATGAGTCTTTGTTACTAAATGGTCTGACTCAACATAATAACCCATAACTATTTCTTCCACAAATATCACAAATTTTATATTTAGTCCTAAAAATAAATTCTGAATGATAATCTTAAATCAATCCCTAATATTTTATATCCTCAACTCATAAAGCAAATTAACAGGACCCACTACACTGCTGCCACATTGACCATGATCTCAGTCGGGTATGGCCTTTTTCTTTTATCAAGTTAAACAATTAATTACAGAGCTTGAATAATGTATTGGGTTGTAATATATCTTTTTACTGAATACCAGTTTGACAGTGTTCACACATATCTACCACTACCAATTTATCTAGTTTGTTGCTTCTACAACCTGATTTTGTGGCTGGGGACAATCAATGACAAATACGGCCACCAAACCATCCACCTGCAGCACTACTGCCTGCCATTTACTTTGGTCATGGGTTGATATGCCATTTAGGGTCTGTTTCGTATTGAGATGGTTTTACTTGACTTGGAAAGCAAAGCTAAAAATGTGTTTGGTATTGCCAACCGCGGCTTAAAATCCACCACATCTGGTCCATGCATACATGAACATTCTTTATCAAAACAATACACCGTAATCTACACTACACCCTATCTTTCAATACCAACACCAATAGTTACAGAAGTTGGTGATCATCCAAGTTCATGGCTTGAATCTTTGTATGTGCTCTTATTATGTGCATAATGCTTGTTGAGCTTCAGTTACATGTCTTATGTTACACTGACAATACAATTTGCATGACTCAGAAGGGTAACCAAGCTTAGATGTGAATTACTAAATTGTGTTGCTGATTGAAAATGTATAGACATATACCTGAAAAAATTATTTCCTAGTTGTGTATCCTTTTTCCTTGACCTAGGAAAATTTTGCTTTCAATTTTTTTGCTTTGGAATCCTCTGACTGACACTAGTGCTACAACTTCTTGTACATTTTGTATCTGATACTGTAGATTATCTATAAAATACTAGCATAATTTGTGGGATGGCGATATTGATAACAGGGTGAGAAGCTTTTGATATGGTTGGATCGTACAAATATGGCTGTTGATATGGTTTCCAAACTCGACAGGTTTGCTGTTGGCTAATAGTCTGATTGATTAGTATACAATTCTATACGTGCAATCTAATTGAATGATGTATCGAATTATTTAGGGTCAGAACAAAAATATGGATCTCATCTGAGACGACGTCGATGTGCTGGATATCCGTATACCATGTGCAAATCAACTTGGTCTGCGGCTGCTTGGCAAGTAGAACTTCTTTTTCAGCTTTGAAACTCAGTGAGACAGAATCTCTTTCATGTATTTGGATTTTTATTCAAGTAAATTATGATTCCTACTAGAAGTATTGGAATTCTTGTTTTTTCTATGAATGATCTATGAATTAATGAGCCAGAATCTGGGTTAACAAAAACTGATCAAATTTCAAGTTATCTTCCATTCAGTTTCAGCTGACACAACAGGCAGTTTCTAATCTATAACCACAGAAAAGAACCAACATCATGTCTTAAAATTAAAGAGTAATTGAATCAAAGATTCTTTTATTGCTTTTCGTTTTGTTCATCCAATACTTAAAAGAACAACAAAGTAAAAATAACCTAACTGTTTCAACACTATTTTTGGCTCTGGATGCAAATCTCGTAAAACCCCCGTTTTGAAATTAAGAAAGAAACAGTAAGAATGAAAACCGCTCCTTTGCTCCTTGAATACAAAACCCTGAAATCAATAACCTCCAGAAATGAAAAATTTACCTTAACTTAATTATTGAGAGTGGCATTCTCCAGCTCCATGATGCTCTTCACTTTGGGGGCGTACAGAGAGTATACAACGGCTTGTCGTTTAGCTGTAGCTAACTGATTTTTCCCCTCCAAATAAGCAGATGAGATGGATTCTGGGTCGGTTAGCTTCTGGTTTTGACGGAATCCGTCGACGGTGCGGCGCTTCGCGTACTCTCTTATGTTGTAGTCGCGAAATTCACGCGCCGCGCGTATTAGAGACCGATATAGCCCTAGAATCTCCGCTCTTGCAGGCACTACTATCCCTGGAGACACCATCTCGTTATCACTTCTGAATTGCACTGCGAAAGAGACAATTTATGGCGACTGTGAAGCACACCGTTTTCGTTCTGGAGAATGGTGAAGCACCAAGAAGAAGTCGGCTACAATTCCAATCCCTCCACCATGCGGTGCGTTGGCTCAACGCGTCTTTGTATAGCTGTCTTGTGCCCTGGGCCCCTGCGAAATATGTATATACAGTGGCCTCATATACATCTATTTCAAAACTAAATTTCGTTCAAGTCCCTTAAATATATCTAATTACAAATAAATACATTTCCGAGATAACCTAGGCAGACTTATGCAGAGCAGGAACCATTGCCATTGAGTACTTTTGTTTAATAAGAGTAAATCCAGGCTCTGAAAATGTCGTATCAATGGACACTAGCTGTGATCTGCATGTTATCTCTGCTACTCACCGCCGCTCACTCCAAAACCCTAAAGAGAGATGGTAATTACCTTTCCCTATAGATCTGTCACTCCAATTCTATTTCTAATTCTCCGTTTGGATCCTGAGAAAGTATATGTCAGTTTTTTTTGTATTGTTAAGTTCGAAACAACTACTCGAGATTTCATTGCGTGTTCGTTACCTCTCCAGTTAACTCACAAATATAATTTGATCTTGCCACGTTAGCATCAGAAAAGTGTTGGGCACGCCAGTAGTCAGAGCTAATTTTGAAGATCTTATCGATTAATTTTGTATTGAATCTTCCATTAGCCGAGATCTAGGAGGTGGTTGTGAATAATGGGGTGGAATTCTTGAACTGATTAAATTCAAGTTATGACACTTGTTATTGATTATTGGGTGCAGTGAAAGCTTTAAATGAGATTAAAGCGTCGCTTGGGTGGAGGGTGGTCTATGCATGGATAGGAGATGATCCCTGTGGAGATGGGGGTTTACCACCGTGGTCCGGCGTCACTTGCTTCAATCAGGGAGATTACAGGGTTGTCACAGAACTGTAAGTAAATTATTTGTAAACACTTGCTACTTCAATAAAAATAAGTCTAAAGAACAATTTGTAGATATTATTTAAGGTAGAAAGGGAGTTGAGAGGCATCTATTTATTGTTGCAATGTCTTAGTGGTAGACAACAGTTTTTAGAATTCATTTTGGAAGTATATCAGCTAAGAATGATCAGGGAAAGATCCTTTATTTAACTAAGAATGATTTGTTGCATTTTCTGCACTAAAATACCTATAACAAAATTATATCTGATTTTGGTGGTAAACATGACATGCTATGACTGTTGTTCTGAAGTGATTTAGTTATTGAATTGATATAGTACAAATTTTGAGGTAGAATGAAAATCGATCTTGGCCTCTATGGCCTTTATTCTTGCAGGGAAGTTTATGCAGTATCAATTGTTGGCCCCTTTCCAATTGCTGTTACCAATTTGTTGGATTTAACAAGACTGTAAGTTTTTTTTTCTTATTTCGCATTGATCTGTTGTTTTCCTTTCTGTTTTTCAAGATTTGTAAGCTCTGCTATGTGTTGCATTTCATTCATTTGTTCTCTTGTACTGTGTTCCTGAGGATTTCATATAATTGCATTGGAAGGGGTTCAGAAGAACATTCATCCTTGTTAAGCATAGAAGCTGTTGCATGCACATGTATATCTGATCCCCACTGTTATTGGTGACCACTCCTGATCTGTGGTCAAATAGATGATGCCAACTATTTTTAAGCTGATTGATCAGATTCAACTTGGCAAATTTATCTGCCCATATTTTTCTCTTTGCATAAGGAAGAGTATAATTTGAAGTCATAGTTCATCGATTTAATGTTATGTAATGAAGTATATATGTTCTCTTTACACAAAGAAGAGAATACTATTTCAGGTCATACTTCGATCTAATGTTTTGTGTTGATTTATCTATAAGTTTGATCACATGTCTTTATTGCAACCTTGTAGGTTAAGTAATCGAACAATTGAATGCCCAAGTTGACAGTAAAAGAAATGGAACATTTTCTGTTCATATACAAGCATCACACATTATTTCTAGTTGTTCCCTGTTGTTAATAGGATGCACATATTATGGTACTAATAGCTAAACATATGTTTGCTGGTTCTCTTCAACCTTAAAGTAATTCCCATGTAAGGCAGAGGATAGACTTTTACATTATTTGGAGAACCTTGCCCTGTTGTTGTAAAAATGAAGTTCATTTTTTTGACAAACAAATAAATTACTATGCCAATCTCTTGTAGAAGATATTTTACCCTGTGAATTGATTCATAATTTTTTCTTTCCAACAACATACCCCACCCCTCCACCCCCCCTTTTTTTTTGGTTCTATTCATCACATATTTATTATTTTGATTTAGAATTCCTACCATAGAATATCATAGTCTATAAGGACAAAAATCAATTTTCTTGCTAGAATTTGATTATATAAGATGCATATAAAAAAGAAGAAAAAGGATATACAATGAATTAGTAGGATCTGGAAATAGAAAAAATGGAAATAGAATTACCTGAAACCTAACGAGGGATTAAGCTTGTTTATTTTACTTAATTTTCATTGATTGAATAAACCCAAGAATTCATACTAGTTTTTTTCAAGATTTATTCTTTCAACTGCATTTCCTTTCTATCTATTTGTATCTATGTTTATTAAAAGGTGTTAATGTTACAGGGATCTTCATAACAACAAGTTGACTGGGCCAATTCCTCCTCAAATTGGAAGGCTGAAACGGCTGAGGATATTGTATGTTTTTTTATTCACTTGTAACCTGTTGTGTTGTCAAAGTATTCATACCAGTTTAATTCTTTTTCATTATTAGTATTTATATTTAACTCATTTCCTAAAGTGCTACTGAGTTTTTTCAATCTCTTTCTTATATTTGCTGAACTGGAATATATCTTATGCTTTATTTGTTTAGGCATACAACAGTACAATTCTTTGGTGTTGACTGAATCTATTTAATTTTTAAACCCGGATTGTGGGTTAATTCTAAAAGGCAGAAACATTAATGACTTGATTTTTCTAACTTGCACATTTTCCGTATTAAACTGCTGATTTGATGTTGTGCATTGTCAACCAGTAGATGTCTTGGCCTGTGTACAATAATTAATGTGATTGAAGGCTGACCATGAATGAACATCATTGGAAATGTTTTGGTTATTAGAAAACTTAAAATTAAAAAATTAAAAAAAGAAGAAGAAGAAGAAGATGATGATCTTCAGACATATGAGATTCCAGGTTCATTATAAGTATGGTGATATGTTTGCATTATTTCATGGTATACTTAAATGTTTTTGCTTTGGAGAATCTCAAAGCCGTGTTGTTTGTTGTGTAACTTGTGTCCTATTGTTATCATGGTGACAATACTTTTCTTGTTTGCTATCTTTGGTGTGTGCCTTCTAGAAATTTGAGGTGGAATAAACTACAAGATGTCATTCCTGCAGAGATTGGTGAGCTAAAAAAATTGACACATCTGTGAGTAATTTGTATTTCATGGGGTTTTAAGAATACATTGTATAGCAACATTTTTATGTAATCTGGGAGTTTTTTCCATTTCTTTTAACACACATCTTAGGTCTCTGAGCTTCAATAATTTTAAGGGTGAAATTCCCAAGGAGCTTGCTAATCTACCAGAGCTTCGCTACCTCTACCTTCAAGAAAACCGTTTAACTGGGCGTATTCCACCGGAATTAGGGACCTTGTCAAATCTTCGGCATTTGTAATATTCCACCTTCTCTTTGCTGTTGTTCTCTATAAGAATATCTGTTTTGTATCTCATTCTTTTTTCCTCATTTCATTTATTAGCAGGCCTATTTTCCAGCTACTTCCATTTCTTTTGCTTATTGTGAAAGTTTACATGCTGTATTTTCTCAGGGATGTTGGTAACAATCATTTGGTGGGTACCATTAGGGAACTCATCAGATTTGAAGGAAGCTTTCCGGTGCTGCGTAACCTGTAAGATGTGTGATTGTGGCACAATGATATGTGCTTTTGTTTAGAAGTTGTTTCTGACTGCTGTGGTTGTTTTTGATGTGTAGGTACTTGAATAATAACTATTTGACTGGAGGAGTTCCTGCACAGTTGGCAAACTTGACTAACCTGGAAATCCTGTAAGTTTTACTATTCTATGTAAGCTGAAATTTAGAATATCCTTTGTTTAGCTTGGATTTATCAATTTCAGTATCATGGAATTTGTTGAAGTTATCACTGTTTTTGTGTAGGTATTTATCGTACAACAAAATGTCTGGAACAATACCATCAGCGCTAGCCCATATTCCCAAATTGATATACCTGTGAGTTTCCTTATCTGGATATTGAATTGCAGTTTGTTTAATAACTTTGGACTTTTTGCTGCATTTTCTTCATTTTTTTTCTTTTGGGTCAATTTCTTTTCATGATTATAGCCTTTTATTGCCGCAGTCATCCATTATGTACAATTTTGTTGGAGACTAGGTTTGGTTTATTTTAATTTTACCTTAAAAGAAACTCCTCTTGAGGTTTCTGTCCATGTGGCATTTTCTGGAATGAGGAATTTCCTCTTCTTTTTCTTTCGTCTTTCTTCTTCTTCTTCTTTTCCTCTGCTCTTGTTGCCTTCTATTGGAAATAAGTTTATTAAATTTAGGTTGATACAATATCCCTGTATTATTAAGTAATTGTTTTTTTCTTGAATAATAATGATTTCAGGTACTTGGATCATAACCAATTTTCGGGGAGGATCCCTGATGCATTCTATAGGCATCCTTTCTTGAAAGAAATGTGAGTAACATTTTTCACGTTAAATACAGGGAAAAGAAGCTCTGTAAATACTTGATTATTTGGATAATATGAATATGCTCTTAGCTTAGCTTTGTTGGGTGGTTGCAGGTATATTGAAGGGAACGCTTTCCGGCCAGGTGTAAACCCCATTGGTATCCACAAGGTTCTCGAACTTTCCGACACAGAATTTCTTGTTTAGTGAAAAATGATGCCACCTCTCTGTCATGGTTGTATGCTAAAAAATTGTTTCAATCCCCTTGTGTCTTCAAAGGAAGTTTGGAGCTAGATTATATTTATAATTAATTTTTTCTAAGAGAGTAGGTGTTTTGATTTAGCGAACATTTTGCTATTTTCATGTTTGATTTAGCAAATATTTTGCTATTACGGTATCATATACATGCATCATTTACTATTAAATGAATTGTTTTGTACCAGAGATGCTGTCTTTGTATTGTAAGTTGTTAATAACCCGAGTGTTTAAATTTCAAACTCATTTGAAGATTATAGTGAATAAATTATTGCAATGATATAGCTAGCATTTTCCGTGATGGCAGCGATATTATACCTGTTAATTACTATGCATGCTATGCTAATTGCAACTGCATTTGGGTCACCAAATTTCTTTTTCCATCGAGAAAGCAAAATCTCCATGTGGGGGGGATCCTTCTTTGATCTAGAGCTAGAAAGAGTTTGATATGATTGATTCCTTATAAAATGCAATCCGATAACTGTAGAAACAAATGTATTTACTTATGCTTCATTTTATAGTGACTTATTCAATATTTAGTTTACATAGGATTTTAGAGATGCCTGATTCACCCTTAAAGGGAACTTTGCATACGTCCGAAGTAAACGATTCAGTTGCAATTGGAATGTGAAGGTGAAGCTTATAATCAACAAATACATAAGCAAATGACAGCTTATTTATTACCCCACCCAAAGAATACTATTATTTATTATAGTTATAGTAGTACATGCAATTGCTTAGGATTATTTTAACAATACGCTTACAATACAATATTGCAACTCATTGACTTACGATTGCTATTACAGTTACACAACTCAAACACATGCCCTTAATGTTTTTAAAAACGTCACTTTCTTACACAAGCTGGAGCATCAAAGTTGGGCAATACTATGAATGCCATTGATAAAGGAGCAATAGTTACCGGAGAATTCAGATTTACATGGACGGGATTCAAGCTTGGAATGACTTTATCTTCTGTCAGCTCTATTGGAATCCCATTTAGAACCATTGTCTGGCTTTGCAGATACCCATCTTTGGGAGTTAAATGGTATTCCTCTCGAGTTAAATTTTCATCTGATGCTTTTCCTCCTACCCAAGATACTGTTTTCTTAAATCCACGGGTGACAGAATTTTCTCTATTGATGTCTTTTCCCTTCACAAGCAATTTCATGTTCTCACTGTTTTGAACACTGATTACATAATCAGTCTCATTGCCTAAATTGATTAGGAGTAATGTTATTCCCTCCTGTAACAAAATATTACAAGAGTCAACAAGCAGCTAAATATGACCAATAAAAAAAAGTTAAAAACCTCTCACTAGCAAAAGATATGGTGTTCATAAGAAAGTGCCGGGAAGCATGAGTTATCAATCTCTTAAGGCACTAACAGCACAGTAAATTAGAATGGAATACAATATATTCTTAATTAAGCCTGTCTGCAAAGCACATTTGTTTTTTCAATTTCATATACTATTGCTGAACAAATTGAGAGCAGACGATAATTGGTCCTAGACTAAGTATAATTTAAAAAGTCAGATGAAAAGAAGAAACAAACCAAATGCGGCAATCCAAGATTCAACCAAGGGAAATTTGACTCATGAGTTGTGTTGACTGGTCAACAAGCAGTTGGATTGGTTATCAGTATGATGGTCGTCAATATCTATCTAATTAGGTAATCAACTATCACTGTTGCCTACATTAGATTGCATCATCCCTTAAATAATGAATAATCTGGAGTGAAATCAAAGAAAGAAGACCCTTACTCTGCCTTTTGAACAATGGGCATAAGAGCGGAGAAATGAAGGTGCATAACTAGCAACAGATAGAACACGTTTGCCCATTAGTCGATGCCACAGAAGTGCACTGTTTCATAATCATATATTCAACGAAAGAAAGAATTCCGAATTAGATAAGTCTAGCACATATAGCATAAAAACTACTGTAATAATGCTCAAAAACTTAGGGGTAGGGGGAAATTTAAGGGTTCTAAATATATTAATTTCATGTCTTGCCTATAATAATCAGGGCGGGGAACAAATGTGATTGTGTTGAGGAGACCATAGTTCCCACCAATCAAAGTCTGCCTACAATATACTTTGGTATTGTACTTGGATGCCAGTCCAAGCTGATCTAAGTACCTAAGATAATAAGTAAATGAAACAATAAATAATTGTCTTAAATGATTAGCTCAAAAAGTAAATTTATCTTTTTGTATGATAACAAACAGAAACAAATAATATTTGTAAGGAATATATACAAACAAGGTTATTGGAAAGAAAGTATTACCAAAAACTGTTCACAAATGTGTTAGAAACATCATGACCACCACTATTGTAGGCCCCACCAGATTCTCCAATCCATACAGAAGCCCAGGGACCATGCTTTTCAATAGTTTGTTTAAGATTGCTAAATGTTTCTGCTACTTTGCTCAAGCGATGCGGGTCCAGAATCCTACTCACAAGGTTGGGATCATTACCTGAAACAGAGAGGATTTTTTAAAATAACAAGGGAAGATTTGGATCCTTCAATAAGAAAAGACAAGATAACTAGAGGTTGAAAGCCCTATCCGTGCATAGGATATGATGGGAATTTTGTTTCCAAATTTTGCATGTATGATTAAGTATAGATAAGATAAGAAACATAGAACACAAAAGACCAAAAAGAAGAAAAGAACAGTTTTTTTTTATTTCATGTTTGCAATTAGGAACTGACTTCTATGACAGCGCCTATCATCAGAGAGCAGCAAGACATTTTGACAGCTCACCATCTTAGAATCTACACATGGGATAATAGCAAAAAGGTCTAAAACAAAATATTTGCATGCCCTTGATATTCCTTAGTAGTGATGCCAGAAATTTATTTCAAATGAAAAAGCAAGACCTGATGATTTAAAGTTTCATACAAAATGAATAAGTGCAGGGGAAAGGAAGTGTAATGGTTCCAAAAGTTCAGATTTCATTACTATATCATATCAACAAAGGGCTTTTGGTTCCATTAATTGCTCATGTCACCACTGAATGCAGGATTGTGTTTCATGTCAGGTGGCATGAAACACAAACAATCCTGCATTCAGTTCTTTTCTTCTAACGATGATATGAAACAATGTAAATGCAAGGAAGACTACAGAATAACCTCACTAAGTTGATTGTTTTTACTCTAACAAAATAAACTTTTTTTAGCATATTTATTTTTTATTAATTAACTCATAACATCCTGACAAATGGGCATGGATCAAACACTGTCATTGTAAGTACAATGATAATCATGAATGTAGCTGTTAAGAAAAACAGTAATAATACTAATAATGACGAGGATAATAATAGTAATAATTCACTACCAAACTGACTGACCTGGACCCAAATTGTATATATGATGAGTCACGGCATTGACCACATTTGAACCTGAGACCTGAAGAAGCTTAGTGTACCACTCTTGGTTAAAGAATCCACCAGGGGCAACAACTGTTGGCTTTGAGGGCGAGCCTTTGTATAAATTGTTGATGATGTTGTTAAGGTTGATCAAGTCTTTCCCATATAGTTCAGCATCAACCCTTGCATCAATGCCCTTTCCACTCAACTCATTACCTAGAATAACAAGTAAGAATAGAAATAAGGCAAGAGAGAAAAGAGGCAAAAGAAGGAAAGGTTAAAAGCCAGTGCTTTGTCTAATCTTCAATGTTTTATACCAAATTCCCATGAATCTATTTTGTATCCCTTTGAAATGGTATACTTCATTAAATCATGAGCATTGCTTGAATCCCAAGCTCCTCCCCAAACTTCATGCTTGATGAGGTGCCTCCCATGGAGTGCGTTCAAGCCAAATGTTACTATGGCCCTGAAAATGTAAGATAAAGTGATAATCACAACAGAAGCACTTTGGGTACAAACTTGAAAAGTTACTATAGCCCTAAAAATAAAAACTGGGATATTATAGAGAAAAAAGGATAAAAAAATAATGCTATTCATAAAAACTTATAGTGACAATCTTTAAAACAGAATTGAATGTATCATATGGAGAAATTTGGACAACAGGCTTTCACCATCCAACCCAGCACCACTAGATTTCTTTAAAAGGGCTTCAGTAAGAAGAGATTGGAAAGCAGGTATTATAGGAGTTCAAATGGAGGCAAATATGGCAATGGATATTTGAATTAAGTTGAGAAACTCAAGGGAGAAGGCTTTTTATATTATCTGAATATTTTAGCAGTTATTATTTGGGTTTCACGAAATGATTTTATTGTAAGCAAGACAAACTCTACTCTGCCAACAACAGGACACTTCTCTTTCACATCTAATGTTAGAGTAAACTACATGTGTGTATGTGCATGTGTATAATCCTTGGGCTCTATCAAGTTTAGTAAATGATGTCAACCATCTTGGCTCATGAATATAAGAGATTTGTACAAGGATTTGGATCTCCTCTTTTTACTCCTTGGTTTTCAATCAAATGATGACATGTGATTTTTTTACTCCTTGGTTTTCAATCAAATAATGACATATGATATACTTAATAATGAACAGTTTAAATTGTATTTTAACAAAATATATAAATTAATTTTATATTTTATGATAAAAATTAAAAGTTTGAGGCACAATTTAAACTGTTCATTATTAAGTGTGCTATATATCATCATCTTATTAAGCCAAGGAGGGGAAAAGACTAGGAAGGAACTCAAATCCTTAGCACAACTGGCATTTGATAATTAACAAAATATCAAACAACTTACCCTGTTCTATTAAATAATTGGTTCAGCTCATCCCACCTAGCCATATGCAAACATCCCTTTGAAAATCCAAATAAACCACCTTTCATCTTTCTGAATGGATGGCAAGGAGCATTCAGATTTCCAACATCATACCGCACTTGGTCTTGCAATGAACCTCCAACTCTTATCCTCAAGCTCTTAAAAGCTATCATTCCACCAATATTGAAAGGGTTGGATAAAATTTTGACATCTAAGTAAACTTAAATATACTAGATAACCATAAGAACAACAATTTTTCCAAATAAAACAAATGTACCTTGGATAGTTTTGGAAAGTAAAGGATGAGACAAATCCTGAAAAAACCAAAATGTTTGGCTATTATCCCCAAAATCTTAAGAAAGATTGCAGATTAAATTTTAAGAATATTCGGTCACTTAAAAATTAATGATTTACAAAACCTCACCAAATTGACAACAGATGAATTCCCCCATGGGCATTGATTGTAGTTACACTTATCATGCGGCCACCAATCCACAGTAGCGCAGATAAAATTTTCATCATTTGTAGCGACTGTTCTAGTCCCATCCACTAAAATGGTAGTAAATTTAACTTTTTCAGCCAAAATCCCACGTAGAGAAGCCAGAAAGAGAAACAAGAAGAGGAAGGTTCCCATTGGTAAGTTTATCAAGACAATCTCACCACCAATTTAAGGTATAATGAACTGCAACAAAATGACAAAATCAAATTAGTAGCATTTCTTTAAAGCGCAAATGCTCCTCTACAATTATTCCATATTTCTCAAGGGTAAAAGAATGACACAAATGTTTTTGACAAAACTGGGTTGAAAACAGACATGAAGTCTGCGAATTGCAACAAACCATGTGTCCCTTATCAGCACAAACTATGTTTCACCTTTTCAGCATACTAAAAACATGAAAACAGCCAAAAATCAACGCCAAGTTCAAAGAAAATTAGAGCAAGTATGACACAATATAAGCATAAACTAAAAAATAGATAAGGGTTACAAGTCCATTTTTGATATAAAAAAAAAGGACACATGCTAGAAATAATTTTTCTTCTATTATGACAGTGAGTGCTGGTTGAAAAGGATAATAACTGTCCTAAAAATTGTTAAAGTACAGGTTTTGAAGGAAATATCATGTTCATTGATCTAAAATAGACTTCAAGAATACAGAAACGGAGAAATGGAAGAGGACATTTTGGTTAAACGATGTAATAGAAGAAAAGATGATATGTTTGAAATGGTGCAAGTACCAGAAGCAAAAGCAAGGTAACCGAGAAAGATGGTGAAATCGTTAGAACTTCAAAGAGAAAGGGAATGGAACATACCAAACTGGATCTCAAGGATGAAATATAGCATTAACATACAGAAAAACCGAAAAGTGAAGTGAACTGAGGATAAATTTTCTTTAACCAAAGCTGTGTGTTACAGGTCAAGTCGTTTCTCCATAATATAGATGTTTGAAAGTCAACAAAGACCAAGAATCAAGGAGCTGTAATCCCAAAACATACAATCACAATGAACTGGGGAGAAAATATGGGAAATGGCTGTATGGTCAAATATAAACACAACAGGTTTACGGTTACTACTGAATATTGATATACACTTAGCTAAAGATGGAATGTGACGACCATCTCACGAACAAGTTCCCGTTTCTGAAACAAGAAAATTGATCCGATGCTTCTCTTTCGCGTGTGTTAGAAACCATCCAGTCCAACTATCAGTGCTCAGTATTAGATTAAAGCCACACAAATTCAGTGCAAGAAAACCAAAATAACTGACTAATTATAAAACAAACCTCAAAATGTAAGATTTGATACCTTTGTACTAAAATAAATATTAAAGCTGAAACCCAAAAACAAACTTATCTATAAATAAAAATAAAAAATAAGAATAAAAACACATAAGCAATCAAAACTAAAGCTGTGCAAGTATAATTTGATAAAAATAACTCTAAGCCAGATGAGACGAGAGCTAACCTCAAATAGCAAGAAAATCCAACATTACCACTAGCGGTGTTGGAGCCAAGTGCCACACGAAGTTTCCTCGAGCAAAGGAAAACCAATAATGTAGATTTTAAGGGAAAAGGGGGGACCCCTTTTTCGGTTCTTATCTTTGTATTTAATATAAAGACACTTGTGTTGCCATCCAATCCCATCAATGAAAAGACTGACACAGAGTCATGTTTATTGAAATGGGTTTGTCCCAGATTTGAACTTAGAAAGTAATCTCGCTCTAGCTCCAGCGAAAGCATCAAATAACTTTTTGTGTACCGGGTTAGTTGAGTATTTTGCACATTATTTGTGAGAAAAAATCACACAGTGAAGTAAGTACCTTTCTTGCTCATAAAACAAATAAATAAGGTAGCATTAGTTTGCCGAGAATCCATTCCAAGCTGGCTTTAACTGGAAGTTATGAAGCTCTACTTGTAATATAACCAGTGAGTGAGCAAGTTCAATGAACGGCATTCGATTCTATCTATCCCGTAAAAAGAATTCCTTACCGACAATACCTTGTTAAGTTTACCGTTGTCACGGATTCGTATTCTAGAAACGTATGATCATGCCACCAGTTGGCTTGATTATTGCACTGACCCCTGAAATTTGGTTAAATTTCACTTTAGCCCCTGAAATTTTAAATAATAAAACTTTAGTCGCCTAATTTGATTTTGCCAAATAAAAACACCCTTTGATGTTTCATGCATGTCTCCCTTTAATCCTTTTTAAAAAAATTTATTATATAAATAGTTATTAGCAATTAATTTTAAGTATTTGTTAATGAGTTTTGTGAATCTTAAAAATTTTATTCAATTTAATCTCGAATTAGGTTCTGACCCAAACCTTATTATTTTTAGAAATATTAGAATTCAAGTAACTAAATTTGAAATCAATCGAAAATGAGTTTTATTATAAATAAAAAATAAATCAACCAAATTAATCATATCAATTTTCCTTGTTTATTATTACCGTTATCAAATATAAAATTGTTAAGTACTCTTGATAGTACATTCTTTCTATTAATAAAAAATGGAGGTTCGAGTAATCAACATTATTTAGAGGGAGAGTAACGAGTTGTTGAATTAAAAATGAATAAGTGGGCCTGCGAGCAAATAATAATAAATTTATGGATCGAAAGAGCCTAGAAATAAAACTCGCGGCACCACTTGAATGCGAAAGCTAACTACAACGGACACGTCTCTCGTTCCCACCAAACTTCACGCAAACTCTTCTTCATGTTTTAGCAATCCACCCCCACCCCCACCCCCACCCCCACGCCCAACCCAACCCAACCCAACCCAACCCAAACCAATCCAATCCAAACCAAACCAAACCAGATCTGCCTTTTACTTGGCAACTTACTTTTTCTTTGCTTTTGACCCATCCATTCCTCTCTGAAATTTTTTATTTTCTTTTTAGGAATCCGGATCTTTAAAATTATTCACATTAATAAATATATTAAATACCTGCAAGTTATTTTGATTACAAATTGTATAAATTGATAAAATGTCCAAATTATTATTATTTTTTTTAAACAATACACTGAATTTGGTCGCCGGCTTGGGGATACATCTGTTATTGGAAAGAGAAAGGGAGGACAAATCAGTAAATATTTACTTCTCTTCTGGCATGTGATTTCGACTTCTTCTCCTTCGTTTCCCACTATAAAATCCTCTCCTTCCAATTCCCTCCTCTTTGTCTTCTTTCCCGAATTAAATAATATTAAAAAGAAAAAACCCTAAAAAAGCAATTCTATAAATTCTTTCTTCGTATCGTCTCCGTTCAATTCCCTTGTAATTCCATTTCCCTGCAAATCAATTTTCCATTTTCGTCTCTCTTTTTCGTTTGAGTTTAGCTCCGTTTACTCTAATCAAATTCCATTTCCTCATTTCCCAAAAATTTCTTTCTTTTATTTATTTTGTTTACTTAATTTCATTGATTTTTTTCATCGTCCTGATCATTTATGATTGATAAGTAATTTTTGATGAATGAAGCAGAGAAATAGAGATACCTCGCTGTTGCGAATTTAGGGTTTATAATGATTAATTTGATGGTTTCGTTATTATAAATTAGCTTTTGATTTTTCCATTGAGAGGAAATTCGATGGACAACAGTGGAGGAGGGGCAATAGATGATCATGGCTCAGGATGGCTTGAAGTGAAAAAGGTGTCAACTTTTTGTAATTTCATTTGATACCCGTCTCTACATTTTTCATTATTTGTGACGATTAATATTAATTTCTATTTACTCGGCTTCGTTTCTAGGAAAGCTAAATAAAAGTTGAAAATGATGAAAATTTTTGGTCTTCTGAATTCAGCTTGCTTCTCTTCTTAAATTTAAACTGTAGTACTGAGCTTATTTAAGCTACAGTTCCTTTGCCTTTTTCCTTCTATGCATTTCCAGGGACCAAAGACCGTTAGAATACCCTGGATTCAAAATTATATTTTTATTAAGTCCAGATTCTTATGTTGTTACAGATTCTTAACATTTTTCTAATGTATGGGTCAATTGATGTAAATTAGAGTGTGAGCAAGTAAGGAAATTAAATTGCTTTTGAGCTATGAAATCTGACTGTAAAAGTCGTTAGGATGCCTTTCTAATGTTGGTTGTTAATTTTCCCCAGCTGGGGTTTTTTTATTTTTTATTTTTATTTCTTTTAAGGTATGCGTCTATGATGCTTCATTATCATATTTTCTGACATTAGTGGACTTTTTATAAAAGCCTTGTGCACTGAAATGTTTCCCAGGAAATATACATAAAAACAAATAGGTTAAGTCCTTACCAATAAATTTGGGTTTGGTTGTGATCCTTTTGTTAAGAAGTACATATTTAACTTGTTACATAAGAAGTTCGGTAACACTATTGCCTCATCAGTGATTGTTTGCATTTGGGCCTAGAATGACCTTGTAAACCATGATGTTCTTCATTGCTGTATCAACTTTAGGATTTTGTTGATAGGGAATTCTAGTCATGACACATTGATGTTACTGGCTATATTGGGCTTTGTTTCTGTATTTATATCTGTTTGAAGTCCTTCAAGCAGGTGCATCATGTATGCATTCATTAAATTAGGGAGTTGCATTGAACATTTTGCTGCTTGACAAGTGACGGCTTCATTGTTTCATCCAAAAGTAATCCATACAAGAGTCGATGGCATGTATTAATTTTATATTTTTCTTTTATTTTCCAGAAACATAGAGGTAGCTCAAAGTTTTCTCTTCAAAGTTGGGTTGGGAGCTTTTCAGGAAAAAATGCTTCTAATTTTCAGCCTACTCAGCTATCGATGAATAACAGAAGTAGAAATTCAGACAGTAAACGCAGATTACAAGTTTCTGAGGCAAGGGGAAGTTTTGATATACATGGCTTGAATGCTGCTGAAAATTCTACTCCAATGTTAAAGGAAGATAAAAAGGGTGTAAATAATTTTGATAGCGCTGTGGTTAAACAAGAGAGTGAATCTTCTAAGTTGCCTCCATTATTTGTTTCAAATTGCAATGCTGGAAGTGGAGATGTGCAGAAAATTGCACTGAAGGATAAGCCTGATGGAGTTCAGAAAATTAAGTGGGGTGATCTAGAGGATGATGTTCTGGAGCTGCATCGTGAGAACAGTGTTGGATCCGAAATAAAGTTTGGTGCTATTGGATACAATAATTTGGTGGCTTGTAGGAAGCATGAGAGCAATCATGATTTTGTTTCACCTGTTTCTTCCTCTACAAAACTCAAAGAGAACCAATTGGCATCAAAACCTGTAAATGTAGATAGTTTTTCTCATAAGATAAATATGTTTACTAGTAAGGATCAAATGATTGAAGAAAATTGTAAAGAGGTAAATAAAACATCTTCAGAAGATGTAGCAGTAACGATTGTGAATGAGCAAGTGATGAATCTGGATAATGATGCTTCAAATTCCAAGGATACCATACAAGTGTATAATGATCATTCAAGTCATAACTGTCCTTCCACAGAAGAGGTTGGGACGGTGGTAGAGCTTCAGGTACCTGCTGTAACATCTGAGGTTGACGAGGCAAACATTTCTCAAGTAGCAGTTACTGAACAGGTTTCAAGTTCAGTGGTAACAATCCAAGATACTGATTCTCATGTTCCTGATAAGAGTGGACCTGAAATTTCTGCAGAGCCTTCTTTGACTGTTTCCTTTGATAACTGTTGCAGTTCCCTGTGTGCCACGATACAAGGTGATCCATTGAAGGGCCAGAGCTTGATTTCTGTTGGCGAAGATGATTTGAATGAAAGCAAAGAAAGGTTTAGGCAACGACTATGGTGCTTTCTGTTTGAAAATCTTAACAGGGCTGTAGACGAACTTTACCTTCTTTGTGAACTAGAATGTGACTTAGAGCAAATGAAAGAGGCTATTCTTGTTCTTGAAGAGGCTGCATCTGATTTTAAAGAACTAACTTCCAGAGTGGAGGAGTTTGAGATGGTGAAAAGGTCCTCTTCCCAATCAACTGATGGTGCACCGATTACTTTGAAGACCGATCATCGCAGGCCTCATGCTCTCTCATGGGAGGTAAGAATGCCCCCTTTCTGTTTCAACTATTTAAAATTTCGTACAAATGCTCAGCTGATATAAAATTGTGTGCGCTGTTATAAACAACATTCAGAACATGCATGCTTGGATGTGTATTCTGTGTAATGCATCTGTCTGGTTTTTAATCTCTTATTTTTATTTCATTGAGAAGTATGATTTTGTCTTCATATATACTGTGTCTTGGTCATCGTCCCCTTTCTACAGTAATTATGTCACTGCTGAACCCAAAAATTTTTTAATAGATTTTTTGTTCAGCATTGATATACTTATCCTTGGAAGAAAAAAAAAGTAAAGAGATGTTTGGGATAATATATCATGACAAAAACTTCACATCTCAGTTAATAAATCAGGAAGGAGGTTTTAGGTTGATATTTTGTAGTTTGGGAAGCACCTTTGGCTTTGATATAACTATTGAATTTGTTTAGTTTTGAAAAAAAAGATATATTCTTTGAGAGATGTTCTTCTTTTAATTGTACATTCTTGGAGTGTTTCAGTGGTTAGTGGATCTGCTTGTCCACCTTTTCTAAATCTTTTTTTTTATTACTACCTTCTTTTTATCAGAAAGGAAAAAAATAACTATTTATTGTAATATTGTTTTCTTTGCTGTTATTTTGCATGTAATGGGAATCAAGCTTTTAAAATTTTTGTGCCAAGCTTAAATCATTTACTGAAAAGGATCAAATTAGTTTTCATTATCACATGCAAGTTACATTACACAGAGAAATGTAAGTTATCTTTGACTAGTCAATGAGTTAAAAATATGTTGTTTTGGCCTGTTAATTTCAGTAGGAATTATCTTTTGAATTATTTCTTAGGAATTCCGGTTCAAATAACCATTGGAATGTATACAAGGCACCCATTTTGATATGATTTATTGCCCAAATTATATAATTCCCCTGATGTTTCCTAATTTCATTTAATCTTACGTATACAAGGCTACGAAATGGGTTAGTTACCTCTTGTTTTCTTGGACCATGACAGGTATTTGGCTCAAGGATGGTAAAATGATTTACTGTGTATCTTATATATGACATACACAATGTGTGCACACAAATGCATATTAATTTGCTTGTGTATTTCTGTGGAACTTTACTTTTTTTAATCCTACATAGCTCTGTAAAATGAAAAACATGGATACATTGTGCTAAATGCAGGTTCGAAGAATGACTCATTCACCTCATAAAGCGGAGATATTATCTTCATCTCTGGAGGCTTTCAAGAAAATTCAACAGGAAAGAGCTAGCTTGCCACCTTCTAATAATGCAAAATCCCTGGGACTTGAGTTTTCAAATTGCTATCATCTATTGGATGGTAGTTTGGACAATTCAGCAGTGATAAGTGAGGTAACACACAGTACTAAAGACTCAGTGATGAATCAAAGAAAACTATCAGAGCACACTGTAGTTGATGCAGGTGGAGGGAAACAGAATTTTGAATCAGGCAGGTCGAGAAAAGTAAACTCTGGTCAAAATGGCCGTGACCCTTCACAGAACCCATCATCTTCAAATATTTATTCATCTAGGCTACCCCCTAAGGATGCTTATGCTGCTGCTTCTGGTTTTGGAAAGAACAACAGAGAACATCCTGGATCTGAAGCAGAGAAGCTGCTTTCTAAGAAAGATAAAATGTTAATGGTAAATGTTGCTGATAAAAACTTCAAACCTATGGATCACCTTAAGAGGCAAATTCCTCTCACAGAAAAAGAAAAAGAAAGGAGAAATGCTACTTCATGGAAATCGATGGATGCATGGAAGGAGAAGAGGAATTGGGAGGATATACTTTTTTCTTCTTTCCGTGTCTCCTCACGTATTTCACATTCACCCAGCTTGAGCAGGAAAAGTACTGAGCGTGCACGCATTTTGCGTGATAAGTTAATGACTCCTGAGAAGAAGAAAAAAACTGCTTTGGATTTGAAAAAGGAAGCCGAAGAAAAGCATGCACGGGCTATGAGGATTAGAAGTGAGTTGGAAAATGAGAGAGTTCAAAGGCTTCAGCGTACTTCAGAAAAACTAAATCGTGTTAATGAATGGCAAGCTGTCCGCAATATGAAGTTACGTGAAGATATGTATGCTCGCCACCAGCGTAGTGAGTTAAGACATGAAGCTTTTCTTGCGCAGGTTGTCAGGAGAGCTGGAGATGAAAGCAGTAAAGTTAATGAGGTTCGTTTTATTACTTCTTTGAATGAGGAAAACAAAAAACTTATGTTGCGCCAAAAACTTCATGATTCCGAGTTGAGGAGAGCTGAAAAACTTCAAGTGTTAAGATCTAAACAAAAAGAGGATATTGCTAGAGAGGAAGCTGTTTTAGAACGCAGAAAACTCATTGAAGCTGAGAAGCTGCAGCGTCTAGTCGAGACGCAGCGGAAGAAGGAAGAGGCTCAAGTGAGAAGAGAAGAGGAACGGAAAGCGTCCAGTGCAGCACGAGAGGCAAGGGCAATTGAACAGCTCCGCAGGAAGGAGGAAAGAGCCAAAGCCCAACAGGAGGAAGCTGAACTTCTGGCTCAGAAATTAGCTGAGAAACTTAGTGAAAGTGAACAACGTCGTAAGTTTTACCTGGAGCAGATACGGGAGAGAGCTTCTATGGATTTCAGGGATCAATCCTCTCCTTTACTGCGTCGATCATTTAATAAGGAGGGTCAGGGAAGATCTATGCCAATAAACAACAGTGATGATTGTCAATCAAATGTTGTCACAGGCGCAGAGGGTTCTACACTTGCAATGGGCAATGTTGCGTTGCAACATTCTCTGAAGCGGAGGATTAAAAGAATTCGACAAAGGCTTATGGCCCTGAAATATGAATTTACTGAGCCACCAGTTGGTTCTGAGAATGCTGGTATTGGATATAGAACAGCAGTGGCCACTGCAAGGGCAAAAATTGGGAGGTGGCTCCAAGAACTTCAGAAACTTCGACAAGCAAGAAAAGGAGCTGCAAGTATAGGTCTAATAACCGCTGAAATGATTAAGGTATTTGTCCTGGACCTCTATACAATGGATACCCATAATACCTGAATATATTGTATAGTAACACTTTCTATGAAGCACAAGTGAAATTTGAGCATGTTAATATGTACATTTTCCGATTTTTGTAGCAATGGAAAATCCACAAAGGTGTTTTGCCACTATTGAAATTACACATGCTATTATATTTTCATTTTTGGAGAAATCTTTTCCCCTTTCCTGAAGGGGCCTTTTACTCTTGTACCACTTCTTCTCCAGCTGTTAGTTCTTTAATTTTGTAGTTCATTTTACTGATTGCTGTAATGGCACTGCATGACTCTCTTGAGGTGAATTTCTGCTGTTAACATTTTTTCAGTCAGACCCATGATTTCTCTGATTAGCTTATCTTTTTCTTTCCTGGTGGGAGAACATTGACCTAGCATAAACGGCTACTCTTGCAGGTCTGCATCATTTGCATGTCTGAGTCATAATTTTGTCTTTGTCATGTTGCCACACCATCATGGCCACTTTTTGTTTTTGAGATATGACAGTTATAAGTTTTATGATGAGCCAAATTCTCCTGTTGTCAGGAAACCAGTTAATAGTGTGTTATCTCATCATTTCATAAATATTGAATAAATATAATCATTGCTTTGGGTGAGTTGCCCTTTGTTTTGGTTGGGAATTTTGGGTGGCAAGTGTTGTTTAATTCGTAATTTATTGCTTCTTTATCTGTGAAACAACTGTCTGGCTTTAGGAATGGGGATATGCAAAAAAGTTTGTGGAGGCTTGATGTTTTGATAGTCGTTTGGGAAAGAAATGGAAGAATTTTTGAAATATAGGCAGAGGAAGATATTAACTGTTTATGGGTATAGAGTTCATTTTCTTCTCTTTTAGCTTAAGTAACAAAGGAATTTCAAGCTACTTCTTTCTTTTTAATTTTAAACTGGGAAGGATTTTTGGCTAAGTTTGAATATCATAATTTTGATTTTTCAACTTTTGTATAGTGAAATTATGTAGTTAGGCTTTCAATTGAGTGCATACCTTTTGTACTGATTTTGAGGTTCTGCCTGGGCTGATCCTGGTATTTTTGGACAGCTTATTCGCTTTTTGTAATCCCCATTCTGTTTCTATTATGTTTTGTTTCTTCTAAATAATGATAATAATATCAATTCATTGCTCTAAAAAATGTTTTTGTGTATCAGTTCTTTGAGGGAAAGGACCCAGAGCTGCAGGCTTCTCGCCAAGCTGGTCTGCTTGATTTTATTGCCTCTGCCCTGCCTGCTTCTCATACATCAAAACCCGAAGCTTGCCAGGTGATGATACATCTTCTAAAACTTTTGAGGGTAGTCCTATCTGTGCCATCAAACAGAAGTTATTTTATTGCACAAAACCTTTTACCCCCAATTATCCCCATGCTGTCAGCAGCCCTTGAGAACTATATAAAGATTGCTGCATCTTTAAATGCCCCTGGCAGCACCAATTCGTCATCAAGCAAAGTATCAGTTGAAAATTTTGAATCAATCTCTGAAGTACTGGATGGATTTTTGTGGACAGTCACTTCAATTATTGGTCATATAAGCTCTGATGAGCGGCAACTACAAATGCGCGATGGCTTGCTAGAGCTGTTGATTGCATACCAAGTTATTCACCGTCTGCGAGACCTATATGCACTTTATGATAGGCCCCAAGTTGAAGGCTCACCATTTCCTTCCTCAATTCTTTTAAGTATCTCTTTGTTGGTGGTCTTAACGTACAGTCCCAAAATTGTTAGTTCCATCAATTGGGAATTTTCTCTTTTTGAAACAGTGCCAGAAATTGATACTGCAGAAATGAAATGTGCAGTGTCTGCAGATTCCAGTTCTGTCTCTATAAATAATACTTGTGGAGACATGATAGTGTCTCTAGCAGATGTGCCAGAGGATACTCCATTAAATGAGCCATGTAAACCAAATAAAAGAGATACAACATTCGTTAGCAAAGATAGCGAAAAGACGCTCAGTGGTTGGTCAGTTGAGTTGAATGGTAGTAACATGGAAAAGACAAATGTTCAAGATGAATTACAGAAAATAGTAATTGAAGAGAAGGATGAGAAACACTTGGCTGATATTGTTGCTACCCAAAAGACCGAAAAATTATTGAGCTTGAAACAACCTGTACCTGTGGCTTTCCTTCTTTCTGCCATATCTGAAACTGGACTAGTCAGCCTTCCTTCTCTGTTGACGTCTGTACTACTGCAGGCAAATAATAGATTGTCTTCTGAACAGGTAACTTTGGTTTCGGTGCATAAGTTTCTACACGAGTTAATATTTCAATTCAGTAACATATTTTTGGTAAATTATTTGTATCTAAAAGCATCTTCATAGATATTTGGCTGGTTTTGTCATGAGGCTTCCATAAGAGTCCTTGAGATATGCAATCCAACATATTGCGATATTTTTTCTCCTATATCAGGCATCATACGTGCTCCCATCTAATTTTGAGGAGGTGGCAACTGGAGTACTGAAGGTTTTGAACAATTTGGCTCTATTGGACATTATATTTTTGCAGAGAATGCTAGTAAGTTAATTTTCCTTGTTTTGCATTTTGCTTTGTGATGTTGATTTCTCAAGCTCTGTTCTCATGGCCGTTTCCTTAGGATTAATGACAATTTTCAGTAAGCATTTCCAATTTTTTTAATCTGTATACTTCTTTGACATTGTTTTGTCTCATGATTTCTCTCAGGCTAGGCCAGACCTGAAAATGGAGTTTTTTCACTTAATGAGTTTCCTTCTTTCTCACTGCTCTTGCAAATGGAAAGTGGCTAATGATCAGGTAAATGTGTATGCCACTTTTTTCAAACGTGAAAAAAATGAAGTAGACTGGCATGCATGGCCTCTAATAAGATATTACGGGTTGTCATTAGTTGGAATAGGCCCTTGGCTCGTGTAATCAGGCTTTAATAAATTAAAGCACTATCTTTGGCACATGACTAGTGCCACAAAGGCAAGTTACAATAGATTTTGTTTTACACAAAAGTACATTGGGCAGTTGAAATTTAGAACTAAAAGGTGGAAAAGCCAGCCCTTTTTTTTGAAGGGTGGGGAGCACTGTTTTTTCTAAAACATCTGTGACAAAATAGTAACCATTTCTGGATTTAGCCAAACAGCGTACAAGCATTGTTGCCATGTTAAGCCTTAGCCTGAAAATCTTTACAATGTGAAACCTTTGACAGAACAGATTATTCTGTTTTCATGCAGCAGTCAGTTGGAAACATGGTTCACTTGTTAGAAATTCCCCTTGATGATAGAGGAATACATTATTATTTGCCTCACTCAGAAGAGAAAGACCTGTAAATTAAAAGGAGTATTTGCAAGTAAGAGAGAAAAACTGTGTCGCAATCTTTTTGGCTTGATAATTTCATTTTATTGTATAATTGCTTATGCATCAATTTTACCAATTACTCAACAATCCTTAAAAACTCAGTACATTTCCTGATAACAACTCCATGATGATATGGCTGTGGATGTAAGTATTGCTTAGGAGTATTTGCAGCATATCATGGTAAATGCTTGTGTTCATTTTCTACATTGTGTTTCAGGTTGGTCTGCTTCTGCTTGAGTCTTTGTTGCTTCTTGGTTACTTTGCCTTGTTTCACTCTGGGAACCAAGCTGTCCTTCGATGGGGAAAAAGTCCTACCATACTTCACAAGGTCGGTGATTGTTCAAGAAGGATTTTCTTTTATTTCTAGATGTATGAGGGTAAAATCTAAACTGTTGAGTTTCGAATAACACAGGTATGCGATTTGCCATTTGTGTTCTTCAGTGATCCTGAATTAATGCCAATCTTGGCTGGCACACTAGTTGCTGCTTGTTATGGGTGTGAGCAGAATAAGGGCTTGGTTGAGCAGGAACTTAGTATGGATATGGTACTTTCTTTATTAAGATCGTGCAGAAATGTTCTGCCAGTGGTAAGATCCAACCCAACCTTAGAGAATACACCTGTGGATGATTCTAGTGAGTGTAATCAACAAGTTTCTGAACTTAGAAGATACCAAGGTGACTTACCTTTGAAATCTAGCCGTTCCAATGCTAGAAGCATGCGGGTATCTCTAGGAAAGGGTGGTGCTTTAGGAAACAACATAAAAGTTGGCAAGACAAGAAACCAAAGAGATAGCAAAGCAACAAAATCTAGTGATGATACAAATGTGAAGCAGCTTTATAATCTGCTGGCAACAGAAACTTCTTTGATGTTGCACTCCAGATTCCCCAGAAGCTTCATGGCTAAAGCAGAAAAGTTCTTTTCGGCAGAGATTACCTACGTGGGTGATGAAGTGTGAATGAGTCCATTGCTGCAATGGTGGGACTGGTGTGTTCTCAGGTTGACATGCAATGTAATTGTGAGGTTCCTCTGCCAGCGCTACACTTGCATATATTGGTTTTGTAATCAGTTCACCTGGCAACATATTTTGCTACTAACAAGAGGCTGTCCCTGCGAAGGAAACCATGTAGTAACTAATCTACAGTTGTTTCTTTTGCAGGGATGGGTTGGTTTGGGCAGCCACGATAGAGTTGTGAATTATAGGAAAGGATCAGGCGAATATCTTCTTAATAATCATAAATGATAATGTCGAATTCTTGCTTCATGGCTGTGGAAGGATCACAGTCAAACCTTTTAGTTAATTTTACTCAACACTAACCCCTCTGGCTGGTAGGATCATAACATGTATAGGAATTTTTCAGATTCACTTCACGGGCTCGGCCTCTTGTCCGCATTTGTTTTCCTAAGCAAAAGCCAGTTTTTGCAGTTGTAAAGCTTGCACTTGAACTGTGAACGTAAAATCTGCCTTTTGCAATTGGGGTAGAGATCACGGCAGGCAACTCGTGCCAGCCTCAGCCGGAACCATAGGCTGCTGCTGCTACACAACTCAAATAAACTTAAGATGTTGCAACTTAACTCGATTTCCCATTATATTAATTTTTACATAGCTTAAAGAACTATTATGTAGTTGGTTGTTAAATACGATCATGTTTGTGGCAAGTTCTCAATATTATGAGCAGCCGTTGAACAAAGCAATATAAACATAAACTGCAGGCGCAAGCAAACAAAACAATTCAAATATAAATTTAAGTTTTTATAAAAATTAATAAAAAATAATAAAAAGTTATATTTAATTATTAGTTAATTAATTAAAATAATTTTATATAAATAAATAATTTATAATACTTATTTATATTTATAATTTTATATATTTTTATCAAATTAAATGATTTATAATTTTACCCAAACAAATAATTTATGCTATTATTATGCTAAAATTAAAAATTAATTAATTTATGATTATTAATTAAATTAGTTATTAAAATATAAAAAAAATAATTTTTAGGTATATTTTTTTTGCCAAAATTTGACTCAAACTCGGCTATATTGTCACAGAATAAGCTAATATAAAATCTAACCTAACAAATGTCAACTAGCTCTGGCATCTTCGTGAACATATTGCAAACCACTCTCTAATTTAGCCTGCAAGACGGGCGATCCTACATAATGTTTTAGACTCGAAAGATGAATCTCCATGCATATTCCTGGGATCAAATCCTTGCAATCTCACACATAAATAAAAAACATGAGAATAACAGATGTTGGACGGTTCAGGTTAGAGAATCTCTTATCCTGACATGATTAGGTCAACTGATCATTAAAACATTCCGCTGCTTCTGTTAGAATTGTAAAAACTACGTTTGTCATGACTGTTCTAAAAACCTTCAAGATGGGAAGCATGATGGATTTTAGATTATTATATCGTAACTATGAAATTCTGATGTCTACCTAGTGAAAAACATTGGCCTTCTGGAACTTTCTCAACAATATTTTGAATCTGCCTCAAAAAGCAACGCAGGTTGCATTTAATGCATTAAAAAAAATCGGACCTACCCTTAAAAACTGAAGATTTATGCTCTCGGGATAGACCCTTGTATGAGAGTCAGTCCTGTGAAATTTTTGATAAGTTCTTGTGCCACTGATGATGACTTTAAGTCGGCACATTGCCCTGTCGTAACATTATAATGGCAAGCTAAGAAGAGTTCGCATATTTTTTAATCTTGAAGAATCTTTTTGGCGAAAAAAGAATACCTAAATCTTATTTCCTGCTGGTCATCAATAGTTGATGAAAAGTATTATGACCCAATAACACTAAATATACTTCTTAATATCCACAATGGTCTCACAAGATTTGCAAATTTATAAGAATGAAGCTATTGATAAAAAATGATAGTTTACTATGATTGGCCATATAATTTAACATAAAACAAATTCCTCAATTTTTAATTTCGAGCCATTGTTGTTTTAATAAATAGAGACATTGTAATATAGTTTTAGTGAGCAATAATAATATTTTCTTTTGATTTATGAAATTGTTTTGAATCCCACCATAACATGAATTATCTCATTGATAGAAGTAAAATTTTTTACTACATATTAAATTGTTTAATTTTATAATAAAGAAAATGAATAAATATGTTGTGATTATGATTAAGTATAACTTTTATATTTCAAAATTGTTTGAATGATTTGCTTTAGTGAATATTTACTAACTTTAATTAATTTAGCTAAACTTTTATTAATTTAACTAATTAATTAAATATCACTCTGTAATGGCGAGTAAATAAAGAAGAAAAAAATTTAACATGGTTCAAATTTTTTAATTCTATATCCAAGAAGTCATAGATTAAAAAAAATAATAATAAACCATTAAAAAATCAAATGATTATAAATATTAATAAACTTTAAATAAAATCAAAGACTTCCCTTTTATATTGTTGCCATTATGTCGAATCTTTTCTTGATAACTTTATTTAGCAAGATTCTTTTATCTTGACATGGCAAAATTCTTACGTTAAATTCACTAAAATCCTCTTATTTTATGCTGTTAAACTCCCTTTAATTAGAACGTCTTTCTCATGAAGAACGTCTTAGTCATTTTTTAAGTAAAAATATTAAAACAACTTAACAACACCTAAAAAAACATAATCTCTAAGTTTATCAAAATATAAGATGTAGACTCATAATTTTTGCCAAGAGTATAAAAGAAAACATGAATAACTTAGAAAGTAAAGAAGAAAAGGCTCATAAGACACTTTTTATTTTGGCATGAAAAAGGAGTGACAATGCATACGAAGATATTACATGTTTATAGTAAAATTCTAATACTTATTTAAATAAAATTTTTGTTTCTTAAGCTTGAAGAAATAGATCTTCTTGTGTAGAAATGACTCTTTTTTAATTAAAACTCTTGTTTATGAATGATTCTTCTTCTTTTTATTTTTTCAAGTTGTAGGATCGCTAACGTAAATTTTATAGTTATACTTTATGTTCATATTTGACCAAAAACAATTAATAAACTTGAATTCCTTATATATAAAGAATAAAATATGAATTAAAATATATACTGCACGGTTTGTTAGAAAAATTCTAGAATAACACCAATTTAAAAAAGCCTAACATCTTTAAACTATAAATATATTCCAATCTGGCAAACGTGTGCCATGTTTATAGAATTACTTATAGGGGGTCAGGGACAAGTAGTCTCATAAGCAAAATGTATCATGAGATAGGTTTAAATAGTTGTCTAATTCAGATAATCCCATACAAAAGCTGTATCTCAGATATCAAAGGCAAACGCATCCTTCATCTTTGGGTTGTATGTGCAAATTCAAATATAAAAGTCACATAAGGTGATCTATTTTTTATTTTCTCTTTTTACCAAAATTTGCAAATAGTTCAAAAAACTATTTTTGGTTGTGACTTGTAAAATTTGTTTCAAAAATAAAAAAAAATATGTTATTTCTTAATTTTTAACTAAAAAGTTTTGTTCATTTTTATTTTTTAAAAATATCTATATTTAAATTAATGACAATTTTTTTTTCTTAAGACAACAATTTTACACATTCTTAAAAGTAATATGAAACACATTCTTCACTCTTTTTCATTCTGGGAGATTATTTTTATCTAATACTAGCAAATACATTTTCTTATGAGTAGGTATGACCTGCTTCAATTTGAGTTTTGTCAAAATTTAACCGGATTGAAAAAAAATTGGTTCTCAAACTTTCAGTATTGAACCAAATTGAAACATTAACAAAAGTTGAATTGAACCTAAAAAAGCTTATTGGTCAAAATAAAGTAATTAGAATTTTGCTTTTTCACAAATAAATTAAGAGCATATGTATTTTTAATCTGTCAACCTATGTCAAAACAATGTTGAAAGGAGGTAATTATGCTTTTTCACAAAATCGATTTTTTTTTATTTTGTTTTTGAAATGTGAGTGTTTCATGCATGCTCTTATTTGTGCTGTAGGTTACATCTTGATCACAGTTAAAAAAATGTTTATATGAGGTATAGGAAGACCTCCAAGTTCAATCGTCAACATGCAAAACCTCACAAGCAAGCAAACCTGAGATTCTATTTCAGTAAATGCATGAATGCATTTGCCTAGCTTCCAGAGATATTTATAACAGAATCACAATGACAGATATGCATGGCTTGTGGCTTTGGGTTACATATATAATTTGCTTACTTATTCAGGTGGATCTACATACTTTCCAAGTTTTCTCCCATCTGTGCATGTATGAAAAGTGATTGTACACTTCCATAACCTAAATCATTTAAAAGGAATAAAGAATAAATGCTTGAGCTTGAAAATCTGCAAAATATTTTGTGAAGTCTTATCATTCAATTTTTCATAATATACAAAGTACTGAATTTGTAAAGCATGATCACCTCTTATCAAGAAGAAATGAAGCAAGAAAGCATGAAAAAAGTCTTCGAATTTGGAAACAAGTTGGCGAATAAGCATTTGAGAGCTTGGGGAAAAGATAGAAATTCTTTGCTTGCATGGAAAGCTGTATGCAAGCAAGGTTTATCCCACTTTACTAGTTGCCCTTCCTGTTCAATATCCGTTTAATTGAAAGCAAGCTTTTCTTTCCCTCATGGTGAAAGCACAGGAACCTGAAGACAGAAGATCAACTGAATAGAGTTCGGAGAATGGAGCATTTAATTAAGCAAAAGAGGTACCACTATTTCTTAGCCAATAATTTTTTTTCTTATTTTTTATATATTTGTTTTTGTTTTCCAGTTGTCGGATTCAATAAATCTTTGTCAATTTTGATAGCGTAAATGTGGTTGAATGCTCTTTTCTCGCCTTCATAACCTATTGCAATAGGTTCGAGGCAGCCAGTAACTAGAATTCGAATATTTTCCTTACTAGAATCGAAATCTCTGAAATTTTAGAGGGGAAATAAAAAGGGAAAAAAATAAATAAATAAAAGAAGGAGAACCTGAAAAGTCATAAGATTCCTGCAAATTGCCATTTGAAAGAAGATGTACAAAAGTCTTAAAAGGAGTTTTTAAGTTTATTAATTCCAAATCATTTGAATTCTGCCAGCTGCTTATTCCAATATTGTAGCGTCATTACAAATTTTATTGTAATTGTTACTGATTAAGACGGTTGGCTTTTCATAAGAGCGAGATTTTCTGATCCACAGCTGGGGGAATCACACAACAAAACAGAAACAAACCCATTATCCCAAATACAATCCGTTACAGGTAATGTTTGTTTAATTTACATAATCATTCGTTACAAGTTCTGGAAATAACAGTCTTCACATCAGTGCTAAAAGAAAATTGGTTTTTTAAATTTCAATTGGCGCAAATTACCAGATTTTTTAGGCGACAAGGTGCAGAACTGGTTTCAGAATCAATTTCCTGTGCAAATGAGTCAGGATTATTATGATTCCAAAGACAGTGAGTTTGCGGCTGCAGTTGCTGCCGCTACGTTTTCCATTTACTCTTTCGAAGAAGCTGAAGTTAAACACAGAAGAAAGATGAGAGAGGAGCTTCAATTGTCGAGAAGCAAGTTCAAGACTAGAAAAGAGGATACCATAACCAGGCGATTCTCCTTCAAGGATCTCAAAAATGGAGGTAAAAAAATTCTCGTGTTCTCAACAGGTACCATATATAAATTTTTTTTCATGGTACTAAATAATTATTTAGTAGGTGATATTTCTACTGGAAATTTAGCAGACGCTTACAGTGGGGCACAAGAAAGAGCTCTTCCAATCAGCAGAAGACCAAGTCGGTCTTCTGTAGGATCCATGAACTCTGAGATCATAGATCAAAAGCAGAAAGGAATTCCATCAAGAAACATAAAAGAAGAAACAAAAGCGGATGCTTGGGAGAGAGCCAAAATGGAAAAGATCAATAACTGGTAAAAGCAAAATATATAGAACCTAAATTCTCGAATATATATTCTTATATTTTATAAACTGAAATTTCAGGTACGAGAAGTTGAAATCTTCAGTGCTTGCTTGGGAGAATGAGAAGAAGTTGCGAGCCAGGCTTAAAATGGAAAAGAAAAAGGTTATTAATAAACTAATTAAACTTGGAGTTGGTGGTTTAAGATAGAATCAACCAATGATGATTTGATATGAAAATATTGCAGGGAGAATTGGATCAGAGGAAGGCATTAAACCAACAGCACTACGACAACAAGATAGCAAGAATTGAGCGAATTGCTGGAGGAGCAAGAGCACAAGCAGAAGAAGAAAGAAGGAAAAAGGAGTACCAGATCAGAAAGAAATCAAAGATGCTTGAGATTGGATCGAAAGGAAAGGTCAAGTATTGTTTCTGCTGCTAATCTCTGCGCACAATCATGAAAAGCAATTGCATATTTATATACGATGTCACTGAAGATTGTACACATATGTCTCTTACTTTCTATATACAACTCTGAAATTCTAACGTTTAGACTTTAAAACAATCGACGAAAAGGTAAAAGGTGTTTTTACACGGTTAAAAACTTAAACTATCTGTTAACATTTTTAGATTCTAAATTAATAAATCTTAAATAATTCAAAGACACAATACCACAACCACAAACAAATTCTAAAGCAACAAGCAAAAATAAATCATATAGACAAAAGTTTGTTAACGAAAAAATAATTTAACTCTCGACAAAATAAAAACATTTTGGAATAATAATAAAAACCACCAAAATATTTTATCAGTAAATAAAAACTAATAAATAGTAATTTTTAATGAACACTTTTATAACTCATTATCGAGTGACTTATTCTAAACTATTCTATCTTCAATAATTTGAATTTTTTTTTCACAATTGAATTCTTGAACGACATATTCACCTGGCTAGACAAGGATGCTAAAATAACAATTAGAATTATGAATGCTTCTCACTTAGATTTGGTCCTATCAAGAGAAACAACTAAGCAAATATTATTCATTTGAAATACATTGGTTTCTCTCGCAAAGAAATCAAGAAAGAAAATATTTTTGCACTTAAAGTTGCTTTTTCTACTAAAAAAAATCTCAAAATATAAAGCAGCCATCCCTTATTAGGTTAAACATTTCAAGAATTTATTTTTTAAAAAATTATTGATCACGTGTTACTACTCACTCTTGAGCGCAAAGCTGGCATCGACTTGGTGGCAAGACATTATTCACATAATGTTCACTAGTCATTGTTCACATATTGGACATATGCCACTGTTCATATATTGTATAAGTATCACTATTCATATACTATACATATGTCATTGTTTATGAGCACTATTTATCACCTAAGTGAGAATTGGCGAGCTTTTTACAAAACTTCTACTTGAGCACCATTCAGATACTAATTTAGTGCTAAGTTACTATTTATCACTGTTGGAATTTATAAGTTGGCTCATTTGTAAATAAAAATTTAGTGTTTAGTGTTTTTCATAGGATATGTAATGTTTGATGCTTAATTGGTGTGCGAAGAAGTTATTTGATGCGTTCCAAAGGTTGAGTGCTTGACTACGGCTTGATAGGCGCTCTAGCAGACTTGAATAATTGAAGACAAAGAGCTAGCGCTCGACCTATGCTTAATAGGCACTTAAGTCACCTCTAAAAGTCGCTAGTACTTGACCATTGCTCGACCTCCGCTCGAGCAGCTGCATTTTAGAGACCAATGACCGCTTAAGTGGTCATCATACCTTGGCAGACCCAACAACCACCACTTGAGTACTCCTGCAATAAATATAAATCCTCAAGGCACAATTTTAGTGTTTTTGACAGCTATTTTTGTGTTTTCCTTTATTCTTTGAGCAGAGATCATTCTCTGAGTATTTCTTAGTTTTCCTAATCTAATTTACTTCATAGAATTACAAATCTTTGCTTGTTTAGTGTGATTTGTGATTAGTTGACTTTGGAAGCCATAATCACCAAGTTTTCTCTCATTAAAAACCTAACTAAAGGCCTTCAGAGTTTTATAAAATATTGGTAGCTAGAATTTTAATTTTTGATCTTGTCATTCATGACTTTATAGAATGAGAAAACAATTAATGTTATGATTATTGGAATTACAAGATTTTTGTCAGAAAAATTATAAGTTGTAAGTTTTCTCTTCCTAGTAAATTTTTAAATAGCTTGAAGGATTTTTATCCTATAAGAGTTCCTCACAAAATTTTTCTTTATTAACAAATTCTTATGTTCAAATTTGTTTAATCATCTTGTTAATTATCTTGATTAAATATATTGTCAAAATTTATTTGTGGTAGGATTAGATTAAATAGTAAGAGAATTAGTCACTTTGGTTCATCTAAGGTATAATATATTTTAATGTATTTTAATTTGCTTTAATTTCTACGTAAAATACCTTTTAACTCCCCATCCCCTTGAGGCGTTTTAGGATCTAAATTTAGGTAATTTTAATTAGTGTCAAAGCTTAACATTGAGTTTTAACCTATGAGATTAAGTTATATGGAGAATGAGCTTGAAGGGTTGTCTATTTCACTGTATTTTGATAGCAATAACTATCCTTATTAGAAGGTTAGAATGAGAGTATTTTTAAAGTTAGTTAATGAGTATGGATGGCTTATGTGAAAGCTTGGAGTTCTTTTTCAGATATAGTTAGTGTTTCTAGTATTAGGGAGTTCAGTTAGTGGGCTAAGGATGAACAAGATATCAGAACAGTAAAACTATGAATATAATTTTCATGGTTGTCTCTTAAACAGTTCAAAAGAATATTTACCTGTGACATTGCAAAAAATGCATGGGAAATTCTTGAAACCATTCATGAGAGAACTAGAATTGTAAAGAATTCCAAACTTCATATTCTTACCTTTAAGTTTGAAGAGATTATGACAAAGAATGATGGAACTTTTGATGAGTTTTATGCCAAATTGAATGACATTGTAGACTTAAGTTTCAAACTAGGTGAGAAGATTCCCAAAAGTCTAGTGGTTAGAAAAGTGCGTAGGAATCTACATTAAGAGAATCCACTCTAAGTCACTACTATAGAGAAAAGTAAAAACTTAAACTCAATTAGGATAAAGGAATTAGTTAGATGGCTTCAAACTTATGAGTTTGGCCTTCTTCCACCTAAGAAGTCTAAGCCCATGGCTTTTAAGACTCGCAAGTTAAAAGTTGAGGCTGATTTGGATGATGAGTTTGTCTAATGATAAGGAGATGAAACTATTTGTTAAACAAATTAAAAAGTTCTTTCTCACCAAAAGGAATACACTTAGGAATAATAAGAATTTTACCAAAAAGAACTTATCTAAAAGTTTTAAGAGGAATGTAGTTGGGAATAGTCAGAATTCTACTAAAAAAAAGAACTTATTTAAAGTTCTTAAAAAAGAAAAGAAGTCATCTCAGCCTTTTCAGTATCATGGGTGTAAAGATTTTGATCATATTATAATTAAGTGTCCAAATTTTTGAAAGTAAAAGAAGTTATGAATGTCTTCCTAAATAATAATGAGTCTATTAAGGAGAACAATGATGATTCTTTTGTAGATAAGCCAAACAATATTATTGCTTTTGTTTCTTCTGTCAATCCTGAATCTTTGATACAATTGATACTAAATTTAAAAATAAGAAAAATTTAATGATGTCTTTGATAAGCTTTACAAGGAAAGTGTGAAACTTAAGAAGGTAAACAAATCTATTTTAAGAAATTTTAATGGTGTTAAATTAGAGAAAGAGAGACTTTTAGCTAAACTTAAAGAACAAGAAAATTTATAAAAAGTCTGAAAAGGTAAACGCTAGATGTTAAAACTTAAGTGAAAGATCTTGAAGCCGAGTTGATTAATGCTAAATCACAACTTTTAAAATTTTTATCTTGTACTAAGAAGTTAAACAAGATGCTAAGTGTAAATCAAATATCTAGTGGTAAAGTAGGTTTAGGATTTATCTTTACCAATCCAAATGAAACTTGTATTTTAAATGGATCTAAAGCTATTTTTGTACCTTAAGTACTAGTTGTTTAGAGGCTAACCCTTCTAATGAGTTTTAAATCGAGTCAAAGAAGACATCCTGTAGTTGTGAGTCAAAAGGAAAGATTATTAGAAAAGCCTTGTCACAAGCTTATGTCAATAAACATAATGGTGTGACTCGTAGGGCAAGAACCTCCTTTAGTTTTATGCTTATATGTTATGAGTGTGGGAAATGAGGACAAATTAGGCCAAACTATTTTATACTTAGAAAGATAAGGCGAAGTTCTACAAATGTTTCTTCTAAGACAATTCAAAACAATCTTGTTCAACAGGTCATAAAATTAGCAAATTAGACCAAAATGCTTATTGCGAAACTTAGGTCTTAAGAAAGAAGGCTCATCCTTTCACATCAATGGAAATCATTAGTGCTTTTGTTTTTTTGTCAGATATTTTATTCGAGATATTTATATATTTTGTATAAATGATAATTATTTTCTATTGACAACACCAAACGTGATAAATAGGTAATCCAATCCGAAATTACATGCATGATTTAAAGTGAAGTGAAGTTAGTGCATCCGGTCAAAAACATAGAAAGATAAAATGAATAATCATAATCACACAAGAAGTTAAGTTTATGGTGGGCTAAAACGGCCCACTAAGCTGCTTTCCACACCAGGTTTCTTTACTTTTCCCTGTGAACATCCTCAAGTATTTAGGGCGCCTTTGTTCCTCATCCTGCTTTTTTCTCTTAACATCTTTCCAATACCTCTCTCAGGTTTACCACTTTTTAGTTCCATGCCTTCTTTACTTTTCCACTCAATCCCTTCCTAACTTCCCACATCTTTATATGTATATCTTTCTCCTAGTTCTTTGAATAATACTTCTCCCTTATAAAAGAACAAATGTTTTTTGGGATGGTGGGGATTTGATATCACTGTAATTAAGGTGATCTAATTTCTTTGCTTAGAGAAAGTTTACAAGAGTTTATTTGATCAGTACCCATTTGGTATACAGATGTTTTAAGTGTAAATTCTGTGTTGTTTCGGTGTTTAAGGAATGGAAAAAGTTCGTGGAGATGTGAAGGAAGATGATCAGATGGACTTGCCTCCTGGGTTCAGATTCCATCCAACTGATGAAGAGCTTATCACTCACTATTTGTACAACAAGGTTGTTGATGTCAGCTTCTTTGCTAGAGCTATTGGAGATGTGGATTTGAACAAGAATGAACCATGGGAATTACCTTGTAAGTTGTCTACCATTTGAGTTTCTGATGATTGATTTCTCATCATATATATTATAAATAATATGAATACCAGAATGAGTTGGATTTTAACTAAATTTCTTTTTTCCTTTCCATGGGGTTGTTTGGATAAAAGGGAAAGCAAAGATGGGAGAAAAAGAATGGTACTTTTTTTGTACAAGGGATAGGAAATACCCAACTGGTTTGAGGACTAACAGGGCGACAGTCTCTGGTTATTGGAAAGCCACGGGGAAAGATAAAGATATTTACAATGGGAAAACACTTGTTGGAAAGAAAAAAACTCTGGTTTTCCACAAGGGAAGAGCCCCAAAAGGAGAGAAAACAAATTGGGTCATGCACGAATACAGATTGGAGGGTAAATTCTCTGTCCATAACCTTCCCAAAACTGCCAAGGTATGTTCTACTTCTTAATTTGTTCATTATCTATTTAATCATATTACATATTGTAATACAATGTAAACGGATGCTGGTGTTGCTGATTCGCAGAACGAGTGGGTGATTTGCAGGGTTCTCCAGAGGAGTTGTGGTGGCAAGAAAACTCATATTTCAGGGCTTGTAAGATTAGGGGGTAATGAATTCGGTTCTTCTGGTCTTAGTCAACCACCATTAAGGGATTCTTCTCGTGATGATTGTGGCAAGAAATTTACAAAAACTAACGTTGCCGATTTGGCTTACGTGCCCTGCTTCTCCAATCCTATAATTGACAGCATCAACATAAACAATAATACTGTCATATCCAACTCATCATCATGTCCTGATGTTCATGTTTGTCCACTTTTAAACTCATTTTATTCTCCTTTGTCCTCTGTCCCTGTCCCAGCTTCATCAAATATCCAATTCCCTGCTTCTGTTTTTATGCAAGATCACTCCGTTTTAAGAGCCTTAATCGAAAACCATGGATCAAACTTGAGTCAGAGCTTCAAAACAGATACAGAAATAACGAGTGTTTCACAAGATACAAGCCTCGCTGTAACTGCTAATATAAATCCTGAAATATCTGCAGTAGTCCCTGGTCTGGATTTGGCAGTAAAGAGGCCGCCATATGATCATGATTATCATCAAGATCAAGATGCTCCTTCAACTTCAGCACTACCAGTGGACCTTGATTGTTTCTGGACTATTTGAGAGTAAAGTTCGCATCAGCGGGGAGCATTACAAGATAAGAGAACTCAAGCATGATTAAATTATTTACCATTATTATCTTGAAAGAATATATGTGGTGTGGGTCTGTGTATAATTTTCTGGATCTAGATTTGAAGGATTGAAAGAGAATACGTGAACCAGTTATATATAAATTATTATTATTGTTGTTATTATTATGAAAATTAGTTGTTTTCTAGTTAACGTTTACAAATATTATATATAGAATTTGTGACATAGGAGATTCAGTTGGTGGCTAACTGATCTTATTTTGCGCTATCCTCTCAGAAAATTGTTGAATTCTGCCCTGTGCTTGCATCATTGAGGACATAGATTTCATTATATTTTCTTTTAAATATCATCATTCTTACTTTAGTTTTTCTTCTAGCTGCATCGACTAAGTCACCAACCAATCAACAACCTTGTTATTGTAAATTATATATGGGGACAATTCTTATTGTTGTAATAATCTCAATTTAACGTTACTATAATTCAGAAAATTACCTTTCTATGATTGTAGAATCAATTTCATGTTATATTAATTTGGTTGGTTAGAAGAACATGAATTTGTGTTTATTATATATTTTTGAATATTATAAAAAAAATAAATCAAATTTTTTTATTAAATTTTAAATTCTATAATTTTAAAATATTTTCTTTAATTTTATTAATTGAATAGTCGCATTACAGTGAGTTTAACGTAATAAGATTGTGTTTTACTTGAGACTTCTTTTGCATATGATTTTACCAAGTTCACTTAGATTGATCTATTATAAAACAAGTCAAGAGCCCTTTTCAGTCTTCAAACAATTTGAAACACTTGCTAAAGTTAAAATCAAGCTGCCGGAATGTGATAAAGGGGGAGTTTAAGCTTTTGAATTGTTCTTAGTCAATCAAGGCACCAATCTTGGGTAACGCTTGCCCCTACACACACCATAAAAATAGTAAAATAGAGAGAAAACATAGACATGTTGATGAGACCAGCTTCACTCTTTTTGCCCAATCTAGCAAACCATTGAAGTTTAGGTAGGAAGCCTTCTATATCTCAACCAATCTAATCAATAGGCTACCCATACTGGTGCTCAACAATTAGTCACCATATCAACTTTTTTATGGGGTCAAACCAGACATTTTTAACAATTTTTTGTTATTAATGGTTTCCCTTCTTAGGGCTTTACAACAAGAATAAATGGCAATTCTATACTTTGAAATGTATGTTCATTGGATACTGTTCACTCCCCAAAGATTATTTATACGTACATCACTTTAATAGAATTTACATTGTCAAAAATGTGGTTTTCAATAAAAACTTGTTTTCGTTTTAAAACAGACCCAATTTTGTGTAATGCATTCCTCAAACTAGAACAATACTCGCTCTCCTCACTACTTTCTCAGGTTCACTCAAGTATACATTAGCAGTAGTTAAAGAACCTGTCCCCGTAACTCCATTTTTAGTACCCTTGACCTTTTCAATTCATGTGTGAAAAATAAGTTAACATAATTACTTGAATAGCTCGTGTCATAAATAAGTTCACATATTAAAAATTTGATTTTAAATTCATTATATTAACTTAAATTTACTAATTTTATATCGTAGTCATGTTACAAATTGTCTTCTTTATTGAGCACGACAGTTTAAGCACTTCGGTTAAAATATTGTCTGTCCTATTATCTGGTCCCTTTAGTAAGCTTGTCCACTCGTGTTTCTTTATGTTATTTGTTGGGCTACTCTCTCCCACATGAGCAACTCTTATTCAAGTTTTGATTAGCTTTTGTCTGAAGACTTGATGCCATACAAAATCGTAGCATCACATTTCCTGGATTTCTTCAATAGTGTGGTGAGCACCGGACACAATGAATTAGCTTTGATTCGAGGATTCGATGCCGTTTTAGGATAAACGATGAGATATCCTGGAAGCCTGATTCATATAGCTCAATCTTTAACAAAAACGATCTAGAATATCATAATTATTCAATGAGTTTTCACTGTGTAACTTTTTTTATTTTTATTTTTGCATATATTATGTAATCGAATAACGTATTCAAGAGTATTAGGTGATGAAGAACAACATTAGGAATATAGTGAGAAGTGTTTTAGGAATGATATAATTAGCAGCATCAACATGCTCAGTAGTGTATATAACTACGTATATATGCATATGCATGGGTGAAAGTGATGAGTACATAAACATCGACTCGTAGATCCTATTTTCGGCCGGCTTCTTCCAATTCTTGTAGTCCTCCAACCTTCTGTTCGATCTCCTCGATTAATTCTTCACGCCACAACTCTGCTCGTGCAGCTTCTTCTATGTCATCTTGCTGCACCATGCACATGTATATCACCACCGCATTAATATTAATTAATAACTTTGGACTTCAACATTAAAATGATGCAAGGAGTAGTTTCAGAATAACAAATTGGTAGAACCCCGGGCAGCCAATGAACGAGTGTATGTATATGTGTATGTTAACATTGAGGTGTAGTGTTAGTGCTGGTCATAATTTTTCGGGTAAATAGACACAAGTTCAATTAATCACATGATTGATTGATAACTTTGCAAAATTCTATTTTCCCTTGAAATTAAGATACACACACTAATATCGTATAGATTAGGCGTACATAATGTACCTTCTCATAGAACCAGTGACCAGTGCCATCTCCTCCATCTGCTCTGTATGCGTCTGAATCGTAATACGGATCCTAAAAATTAATAGTTGTTTCAAATTATAAATCTAATTCGAGCTAGCAAATATAATTAATAAAGTTGATGCATGAAGATGGATATAATGGGAAATGCTTACTTTCGTGGCACTAAAGAACATACAACCCCAACAAGTGAACATGATGTAGAAAAGATCTACAATTAACATTGGAAAAAAACAAAATGGTCAAGGTTAGTGCAATCAGAATTCAAAGCATATATAAGTTTGTGTGGATATCGGTAGATATGTATAACCATGAATGTCAAATTAATTAGAAAAGCAAGTGATAGAACACCTACAGACGTTCTTTATGGCTTGGTCACTGAGATGCCATATAGATTTGGTTGTTATAAGATCTCTTTGGCCTTCTGAATGCTCAACTAGAACGGCCATTAGAGGCCAATCTGGAAAAGCATTGACTTGACCTAAATAGGTCCTTATTTTCTTGCTGCCTTCAACCTATTCATGCCGAAAAATCCATGATATGTTATGGAAGAACCAGATATACTTGAAGATGGTTGGAAATTGGACAGACGCAGACTGATAAGTTTAGTTGCCAACAATTGGTAAACATTTCTTTCTATTTCTCTTGTCTTCCTAGAAATCAAACAGAAAACAAATGCTATTGCAAATTTCAGAAAATACATTTAATTACTTCCAGGAACACTTAATTACCTTCTGCCACCCGTTAAGAAGTCTAGTTCTTGAACCCTGCTTAAGCTGCCAAAACAAAAAGTAAGATATCAATTTATTTCCGGTTCGTTTGTGCATTTTTCTAAGGAAAACATATACTATAATTGAACTACAGTTATCTGGCGCTGAGAATTCACCGATTTTGAAGATGAGAACATGTCCATTTTTGTAGCTAGGCGAGCGCAGTGAACATTCGGGTTTGAAATGGTGAAACTCATGATAGCCTCAGCCATTGTTTTTCGGGGTAAGGGGAGATGATTGTTCGATGAATTTGAGTTTTGGTCGTTGTTATGGGAGAGGGGAAGTGGATAAGGAAATCATTTACATCCACCTTTCCGCAACACGTACGATTGCTCGATATGAACGTATCGGACTAGCTTATAACCCTTAGCGTTCTTTGAATTATCAACTATGTCCTTGTTTACAATCTACAAACTTACAATCCTACAATTATTATAAAAAGACAGTTGTTTTAACAATTGTTTACAGGTCAAATTTAAAACCCCATCGCGGGCACTTTACTTTTTTAAAAGATAACTCAACACTTGCATCATGGGCACTTTACTTCTTTTTTTAACAATTACCTTCAATATAAAATGAATCGAATTTTTTTAGATACATTCCTAATATTTGAAAAGAAAAATATCACTTTTATTATTATGTAGTCACTTAAATCCTTAATATTTAAATTAACTTAAAAATAACTCTCGTATACAGTGAAAATAACAAAGAGAATTATTTTATTTTGTTATCACAAATATTAGTGCAATAATTGTAGTAACAAGATCTTGATCATTTATCTATTTTATTAATGAATTTTAAAAAATATCAATAAAACAATTTTTTTTTATAATTTTTAACTGTAAAAAAAAATTAATTTTCATTAACGGCATTATTATTATAATTAATTTACTTTCTTTTTTAAAAAATTACATAAAATAATTATCTTTTATTTTCTTTGCATTAATTAACGAGTTCCACCCTTTTATGGACAACGAGTTTTGAGAATATTATAGAAAAATTTTTAACTACAATAGTGCTTCAATATCTCAATTTTTTGATTAGTTAATTTACTTCAATGCCCTTCTTGTCTAATATTTAATATGCCTATGTAAATTGTTGGTCAATAGTTAGACTTGTTTTGACGTTGATTACAATATTGAGAATCTAATTGATTATTCGTGTAAATTGTGCGGCTAAAATGATTTTTTTTCAAACACAATGAAGTTTTAGAAAAAATTTCATAAAGAAAACCATGTAAATCTAAAAGTAGCTCTTTTATTGACTAAAGAATAAACTTACAAAAATTTATTCATAATAACAAATAAAAATTATTTAGACGAACTAAAATAATTTTTAAAATATATATATATATATATATTCATCATTGTATTTCACTATATTCAAAATTAAATTTAAATTAAGGTGACTTTTTATTATATTTTCTTTATTATTATTGTTTTTTGCTCAAAATCACTGATATACAAAGTTAGTTAAATCATAGTTATACTTGTTAGGCTATGTTATAGAAATTATTTGTGTTATCGACTTCAATAATATTTTATCTTGTATATACATTTATTTATTAATAAAAAAAAAGTTATTTATTCACAAATATAAATTGTTTCTTTTATTTAATTATGCATACAAATAAAGTATATTTATGAATTATTTTGATAATTTATTTAATTATTAAATAAAATTATCAAAATTATTTCCTATGGAGATGATATCGAATAAGCAATAATATCACATAATAAATATATTAAATATCTCTAATAAATATTAGGAGATGATATTAGTACAAATAATATGAAAATCATGTTATTAGGATTTTAGTATAAATTAAATAGTTAAATAACTATTTTTTTAAATATAATTACATAAAAACAAATTATATAGCAATATATATAGTTAATAATTTATTATATAATTATACTAATATGAGACGTTATACTTTGACCTAAGATATTATAGTCAAATTTAATATAAATACACATAGTTCGTGTGGTATAGAAGTACAAGATTAATCATCTCTTATATAATAAAATTAGTTTGATCACATGATATTTATATTTAAAAACAAATGATGATCAATATTATTTTTTTAATATATTGTTGATTTGATCCAGATTCATGTTTTTGATCGAATATCAATAAATGTAAACTCTTTAAAAAATTCAAATAATTCAAGAATAAAATAAATAAATAAATAAAGTATTAAATCTTTACGATAAGAGAATACTTGATTCCTCTTTATACCCCGTAACTTAATATCGCGGTAGAAAGAAAAAATCATGCTCTATTAGATATGGTACAATTAATGATGAGCTTCACAAACTTATCAACATATATATGCCCTCCTAACTCTTGTGCACATTGCGAATAAAATACCATCAAAATCAATGCAAAAGACTCGGTATCACGTATAAATTGAAAATAAAAGTTATTGTCAATTATATAAGAATTTAAGGTTGTTCAAAAATTATAAATTTTAATTCGATATAATTATTAATTATATTATATTATATTTATTTATTTTATAATTATTTTATTTGATATTAATCTAAACTCATAAATTATTATTAAATTTGTGTTAATTTGACATTGTCAAGAGTACTCCCGAATTGAAAAGAGCAAACTAATTTTTTAATATTAAAAAAATTAAAAGAAAAATGATTCTACTACCCAAAATACGATACCATCCTCTTAGTTTCCACGCAATATACTTCTCGACGGAACTACCAAAACCAAACGTCGCCTTTTTTTAAAACACCAACTACATCTAGCGACTTCGTCAACCTTTCTCTATCATCTTCTTTCTTCTAATTTTCCTGCGAAAATCCATCATTTTTCTTGAGAAAATCCAATGGGAAAATTCGGACTCTTCGATCTTGAAAAGCACTTTTCCTTTTATGGGGCTTACCATAGAAACCCAATTAACATATTGATACACACCTTGTTTGTCTGGCCGATTTTCTTCACTTCGCTAGTTCTGTTTCACTTCACACCTTCTGTATATGATATATCGGAAAAATTTTGGTTTTTGCCATCTAGATTCTTCGGTGGTGCCCTCATTCTGAATTACGGGTTCTTGTTTACTCTGTTCTATGCGTTGTTCTACGTTTGTTTGGATAAAAAAGCTGGTTCTTTGGCTGCTTTGCTTTGTTTTGCCTGTTGGGTCGGTGCCAGTTTGATGGCTAATAGACTTGGATTCTCTCTTGCTTGGAAGGTAATTTTTTTTTCCAAAATTTTGTTTGACTGATTAATTTTCTGTTTGCTTGGTTAGAAATTGCAGTTCTGATTATTTAAAATTTTCATTTTGGTATGTCAGTTTCTGGGTCTGGTGAAGAAACCATAATACGTTGTGATTTTACTGTTAAATTTTTTTTAATGTTTTAGTGTAACACTTTTTTAATGCTATGTATTTTCCCTCGTTCTCAGAGCAATAAATTCATATTGCAATTTGGTTGTTGTTAGAATATATGTGTGTGTATATATATATATATATTGTTAGTTATTGTATATTGTCTGCAAATCTATAATTGTCACTATTTATGGTTGGAACATAAATTTTTGTTCATGTTGAACTTAAGTGTTGCCCCTGTGGACTGATGTTTCAGATAAGTTATTTAGGTTGCTAATCTGTCTTAGCAGTAAATTCCCTCGGGATTTTTTTTGACCACGCATGTTTTATTAGGAGGCATTTAATGGTGAAGCTAAAATGTTAAGAGGTTAGGCATATAGCAAGTAGAATGGGTGGCTGTAGCTTATGGCTTTTGTGAGTATGGATCAAAGTGATGTGGATGAACCCTGTCTAGAAAATCACTGGCATATTCCCCTAATGGATTGTTAATTTAACAGCCTGTTTTTGGACGTCCCTTTAAATTACTTTAATCTAACTTTATGCTAGAATTTCAAATTGTGAGTAGGGCCAGGGAATCATGGATTGATTGTAATTTACTTGCTACTGTTCTTTGCCTAACTTCTCCTTGTCAACCCATACTGGCTGTTTTAATAGTATTAATCATTTTTGTGCTATGGAATTCTGGGTTTCTCATATTTCTAGGGAAGAAAATACGGTTGCAGATCACTGGATAACTGTGGGTTAAGGTTGCAGAAAATTTACTCCCTGGAATTCTCCCCAGATGCTATTTGTAGATATCTTCTTCTTAGCTCTTGAGGATTCCTTTTTCATATTATCTTTCTCTCACTTTAACAATATAACTCTCTAGAAGCCTATGCTCTTGGAGATTGTTTAAAAAGATATATTAAAGAAGAAAGAGCAAGAAATTGCAGGTACTGCAAGTGATATCAGTGGTTTATAGCTTTTGACAGTATGCAACATATTTAAACTGAATAAGATTAGTTCCAGTGATACTATTAGAAAATTATCAAAGAAATCCTAGGGTGTACAGAATACCATTTTCTGATTATTAGGGCACCAATGTTGATTGGCTTAATACCCTTTTCTGATTTTTTTCCTTTATGTATGCTTCTTTTAGAAGCTGCAACGATTTTTGCTATCATCTCATCAGGGGATAATTATTCAATGAACTTTATGCTTACATTTCTTACTAGCAACTGCAAAGATGACAGATTGTTCATATAACTTGTAGTATAATTAATTCAGTAACATTGTTAGTGTTCGCACTTGATATCTATTGTATAGTTTAGCTGGCCTTTATTTTGATAGATCAGATAAACATTGATTTATTTTTAATTTTCACTAGCCCCTTTTCTTTGCCTTCATAAAGATACACTTGATCTTCCATCATTCATATTTTGTTACTTTTGAGTTCTATGTGGACTAGATAGTCATATTTCTTCAAGAGGTTTCCTTGCAATTCGCACCATGGCTGCACCAAGTTGGTTGGAAATGTTCTTATCATTTTGGCTTATAAGACCAATTTATCCTGTTGTTTTTTGAATATTTTATTCTTTCTTTTCAGAGTGTAGGTCCATTCTTTTAGAAACAACACAGAGCCATATTATCTTCTAAATGTTGTAGTTGGTATTTATAACTGAGGACCAACTCGGAAGATTGGCTGCTAGAACAATTAGGGAGTTTTCTGTTGAAGTTCCCACTACTAGATGGTTTGGGTCTATTGAAATGCACCATGCTGCATATCTGTTTTGTAGAACACTTCTGGGAGTACAAATTTCACCTGGAAAAGTGTGTCATCATTACGTGGATTAGATCTTGTTGAAGTTGTGAAGTCTAGTTGCCTGATCAACTGAGGGCATTTTTATTGATGTTACTACCACTGCTACTAGATATTATGGAGTATGAATAAAATCTCTCTGGCTTGTGTGGAGTTCTTTATTCTAAGTACTAACGAATGGCTATTATCTGTTTCATAAGATTTAAAGTGTTTCTGGTAGTCGTCTGCGTAGCATAGAAAACTATGCTGCTGTTATAAACATTAGGTCTTCCCTGGTGAAGTGATTCAACCAGACAGAAGTCCCAATTGTACATAGTATGGTCTGTAATGTTTATTTTAAACAACTTCTGCACGTGTGATGACTATATACCTTTTATTTGAACACATGGTGCACTAGATCTACAAGAACTGAAATAAAACTTTATTAAATACTTGAGGAAAAATTACTTTGGACCTTAGAATCAAAAAGACAAGTGGTGGGGAATTTTTCGGTTCACTAGGCACTTGGAACTGCACAATTTATTATACTCCAAGTAAGTTGAATTTTGGGCACTTTATTGTTCAAAATTTGCATACTTATTAAGCTAACCTTGAGTATTGTCTGATTTATCATGCTATGTATGTTAATTCTTACCAAAATTGTTGATAACATGGTTTATACCATTCATACAACTCAGGTTGTATTGGGAGCGCAGTTGTTCTGTTGGGCCGGACAGTTTCTTGGTCATGGTATTTTCGAGGTGAGTAATTCTGTAGGATTGAAATTGATGAACTGCACCTGCTCTCTTATTTCATACATCTCATAAAATACTTTCTCATAGAAACGGGCACCGGCTCTCTTGGATAACCTCATCCAGGCCTTTTTGATGGCTCCTTTTTTTGTATTGCTTGAGGTAGGTTTCCTTTCAGTTCCTCTCTTAATAAATAGTTATGACTTTCTGAGAATAACCTGGTTTTGCACATAATTCACATAATGCAGGTTCTCCAAACAGTATTTTGGTACGAACCATATCCGGGGTTTCGTGCAAGTGTTAAAGCAAAGATAGGAGCTGAAATCAAAGAATGGCAGGACAAGAAACAAAAGAAAATTTCTTAGCTTAATTAGAGGTCACATAAGAGTGATTTTAGTTTGACCAATTGTGTTAAAACAATATGAAGGAAATAAGTGTATATTGTCAAACTAATGGATGTGTTTTGAAGTATTTGCATTATGTTTTCTGGACCCTCAACCAGAGCTCATGAGTCTATCCTCATCTGAAGACATGTTTGTACTACGCCAAGATTTGCTTTTCAATATAAAGTAAAACCTTCTCAGAAGCAGCTATGGGAACCAACTCACAGTGCACTCAATTTAGAAATCCGGTACTTTGAGAGAGAAAGCGATCCAGAACGGAATGATTTTGAAGATCGATTCATTAGTAAAAAACCTTCTCCGACTTTTGAATTGCCGAAACAAGAACTTTATGTAAGAGTCGAAGCCCCAAAAGGAGAATTGGGAATTTTTATGATAGGAGATCAAAGTGGTTTTCCTTGGAGATGGAAAATTCGCCCACCGGGTTTTATCAAGCTGCATTGGTGCTATTGATAGTTTTAGAACAAGTAAACAATAATATTACAAAATAGTTATACTTTTAAAAGATTTCAAGAGTGGATATAAATATGGATAATAATGACAGTTATTAAGGTATTAGTACGGCTTAACAATTAGTAAATAGGTTTTTAAATGTGATCAAATAACAACAAATCATGTGGTATTTTATATTTTTTATTCTCTTTTTTCCTTTTTGCATTGCTTTATTCTCTTGTATGTTTATTATTTTTGTTGTTTCTCTTATGCTTTGTTTCCCTTATTGTTTGTTTGTAGCTGCTTTCTTAGTCTAGTGAAATCAAGTAATAATAGAATGAGGGGGTATTTTGCTCAAAAATTATTTTTTTTAGCTAAAATTTAGTATAATTTTTGGGCTGGGCTAAATTTCAAATTTGGGCATCTTATGTGGACCCTTTAGGTCAAAAATCCCTTTTTTATAATATAAACAAAGAAAAAATAAAAATTGGAACTATAATCAACATTTTCTTAAAAATTCAATCCACATAAATTCCAGAACTAAGCGATTATCGTCACAAAATGAGACCAAAAGGAGACCCAAAAAGCAGAAAATCAACGACAGTAGTACGCTCTTCTTCGCCGAGAAGAGCCCAAACAACAGTTCCATCAGCTACTCTTCTCGACAAAGAACTGCTTACAGAAGAAGAAGCCGCAACGTTTTTGAAGGACCTCCAAATTTCGTCTCCAGATTCAAGCACAAATCCCAGGAGTTTCCCGTACGGCGTGAAGCAGCAGTGCTGGGACAAGGCAGAGAAGGTCAGAGGACGAGACCCAGATCGCTGGCGGAGAGACGCACTTGGCAATATCGTTTTTAGGAAGCTTGTTGGTTGTCCTGGTTGCTTGTGCCATGATTACGATCACATTCTGCCTTACTCCAAGGTAACTCCATTTTTGTTTTGGATTTTTTTAATCTTTATTCGCGGCTGTCGCTTTTTGGATTTTTGAGGTGGGTTTGGTTTGTTGTTCATGATTTAAATCATTTTTTTCTCCCTTTAATTTACTTATAATGTAAAGTTGTAGTTTTTAACTTCATGAGGTTCTTGTTTAGAGAGGACATGATTATGGATGCGTTATATTGGTCCCTCAGGATCATTTAAGTTCACTGGTGATGTTGAAAATGTTTGAGATAATGATTTTGTGTATTTTAGTCAGTTTGAGTAGAAGTTTCTAAGTAATTATATTATGATGAACAACTACAAGAAGAAAACTGTGTGCAAATCTTTGCCAGTTATGAAGCTAAGATTGAGTGTGTAAGCCAGTTAACATGCAGTTCCAATTTCGTTTTATAGTTGGGTATCCATTTAAAAATACATTCCTTTAGTGAAAAATAGTGTATCACCCTTGTTGACCTGCATAGGATATATAATACACTGTATTTTAGACCTAAGTTCAGTGCTTCTGGTGCCTCTAAAATGAGTGGAAGACTAGAAGGATGCTTGGAATTTTGAGAATCTTATTATTCAAAGAAGAATATTGAGAACTTATTATTTGAAAGAAGCTTATTTTCTGTTCATTTTTTTGACTCAGCAAAGGATCTAATTGATTGGTGCAGTTGTGCTGAATCTATGACTTGCGGGTGTATTTATATGCTTTAAAGTTTTTAACAAGTTAATCATGTTGATTATGTTATCCAAAAAGGAGAAGAAAGACAAACTTGAGAGTTTATAAGCAAAGTTGAATCCTGCAAATATGCTTGAAGAATTGAATAAGAAATGAAATACAAATTGGCACAGAATTTTGGACAGAGAGGTCAAATTGAGATGCAATACTCTTTGTCTTCATCTTTTGTGCCCAAAGGGCAGTGAATGAGTTATTAGATAGATGGCTTCAAATTTAAAGACCGAAGAGAGTAAATGAACATTTTAATTAGTCAAAAAATTATGTTGGAAGTCTGATTTTTCAGATTGAGCCCTTGACAAGATGTGAGGTGATTCTGGGGAACCTGTCAAGGAAATATTGTACTGATATGCCCATATATTGATTTCTTATTGCCTATTCTTGTGATATTATATGAGGTGGACTTCTTAGCAATCGTCATATTTATGAATTCAAGGTATTCTAGTTTCCTGTATTCCTTCAGTCCAAGTAGTAGTACTTTCTCATCTTCTTTTATGCATAACCTATGTTAACATGTTTCCAATTCTTAATTTGATTGATGTGGTTTGTTTTCTAACTGGATGTTGGCAATATTGTTTTTGATAGGAAACAAAAGAATTTTATTAAAATTATAAGGAAGATGATACAAAAGTGAATCAGAGGTCCACAGGGGTAACAAAACCAGCCCTTTAAAAGCTAACTACTGCTGTATAAAACAAAGCAGCATATTTATACCCTAAATAATTACCAGCTCAAAGTTTACAGAAGTTGAAAGGAGCTTCACTAAATAAAATTGACATAAGACCCTTTTCAAATTGGTTTTTGGCGATATAAAGCTAAATGTATCAGTTTCAATTTGAGGAAATGATTTGAGTAACTCAATTTTAGTTCTGCCATTTTCTTTGATAGACTCATTATGCTGTTGATTTCTTGACTTCTTATTTAGATTGTTTGTTTGGTTGAAAAGTCATGTATGTACAGAATTATAAAAAATGCTTGTTTTCACCTAATGAGAATTTGCTTATAATTGTTTTGAGAGTATAATCTTGAATCCTGCATACATTCTCTCTCTTCTTTTTATCCTGTGTGTGTTGAGTCTTTATTTTACTTGTTCTTTCTAATGCATAACCTCTCTTTGCTTCTTTCTGTAACTTTTGTATCCATGAATTTCAGGGGGGCAAAAGCACTCTTGAAAACTGTCAGGTTTTACAGGTGTGAGCTCTGTTTGCTCTTGTTAACCATGTTGATTATTATATTTATGTGGTATTTTAATTTAGTTGTTTGATGTATTATTCTTCTTTATACTTTTTACTGCATGCTATCATCTGCTTTTCTGTTTTAATTATCTATTTAAAGGGAAGGATCCATTCCTAAAGCTTTGCCTTCAGCCACCATGCTTGTAAAATGCCCGAAACTGTGCAGTGCTTTATATTTGTGTCTCCATTAATACCTTCCCTGGGGTATTCTGTTCTGTGTCTCACCATCTATTACAGTGGGAGCTTCAATTAATTTACCTCTCACAGGTTCAGCTGCTCAAACTTCCTATATCAAGGATTTAGATTCCTTTTCCGGGCTCTTTAGGTTGCAGAATTCTGACCCTGTAATTAACTATTTTAAGATGAGATAAAACTTATTTATTTAAAGAGAGAATTTGAGCTTTTGATTTGTTTTAAACTGCTTGAGATTTAAAGAAATAATTTGTAATAAAAAAAATATATTAATTACTGCAGGCAACAGTAAATAGATCAAAGGGAAATCGGACTGAATTATCCAGAGCTGAGCTGATTCAGAAAAGTTCTTACTGTCGGGTTTCTGGTAATTGCAATCCTTGTGACACATAAGTCCTAAGAAGAAAATAATTAACAGAATTCCTGACTTTTGAGAATTGCTTTGACTGAATTCAGGTCGTGACATGGATCTTCTTGAACTGTCAGCCTATGGCAATGTCCGTCGAGGACAAGATCCTGGAGGATGTAGAATTCAATGACCAGTTTCAGATATAGCTTCTTGTGGAATTGAATTTAAGTGGAGAATAGGAAATTAATATTCCTGGGTTTTCAATTAATTATGATTATGATGCTCAGTACTACCAAGTTGTGTATTAAAATGAACCAACCAAATGTAATTTTTATAGACTAAAGTAATGCTTTACCAAGTACATTTTGATGGCTCGTTATTTTTTAATTATATTTTCGTTGTACTTTAAAGGAAAAGCTGGGGTTGGATTCATTTCAGGGAACTTCTACCACTGGCTTAAAACTCAAGGAGAAAGTTCTAGTAGGGCTGATGAAGGCCTTTGTTCACGAAATGACTTTGAGTTTGAGCAAAATACACGATCTTGTTGTGAATACGATGATGCCATGAAGAGGAAGATGATTATTGATGCAAGAAAATTTGCTCGAGGAGGGTGTTTTCCACCTGGTGGAAACCATCGAAGATAGTGTAACGCAACGAGATGTTTTCAAAGACAGTATTAACAGAAGACGAGTAAAGGAACCGTCCCAAATTCACCACAAGCTGTAAAAGACGACAAATTCGTAGAGGATGAAGGGAAGTGTAGTTTTCGAGTAAGTGGACTCTTCTATCTTATTCGCGTTCAACTGTTGACCTGCGAAAACAATGCCATAAGAGATTACTTTGATTCTAAAGTCAGAAAATATTGGAGGTGCAAGCTCTATGATCTTTCCCTCCTGAACAAAGACAAAGAGAGACGACTGTACCTTTCCATACAAATATTATACCAACTATGCAAGTATGCTTGACAAAATTCATTTCATGATCAGTAACATGAAGCACCCTTTTAGGGTATTATGATGTAATCAATTCATTTAATTAATAGTCAATTGACATAAAAGTAATAAGAACAATATGAACACTCAATTGTGTAACAAAATCTAAATCAACTTAAATAAATAAACATCTATCTTTCATGATTTGGCTACGTCTTGACTCTCAAGCAATGAATTTAATTCATATTGTAAAAAATAAAAATCAAAACAAGTAAATTTAATATCTTGAAATAAGAAAGTTAAGGATTAAAAAATTAAAATTAGAAAACGTTCTATTGGAAGAAATAATCTCTTCTTTTTTTGTCTCCTTCAGTCCTCTTCTTGTCTTCCTTGGTTCTATTCTTTCTTTAAGTCTCAAAAAATTCCTCCCTCTCGAAATCCCCTCTTTTTTCCTTTTAAATGCCATGCCCTAGAGACCTAGAGCTACTGCCTAAATTGTCATCATGGCTGGAGCTATATCTCTATGCTTCTACCTATTATTTCCAAAAGTTCATTTTTTCTTTTGTTAATTTTGTTGATACATGTATATTCTAATTTGCTTAAATTTGGTATGCCTTTTAGCCAATTTAGAATGAATTTGAAAAAAATATTTAACTTATAGTAAATTTAAGATAAATACGAGTACAAATAGAGATTTGTGAATATCTTTAGTGAATACTTGTATATACTTAATTTTTTTTATTTTTTCTAAATACATGAAATGAAATCATTTTTATGTTTTAAAAAAAAACAAAACAATGTTGTTTTGATTATATCTGAAACTTCTAAATCAACACAAACTCGTAAACTTCTAAAACCTTTTCCTTTTCAACTAATCAAATACTATAGCTTTTAGTTTCAAGTTTAACATTTTGTCATTCCTTTTTATCACCTTAGATCTTGGACTTTGAATGAGATGCAGAAAAGATTCAAGTATTTTATTTCAATTTTATGATTTTTTAACAATTGATAATTTATTTAAATTGGGTTTCTTTTTCTTAAGAGGAAATTAGAGGTTTGTTTGTTAGTTAGTTAGAATTTGTGTTGTTTTGTTCTTTCCACAAGTTAATTGGTTGGTGTATTAGATTTGTTTTTCTACTTACTTTGAATCTTAGGAAGTGATGAAGACTATTCTAAGATGACATTGATGAACTATGTAAACTATAGACTCCGCTTATTATCTAATGCCATTTTGCTTGATAATTTTAATCTTTTTATTTGATTCAAGTTTTAACCTTTTCTAGAATCTCTAGTTGAATATGTTAATGGGTTTTTCTTTTGGTATAGAAGGCAATGATGAGATAAAACATAATCACTTAAACTACACACCAAAGTCATTTGAAGACAACTCTCAAATTTTCTAATGTCTTCCTCATTTTGATTCGAGTTAGTTTCCTTTATAAAATGTCTTTTGTACATTATTTGAGTTAGCGGTTAGTTTGCTTTATGTGATGTATTCTTGGTGTTATGTTATTCAAAGATGAGAAAAAACAGACAAGCAACTTGACATTGATGTCGTGTTGAATGTCTGCAATTTCCTAACTTGGGATTACCTTTGAGATGCAACATAACCACTCCATTTTGTATCTTTCATAAAAATTTATTGATTTTTCATTCCAGTCTTTTAGTAGTTTACTTTCTAGTCTCCAATTTTGTTAGATTATTAAGATTGTTTTGATGTTATTCCTTTTTATCATGATAAAGTTACCTTACATATGTAAACACATGACATTTATCTATGATATGATATTTTTGTGCTAAATTATGTGTGTTTCATTACTGTTGGTTTGTTAGTGCTAAAATGTTTTTCTATTCAAAGTTTTTGATTTAATTTAAACAAACATTTCTGTTTCTAGTGGATTGCAATTGGCTAACCTCAATTTTTATTGCCAAAAAGAGATAATGGTTTTGTTTATGAATGATGAAAAGTAATATGAGAAATATTTTTCTTTATCACTGATACAAGAACAGAATGTTGGTGTTGTCTATGCTATAACTATTTATAGTTATTTATGTTGTAGATACTTAACATGTTTTAATATTTCTTCTATAATTAAGCCCATGTCTTTGTTATTTACGACTTCTCTTAAATGTTTCTTCCACCTTTTAAGCCCTCGCCAATCTCACCCTCCAAATTGAATTCTAATACTCAGTAGTTTATACTTCAAAGTCAATGGTTGATCTATGCTTATACTTGAAGTTTTGAAATTGGTAATGAAAATTCCTCTTGCATGATTATGTGCAACTTTGTGTGTGATATTCAATTGGTAGTGTTAAAATTATATTTTATTTTAGGGGAAGGATGGATATTGATTTGTCACAATTTCATGAGCAAGAATTTCTTAATGATGATCTTCCTATTAAAGAAAGTGAAATAGATTCAAACCAAACTCGATTCACATATAAAGAAATTACTAGTGAAAATGCATGTAGTAGAAAGTTGACATCGAAGGTATGGCAACATGTCAAAAGTTATAGAATCAATAGAAATTAAGAAGCTATTTGTAAGTATTGAAAAAAGAAATTAAGTGCAAAGACAAGAAATAGTATTACCCATTTGCATAGTCATATTAAAGCATATCCAATGCAAAAGTAAAAAATAATTGATGAGTCATTAAAGAGATTGCATACTACACCAGCGGACGGGAAGGTCACAATTACGACATTCGTCAATCAAAAAAATTCTAGGAAAGAGCTTGCAAATACGGTCATCGTGCATAACTACCCTTTTAAGTATAATTGAACACCATCAATTTAGAAAGCTTATCAGTACTCTCCGACTAATGTTTAAGCCCATCTCTCGCAGCACATTGAAGAATGACATTTTGAAAATTTTTTATTATAAGAAAGCTAAAACAATGAGCTTATTGGAAGCAAATAAAACTAGAATTGCCATCACCGTTGCTATGTGGACTTCCAGTAACCAACGAAAGGAATTTATGATTGTAACAACATCTTTCATAGATGACAACTAGATGAAGCAATCTTATGAGATAATTTCTATACAAATAAGCTTTTTGTAAAATTTTTCGAAGGTTAAAATATAAATGAAATTTTTATTTATTTTTTTATGTAGGTTTTCATACATATCATGTCTAGATACTGTTGAGATACTTTTTAAAGTTTTGGTAAATTGCTTACTAGAATGGACCATTGACAATAAGCCTTTTACTTTGACTGTTGATAATTACAATATAAATGATGCCATGATCAAGTACATTCTAAAAAAGTTTTACGGTAGTGCATTTTTGTTAAATGGCAGGTTATTTCGTATGTGTTGTGCTACTCATATTGAATTTAACTGTGAATGAGGAATGAGTGAGATAAATGAGAATGTCCAAAAAAGTTGTACTAGTGTGCTATATAGGACTTTTACCCCTAAAAGAGAGGAAAATTTTGCCATTAAAATGTTAGTTTTTGATGTTAAGACTCAATAGAGCTTCGCGTGCTTAATGCTTTACATGATTTTGATTTATAAAGATATATATTTGAAACAACCAACAATATAAATATTTTGGATAGTAAAAATAATCGTGGTTTACAAAGGAAATATGCGGCAAGCTTGAATTATTTTGCGAGGTAACTACGTTATTTTCTAGGACCAAGTATCCTATAGCCAATCTTTTATTTTCAAACATTTGTGTGATTAAGTTATCAATTTATAAGTGAATAATGAATTCTAGTTGTAAAGAAATGAAGTCAATGATTGAAAAGATATTGCGAAGTTTCGATAAATATTGGAGTGTAAATCATGGATTAATGACAGTGCTAGCTATTTCGGATCAAAAATGTACCAGACAATTGATAGAGTATTACTTTTCTTTCTATATGGAGACAGTTTTAGGAGTAAGATTAAAAAATAAAAAAATTTTGTTATGATTTAGTAAGTCTAAGCAAGGTAAGAAAATCCATCAAACAAAATCATCAGTTGCTTCATCATCTAAAATTAATGCATTTTTCATGAAAATCAAAGCAAGTTTGGCGCGTTCTGATTTGTTTGTAGACTCAAGCTCTAGTACTAGCCGAAGTAAGTCTAAATTAGACGGACCATTATTGGATTAACGTGTTATTCTAAGAACTGAATATTTTGATATATTGAAATTAGTAAAATGCAAATGGATCAAAATATCTTGCTCTGCAAGCAATTACTATAGACATTTTAGCTAATTCTATTTCTGTAATTGTATTTGAGTCCACTTTTAGTACTAGTGGTAGATTTTTGTCTGACATTGTGGCAGGTTTTATCCAAAGACATTGGAGGCATTATAGGTTGAATTTAATGATAGGTAAAATTAATTGTACTTTTATAAAATACATATTTTTATGTTTTTATAATATTATCACTTTTACTTAATTATTATTTTATTTTTATGATTACTTCAAAATTCTTTCAAAAAATTAAAAATTACAAGTTATTCAAATAATGAATGATTTATCGATAAAAAAATAATTTGATTATTTTTGTTATTTATAAATATTTATTTTTTATTATCTTATATATTATTATTTATTTTATAAGAATTATATTGAGTGAATGTTAACGACGCTCGAGTAAAAATAAATTTGTAAATACAAATAAAGTTTGAAAATACAAAAAAAAAGTTAAAAATTTACAAAATATCTAGTAATTTATTAAAAAATTATTTAAATGAGTATAGTATTAAATAGTAAATGTGAATACAACAAATTTAGAGGTATCTATTCCAAATTTGCACTGCTGTCATCCCTAGTAGCACTACCTTCCAAACATCCAAAAAGTAGCTTATGTATATGGTTCAAGTGGCACCAGTCTCTTTTATTAATGTTTTGTTTATTCAGGAAATATTTTACAACTTACTCTCCCAAATTATTTCATTGATGCATGTGCTCTTCATTAATTAATAACTTATCCATTTTTATGTTACATGTGTCAATTCTGAAATGGGTTACTGTGATTATCTAGCTTAGAAGTTAGGCTAGATCAAAAGACAAGAACCTGTCAAACTTAGGTCAAGCTTAGGCCCGCGGGTTTGTTTATATTTATGGTAAATAAATGATTTTAAATAATCAAGCAATTAAGACCCACTAATTAGTCCAAGTCCAGGTTTAATGCAGCCCACTTGAGCTGGAACTGATGGGTCATACCATGTTTTTTTTTATATAGATCGAATATGATCCCATCTACCAATTCTCATGAACCTGAATTATTTGCCACCTCTATTTATTCCGTTGTTATTGCCTTTTACAGCTAGCTTCTCATGTGTAATACTTTTATCGGTAGTTCATTGTCCGCTTTCTACACAAAAGAGAGGCAACTAGACATAATCCACAACCCTTATAGCTAAGTTACCAGGGATATATATTGTGAGAACCATTTATTTGTCCCTGCCGGGGCGGCACGCCACTGTTAAATAACATCACATCTCTAGCAAGTTCCATTATTGTGCATGGGATGTTTGGCTAACCCACGTGGCATTGTTTTCTCTGTCCTCTTGTCTAGTGAAAATTATGCTATGACAAAAATACATGAGCATTGTATTTATTTGTACACTCCTTTTGCTAGAAAGAAAAGGTTCGCACTCTCACTTTCTTTGTCAGGCACTTGCGTTTGATTCATACGTTACAAAAGAAGAAGCATACATGGCATATATAAATAAATGATTTCTGATTTTGGTCATTCTCACCTCATGCTTGTTGCCATACACTTGTAACTCCCACCCTGGTGAGGTTATGCTTCATTTATTCTTTGTGGACGAGCAAAGTCGCAGCAAAATCAAACTGGGGGTCTTCTTTTTGACTTTTTATGTATATACAAATGCGTTAACCAGCAACAAGTTCAACAACAAATGAAAGGGTTGCAAGTTAAAGTGGCTTTTGAATCTCTACTTTAAGGGCTCCGTTTGATTGGAGCGATATATATTTATATATAAAAGCACTGACCAAAAAGTGAAGTGAAGGAAGGGATAAGTTGTAGTGGGCGATTTTTGACTCTCGGCTAAATAAATGTTATTTTTTGCAACGAGGTCAACATTGATAAGTGGACATATTTTTTGCACAAACAACATTAATTTATGATATATAAAGATGAGTGGAATTACGAGGGTCAAATAGCTGGCCGAACTCATTCATAAGCTTTGTTAATTAAACAAGAATTTCTCTACTCGTAAGCTTTGTTCTTGGCTGAAGCACTCACTGATTTGTTTTGTTAATTAAACAACATTTCAGCACTTCAAAATACAACCAATCTGCACATATTATATATTAGTGGAGAGGAGCTTGCAACGTTGAATCTTGATTTTGGGAACCAAATGTGAGCCATGAATTTTCTAGTCATAAAATGAAAACAAAACAAACATTTTGCTACTAGAGATTAAGGTTGCAATAGACTAATTGAAAGTATGGTAGTGCTATTTGAGATCGACATTACAATCAACTAACTGAAAGTATGGTCAAGTTATTGCTTAACCAGATAATCCAACAAAATAATTTGTATTCTTCCATATTTTCAGCAGGGTTGGAAAATGATGAGGGCAAATTGGCTGGAATTTAATGACAAATGAATAACTATACAATTTGCTGAAATCTGACGGGCAATATTCAGTATAAATGCATGGATACAAAGAAGAAGCAGACGTGCTTTCCATCAAAAGGAAAGAATTCTTGACATCATGCTAAACTTGGGTCCCCAAAACAACATATTTTATGCATAAAATGTGGACTATATTTGCTGCTAATGGTGGAAACAAAATATCTAAATTGGACACATTTTGACAGATTCTGATGCATGTCATCAATCAATTTAAATTACGTTACCATTCCATTACAATTGTCACATATCAATCCCTGTTTCTGTCACTATATTTAATAAAGGATTGGTTGATTACTATATTTGAAGCACTTACTCTTTAATTCATTTTTCCTTAATTCCTTTTCAAAGATACTCAAAATTATCTTTTTATCTTCACATATTCAAACTTTTTACCTGCAATGCTATACTATAAGCAGAGAAGAATAGGCAAGAAAGGTCAGTGTGAAATTAAACACCCAAAGCCAAGGATACAGAATATTCATTTTAGAATTAATTTTTTGCAAGTTGCACAGATTTCTAAGTCCTCAACTTGGTATGAATTAAATTCAAGAAACAACTACTTCTGCCAGGTTGAATTCTTTGAATCATGGCAACAGCTGCTGTAGATGGGAAGAAACGTACCACAGTATTTAACATTATATATGCAGTACAAAAAATATGTACGGTCAATTAACACAAATCTCAGAAAACTAATTAGCATCATATCCAAAGGCAGGCACCTGTACTTAGTTAATGTTAAGAGAAGGTAATTAGTTCCCACTAGACTAGACTGGGCCAGAGCTTCTTCCCTCTACCCTGCTGAAAACTAGAAGAAACTTATCCCTCTTTGGGGTTTATCTCATTATCTGTTATGTAATGTAATGCAAAGGTAATGAAGCCATTGAATTCAAAAACAAATGCTGATGGTAAGTCTCTCCAACAGCTTCAGCTGCTCTCATGGAAGTTGATTGATCTAGACAAAGCAGCAGGGTTTGCCTGCAGTACTGGGAAAGTTTCAACCATTTTACTCTTTTCATGGCTCTTCTGTTGCAAGCCCTTGAACATCCGTCCCCCACTAATTGATTCATTTTTAATCCCAAGTGTTGCCCATATTGAACTCTTTGCAGCTTCATTTGGATCATCAATCCTTAAGGTTTTTGGAACTAAAACACATCCATTCTTCTCTTTTGATGCTTCCACTTTCTCCACATTATCTTGTTTGTCTACATCCCTTGAATGTTTCCCCAATGTTGGAGAATTAGGCCCGGAGCTTGGAGCCTTCTGGTTAGGAGAAGATTGGCGAGACAACCATGACATGTTCCAAGTGCCTGGGATGCCGCAATTCCAAAATGGTGCCGGATAGAATGACATAGGAAACCCTGAAGGACAAAATGCTGGTGGTGGAGGCACTGCAGTATTCCATGGATAAGGCCAAGGAACACCAGAAAGACACGTAATTGGAGCAGGGAAGCTGGTAACATTCCGCATAAAGGGTTCCTGCATAGAATTACTGCTTCCTTCTTCCACAGGATTTGAGACTGTGATAGAACACGCACTTGAGCAATCATCACCACTTTCTCCACCTCCGCAAGGAACTGGATGAATTTCTTGTTCTTGAAAGCCATGAACACCATTTCGGGTAGCATTCAGTATCTTTTTCTCTGCAAGATTTAACACAGAATTCATGGAGTCGCAAATAGGTGCATCTAACCCGAAGCTGAGAACTTTGCCATTGCTTTTCAAATTTGGTTGGGTTATTCCATTTGGAGCATCAATTCGAGCTGCTTGAAGAGCCTCAGATATGTTGATGTGACGATACTGTGAGGCAGAGTTCTTGTTCTTTCGACGTCCAGCACCCACTGGCACATTCCTCATGGTACCACCTGCAGTCCAGTATCTTTGACATGCTTTGCAAAAATGGCGGGGTTGATTAACATTGTAATTGTTGTAATAGCAGAATTTTGTGTCCATGCTATGGCAGCGAGGGCATGGAAGTATTTTATCTGGCTTCGTGAGGGTCTTCTCTTGTGTGTTGGAAGCTTTATTCTGGGATTTCTCAGAATTGGAAGCCTTTGATTTGGCAGTTTCATCATCTATAGAAGGTGTTTGGGGGTTCACATTAGTCTCCAGCAATTCTTCAGAATTTGTTGACTCATCTATATTTGGAGATGGCATGTCATCTTGTTCTGTAGTCTCAATGGCTTTTGTTGTTGAAGAATCCTGAAATTTAACATGGTTGTTCAAGTAAGATGTAAGAATGAAACTGTTGCAAAATACAATTATTTTCATTGGCGGTAAGGTGTGACGATTGGGATCCTACCATATGAAGTTAACCAGAATGACAAGAGCAACAAAGAAAAGGTATAAAGAAGAACACAAGAAAACAACCTTTGTTTTAACCAGATAATCTCTGTAAAACTTCCCTTGTTTTTTCTTATCTACCTAGACATTTCGTTGAAATTTCTGATAAATTAGATGATGCTCCTTCTCAATTTCTATCAACTTTTCTGTGTTTATACGCAATTAATTTACGAGGCATTCAAGGCTAAACCAATACAAGTTCTAAATTATTCGATAATTAAGCTGCTGTGCTACGTATGTATATATCAGGTATTTTAATGAACTATCATCTGGAATGAGAATAAAATAATTTAAAAAATGTGAAGACATAAAGAATGCAAGAAGAACAGAAGTCACCAAATATGGACAATTTAAAACGTTTTTGAAGTAAACTGAAAAAGAAAAACGAAGGCATCAACCCCTTAAGTTCTCAAATGTGGAAGATTTTGATTGGCTAACAAGCACAAATTTGAAAAGTGATTTGACAAAGAATGAACAGACATTTGGCAAAAGGCTGACCAGCATGGCAGCTCAACTGAACTAAGCACATACAATTTGGCTGAAAAGATAAACACCATTCCAAGTCCATACATTTATAAGCAAAGTACTCAAATTTCCCAGACCTGGAATAAAATAATTAAATCGTTGAGAACTATAATTTTATTTATTTAAAAAAGAAACAAACCTTTATACTATTCAAACCAGAGCCGTAGTGTCTCTATTTTACGCCCAACGGAAGAGAAATTGAAACCAAGGGATGAGAATTTAGTAAAGATAGCATCAAAGAGAAATTATATTTGATTGATTACCAATAAAAACAAAGAAAAAGATTAAGATTTGCACCTTACTGAATTCAGTGCAGATTTTTCTTTACTGTGATTAATCTCAGAGAAAGCATCAACTAAGATTTGCATAAACTTCCTTTTTAACACACCAAAACCAGAACCAAACCCAAAACAGGGAGAAAAATAAACCATTTAATTTCAAAACTCGCCTGGAAAAAACAAAATCTCCAAAAGAAACCTACTTCAACCCAACAGTTCTAAAACAAATCTCGAAATTGGCTGTCGAAATAAAAGAAGAAACTGCGTGTGCTTAGCTTATTACCTTCCCAAGGAAATATTAAAATAAGAAAGTAAAAGCTACCCATGAATTCCTTTAAATTTTCAACAAATGGCCTGTCTTCAAAGAAGATTCTCTAAACTGCATAAATTATTATACCTCTTGTGTTTTTTCTTCTTCGGATTCTTTGCTACACTCTAACTTTGCCGGCATATCATCGCCGGGGATCTCGGGAATCTCTCCATCCGAAGGCAGACCGATGTTTTTGCCGAAGAGTTTGATGGCAGGATCTTTACTTTTTAGCATTTTCTTGAGGACCAAACAGAGAAAAAAACGCGCGAGAAAATTGGTAGGTGCTTTGTTTTCAAAGTACTCGTTGGCAGGAAACGTAATGCGTCGTTGATGGTTTTGATCCGTTTAAACGAGGAGGTGGATGCCAGCCACCTGAGGACGTCAATTCAATTCTCAGCCACAAGTTTATGTGGCCTTGAGATTTTCTTCTCCAAATTTTGATTCTTTTTATTTTCTTCTATCGTAGCACAAAAAGTTGGTGCACCCGAGCAGGTCCAATTCAATGGACGTGCGAGGAGTTTGTTTTTTCGGGGAATTTCGTTAGAATTTATGTATTGGAAGGAGTGGCCTCTTTTACTCGTGAAATTAATCCTTTGCCCCTTGCATATTATTATTAGTTTAATAGTATAAAATCAAGTTGTGTGATGAGATCCAACAAATCCATGTTTTAAATGAATTAATCTCAATTAAAGGTGTAAAATGAAGGCCAACTTGTTGGATCCATCTGGTACCAAGACCCGGAATCAAAACATTGTAAAATTACTTTCAAAACATATGAAATGATAACGAATTTTTGAATGTTCATTCAAGATGTCCTCAATTCAGTTGAAAATCAGTCCAATTTCGAGGAAAAAAAAATGGAATTGAAAGAATGTGTGTGTGATGTTTAGAGATGACAACCAAAGTCGGGTCTGTAAGTTGGAATATTCATCCCATCCCTATTTTAAAAATGGTATTTTTATCATTAGTCTTTTTTTTTGAATAATTCTTCATTTTTCTACTCATTACTTAAGTAAAAAAAATCATTGTCTTTGTTTAACAATGTTAAAATTAATATTAATAAATTAAAAAATATATAACTAATTAATTATTTATTTTAATTATCTAAATAATAACAAAATTATTGCATCTATAAATTTTAATTTTAATCCTTAATAAAAATAAAATTAGAGAAACTAACACTTTTTATTAATTTTGTAAAAATATATTTTATTTGATGGAGAAAAGATAAAATTTAAAAATATAAATCCCATCTAGGTCTTGAAATAAAAATGAGAATGGGTTAAATTTTCCTTCCCATCCCATTTTTTAGTTCTAAAGAGAAATCATTCTTAATCCCCACCATAGCTAAAATATTTTACGAGATCAATAATAATTAGTTAGACCTTTTTTTTTAGAGTAAATTATAATAATTTTGAATTGTTGTTATAAGATAAAAAATTTATTTATTAATTGCTTTAGTTATTGCATTTTAGATTATAGGAGAAAAATAAAGACTTTTTGTATTTACGTGAGTTGTCGAATTATGTGAAAAATAATTTAACAAGTGAACATAATGTATATGAAAAGAGGTGCTCTTGATTAAAAAATCAAATTCCTATCTCATACCTATTCCTTTACCATTTAAGAAGATATTAAGTTTTGAAAATGAGAAAATAAAATCTTTATGCGTATTTTTTTTTCTTTGTTAATTTTGTTTTAATATATTAAACACTTTCTTTTATTAATCTTGTGTTAATATTTTAAAAAATTAATTCAACCGATATTAATTGTTCATTTGGTTTGATATCAACTAATTATTTTTTATTTTGACAAAAAATTTTAGATGAGGGAATCGTCAGAGGAAAAACAAAGATAAATGAAATCTAAAAATTTAGGTACTATTATTTTATTAAAATAAACAATATTCTCAAATATAATATTTAAATTATTTTTCTAATTTTGAACAATTTTTTTAATTTTGAAATAAAAATGTGGACCACAAATTGTTGATTTTCTTCTAGCATGAAATAAAGCAAGGGTGGACAATAAATCCTAGTTAAATATAAATAAAAATTGAAAATTATTTTATAAATAATAAATTTAGTAATTATTAAATTTGTAAATAAATTTTATAAAACAAATTAAACAGGAATAATTTTAGTACTAAATGGGACGATACACAAAATAACCTAATATAAAATTTCAAATGAGATGTATTTATAATAGAATGTTATTACACAGATAGCAGGCGATAATATTATTGCTCTATCTTAATTCATATCTTATGAATTTAGTTGAGATACATTCTCTATAACTTACATCACTTAAAATAAAACTTAAATTATAAAATAAAAAAAATTTAAATAATTGATATAAAATTTAAAATAAATTACTATAAAAATATAAAATATAAAATTTGAAATGATTTACATAAAATTTAAAACACTTAATATAAAAAAACTTAAAATAAAAATTTTAAATAATTAATATAATGATTGAAAAATTAAATATATCTAACATTGTACTATAGCTAAAAATCATATTTTAATATTTTGTAAGAAACATGATAATTTCAACCTTACTTTGATTGGGCGTCATGGCCAGTCCATATTAGAAGAATTATGGGCCGCTACAAGGTCACCTTGACATCAAACAGGGGTAGGATTAGGATATGAATGAATATAAGTAGAGATTTTATGAAAAAGATAGTCAATACTATTAATTATTTTATTAGTTGATTTGGTGTTTAAGTTGTAAGGTGTTGTTTGGTTTACATAATAAAATAAAATTACATAAATTCACAGGAACGAAGGAGGGTAGCGGTATATTTTATTTTATTGATTGTAATATAACATCGTCAACTAAAATAGTGACTTATGTTATGCATAAATATAAATTCAAGAAATTAAAGTTTATGATTTTCACAAAATAAGAATATATGATGCAACATAAAAGAATGCTTTAATCACAACTTATATTATATGTTAAAAGCATACTTTAATCACAATTTTGAAAATATTTTGACCTTGAAAATGGAGATGAAAAACTCATTTATCATTAGACGCTTGCTTAATTTTTTTTAATGTACAATTATATTTGAATAACTTAATTAATAGAATATCAGGCTTTTATAGGTAGAGGGAGGAGCGGACTTTTTTTTTATTTTAATTATGATTCATTTTTTATACTTAATGAGGAGCGGGACTTTTTTATTTCAATTATGATTCATTTTTTGTAAAAAAAAATAAACTTAATTTTCTAATAATTTATTATTTATTTTATTTTATTAAAACTAACAATATATATCTACATAGGCGATTAAATCTTATATCATGTGTGCCACAAAATATCGTACATTCTCCTGTGTAGTCCATATGACATAACTTTCTTAATGGTCTAATCTAACATTAGATGCTTGCTTACTCAAGTTTATAATCACAGGCACCGTAGCTAAGTGCAACACAAATGCGAGTCATGGAAGTTTTCTGTCCTGTAATTCCTTTTAGATTTAAGCTTTATTTCAATATTTATTTTAGGAAAGCTATGGATTAAGACTTAGTTTTATAATTGTCTTTTGATTGATTGTATGAATAACATGCCCTATGGATTAAAGGGTGCCGCATTCACATGTCCATGCATATATATTGTGTTGACATTAATATTTTATTAAGAGAAGGATAAGATTAATATCAACAATTTTGTTCTTTCTGACAAAGTTACTATTTTTTCAGCAAAATGATAGAATTTGTATTTTTAGAGTTATTTGACTTATCTTTTTCCTTAATAATCTCTATTATATATATTTATATCATTAGTATCTAACTTTATCCGTTAAATTTTTTTAAAATAATAAATTTGCCCTTTATCGCTGCGACTGCATATTCCGTCTCATTTTCATCATGCGAATCTTTACTTACATTGTGTAAATTATCTCACTTCTTACCTATGAAGTATACTTGCATTGTGCGAGTACAACATTTCCACTTTCTTTCCTACTCATTATCTGTGAGCCCTTCACTCGCATCATGCGAGTGTTTGTCTTCTGGTCTAACTCGCATTGTTCGAGTCATATATTTGCATTGTGCGAGTTCACGATTTTTACACAACTTTTATCTTTTCTTCACTTGAAAAAATTAATATATAAATTTGATATGTTACAAGTATTTTGATAAAATAAATATTATTTTTATATAATTTTTACAATACTTTTATTCTTGTATTTTTGTTTAGTTTATTCTTTTCATTCATTTTTTTAGTATATTTTTACTCATTTTTTATTTTTATGTAAAAAGAAATAAATTCATTTAAAAAAAAAGATTTGAAGTGAAAAACTCATTATGGAGTGCGTGGAAAGATGTAGAATAGAACCACTAACATCATGGCTCCAAGTTTCCAACAATACAATGTTGCTACAATAATCATGCTACAGTTTCTTTTGCTACAATAATTGCTATAGTGATTTTGTGAGATTTGAAGTTAGAAGCTCAAAGACTACAATGTTGAAATGCAAGACTGCATTGCCGAATCATAAGATTGTCAAACAAAAAATAAGGATGAAATAGAAATTTGTACTTTTAATGAGATGCAAATAGATTTTTTTAGATAACCACCAGAGGAGAAGAAAAAGAGATAAAAAGGACTCAAGGAGCTTGAACAAAATGGAAGAAATTTCATTATCTTGGTTTGCAATTCAAATTTGAATTCTTTCATTTTTTTACTTTTCTTTGTTAAGAACGTTCAATATAATGAATAAGATGTTATTTTCTTTCATTATGAACTAAATTTATTTTATAAGGTGATTATGTAGCCTCTTATTATATTATAACTTTTATTTCTTTAATGTGATTGAAATTGTCTTCATTGATTGAATATTCGTACACTATATTTAATGCTTTTAAATAATTGGTCATTATTCAAATGATTTAAAATTCATAATAAAACCCTAAGAAAAGAGATTTCTTATGTTGAATACCCTAAAGTCTATGTAAAAGAGAAATATACATACATGCTTTATGTAATCTTTGTGTGGAACTATTGTAACTCTAAAAAAGGCTAACAAATAATTGTGCAGTCTCAATTATCAACTATGAATTTAAATATCAGTTACTAGGAATAAATGAAGTATTAACAGATTAGTTTTAGTCTAGTCAAATGCCCTAAAACTCTCTTTATCTAAATTAATTTTAATATATCTTTATTTGTTTTAATTTAGTCTTTAGTTATTTTTAAAGTATACAACCTTTTATTCACTGATTCAAATAAAACTAGAGCAGTTTAACTTGGTATTTAGATCATAAATAATCAGTTCTTGTAGGAACGATATTCGATTTATTATTATATTACTTATTAACGATAATGTACGTCTATATTTGCATATTCTTATAACATATCTTTGTGTGTGTGTGTGTGTGTGTTATAAGCCTGTTGGGTGACTAAATTAAAATGGTGGTAGTATACTTGTCTCATATACATATCATCCTTTTTCATTTTTTTTGAAGTGCGCACATGTGTTAAGGTGTATTGATAATTTAGATCAGTGTGATAAGAATATACTTTGAAATATAAGTCTATTGGTTGATATAAATTGTTATAAGCCATTTTTTTTAAAGTGTGCATTTTGAGTTTATTATAATTTATGTATTATATTTATAACATATTTATATATATTTATAAAACTACTATGATCAATTTTATTTTATATTAAACATATATGATAGTTTATATGAATGAGAGATATTTTAATTTTAATTAATGATAAAAATTTCTTGTTTTAATTAAATAATTTATACAGTTAATATTATTATATAATAATTCTATAAATATATAAAAATTTTAAAAAATTTTGCTAAAAATTTGTGAGTATCCATAACAAGTTTAGTAAATGTTAAGTACTCGTTAAACGAATTTAATAATAAAATACTAAATTTAATATTAATTTTGTATGCATTTAGTATTATTTTTTTTAATGAATCGGGATATGGGTTTGGTAGTATTCGTCCCAAACTAATCTGTCGTCTCTATGTAAAAATTAGAATTACTAAAATAAAAATATAAAATTTGATGCATAAATTATGTTAAAATTTAAAATGTATAATATAAAAATTGAGAAAAAAAAATGAATGCATTGTCGTGATAATGTCCACTAGAATCCTCGACTAACTTTATAAATTAGTGCAGAAGGACCAAAATTCATTCATGTAGCCCCTACCACTAGAGACACGCCATTGATATCATCCCACCCCGCACTTGCATAGTGTCCATCTTTATTTGTCATATTTGGTGGCTTAAATAATGTTTATCATATCAAATCTCTCCCCACTTAAGAAACCTTATTATTAATTACGGCATTAATTAATTAATTGATTGTTATAAAACATATATTTGGCATCTATGGGTAACATAATTGCAGAGAAATTTTGGATGGACATGGATCCTTTTGCCAACATTGAAAATGCCCACACAAGCAAATTGTGGTGCTACCTGTCATCTTTTTGACTTTGTAATATATATATGTATATATATTGTTTCCCAACATCAATCATAAACATCCAGGAAAGTCAGTGATCTATGATGTTTGTTGATGTATAAATTGACTCCTCACTGCTTTCAGGACAAATTGTATAGCTATAGCCTAAATTGCATAAATTCACAGATCAGGTTGTGCTGGTGGAATCAATGGCTGCTCTCTTGCGTCTAAGACTGGCTGTAGTAACATCAATATTATTGGTTTTTTCTCAGCTTATTATCTTCTTGAATGCTGTCCCGGTTGCAAGTAATTTCATTTCCATGCACGAAACTCGGTTTAAAGCTTATTCTTCTTTTGTTCTTCGATCATCTACCAGGTTTTGCTATATGACAACTGATTGAGGTAACAATCATATATACATGCAGGAAGCATGATGTACGGAGGACCTTGGGTTCATCAACTTTCAGAAAGCAGTAACCAGCAGGTTCATACTTTTAACTTATTGATTACTTGTAAGATAAGACTTATTTACACGTGTTAATATTATTTGAGTTTATTTATTCATAGGCAAGTACTGTTCTTGAAGTGAGGGATAGAGGAAGGATGGCTGTGGAGATAAACGATTACCCAGGATCCGGGGCAAACAATCGCCATACTCCAGGCCACTATTAGTCTGGAGAGGCTACGTTGATAATTCAAGTTTTTGCCTAGGGTTCGTTCGTCGATGATAGATAATAATTAGGTGAGACTTTGAAGGTCCTGTTATTATATATAAAACTAATTAGTTATATGAGTTAAGAAGTGATCAGGAGTCCGAATATTGAAATAATAGTAATGCATGCAATTCTATCTGTTGATCTTTTCATTTTTAAAATTACCAGTATAATATTTTACCATATTTCTACATTCCATAGCTTTGTATACATTTACTCAAATATTAAACGATTTGTCTATAAATTTTTAATATTTAATTTATATAAATATTTAATATAATATATTTATATATATAATTACAATATATATATATTTTATTTTATATTAAACAAATAATATAATTACAACTAATTTAATAAAGTAAAATTCATATTTAATGAGTGCTTTTAATTATTTACTCAAATATTAAACGATCTAAAATTCAATCGGTTCTCTATTTAACAGATATGAATACAAGATAAATAATTCAAACTATCACCCTTATTTTCATATTATACATAAATATAGATATATTATTTGGTATTTCAAAAGGACAACCCCCAAATAATTAAGTTCTCAGGGATGATTTAAAGCTATTATTTTTAAATTTATATTTGTTTATTTTGTATATAGAAGTATATTATAATATATTAAGTAATTAATTATTTGAATATATATATATATAAACAAGTTAGGTAAACCATTGTAAATATCTGGAAGCATTTTTTCTTGTATCACCAATATATCTTCAGTGGAGAAAGTGGATTATGAGGTAATATGCATTCACTTCTATATTAATGCTCACGCAGGTTTCTGGTTTCTTTAGTGCCATTCCAGGGTTCTTCTAATGGTGACAAAACTAATGTAATTTTTATCACTCTACTAATCTAGAGCTCTTACCTTTCGTTTAAAAAGTCAACAATATCTAGTCCGAGTGCAATAATTTTTTATAGAAGAAAGAAAATTGCAAAATAAAATGCAGAAATGCAAAGCAACCCAGATGGACCGGCAAGCAGCCATTGCAAGCAAAAGGTCATATATAAGAGTATATGTTAGTTTGCTCATCGTAAGGCTATGTTATAAAAGTGACCATATTGACACTGATTTTAAATTTTGTTTTGGAACTGTGGTATTCTTATGCTTTGTGCTTTGAATTTTTAATTATTTTATTAATATTTCGTACCTACCACTTTAAGAAATTTTAATATATACGCAAATAAATGTTCTGACCACAACTAACTGATGAAGACTTGACTTAAATAAGAATGTATTGGAATGTGACAAGATTGTATGAAATACAAGAAAATATTGATGTTATATTCTAAAAGAATTTCATAAATTGAGAGAACTTCATTTGCGCGAGGAAGTGTGTTTAATAATTGTAAACGCAATTCTATATAATGCCACGTTTGGCAACGCAAGCATACATCCATACCTCTAAACCAACAGTGGTTGAGGATTTCACTAATTCTGATCTTTTAGCTCCAAAGATAGCCTATAACTTAGTTGACCTAATCGGATGTCAATTAAACCTGATAATAGAGTTTTCTCTCTTGATGATTTATAATATATATCAAATAATTTATTTGACCATGAAATACATAAATAACCACTGGTTAATATTACAAAATAAAAAACGAGAGTGTGTATAAAAATGAAGTTTGATTTGCCATTGAAGAAATGAGTGGTTTGCAAATATTTTTCTTCAAGTTTCGTGTACGGAAATCTCTCTATTGAAAAATAGATTTGACCAATTATAAAAGAAACAAAAATCTAATGATTTTTATTTTTTGATGTATGTAACAATCAATTACCCATCAAAAACCATATAATAATATTCGAAATATGATACAAACCTTTAAGGATCTTTAGGTGAACAAAATATAGTGTTTTTTAAGTGTTTTTTTAGAGTTGTATGATGTTTGGAGTTCATTTGGATTGCAGACAAGTCATTTGATAGGTTTTAGAGGCTGAGTGCTTGGCAAGGCTTAATGGGTGTTCGACCAAGACTCGAAGAATTGAAGTCACAGAGCTAACACTCGATCCACTTGACTGCGTTCGAGCAGCCTCAAGTGCTCGACTAGCGCTCGAGTAGCACCTTTTAAAGACCTTAGTGACCACCTTCCAAAGATTTGGCGCTCGACCTCTGCCTAACTCCTACTTGAGTAGCCAACTTACCTAGATAAGACCACTTGACCTCCACTCGAGCACTCCTGCAAAAAATATGAAACTTCAAATCATAATTTTAGAGTTTGGAATGGCTATTTTAATGTTTTTCCTTATTCCTTGAGTAGAGATCAATCTTTGAGTGCTCTTAATTTTCTAACTTAATTTGATTCCTATAATCACAAAATCTTTCTTGTTTATTGTGTATTTACAATTAAAATGTCACTTGGAAGCTCTCATCACTAAGCATTCTCTCTTTAAAAATCCAATTGTAAGCCTTTAGAGCTCTACAAAGCATTGGTAGTTGGAGTTTTAGCTTTTAAACATATCATTTGTAAAACAAATTCATAGAAGTAGAAAACAATCAAAATTTTAATTATTAGAATTATGGAAGTTCTTGTAAAAAAATCACCAATTGTAAGTTTTTTTGTAGTGAATTTTGAGGTGATTTTTAGATAATTTAAAGATTTTCTTTTGTTATTTATATTAAAATTTTTTATTTAATTTTTAATTATTATTATTATTTTGATGCATCATTGTTGGAATTTGTTTGAGATAGCTTAGGTTGATTATTAAAGTTTAATTTACTTTTGATTTATTTAAGACGTAACAAATTTTAACGTGTTTTAATTTGCTATTTAGTTTTTGATTTCTACATAAAACGTCTTTTACCCTCTCCTCCCAAGGTATTCTCGGACTTAAATTTAGGCAATTTCAAGACCTCTATAAAATTTATAGATGTAAATTTGTGGTGTAAATTGTGGTGCTTCCACACAATTGGAGGTAAGTAATAATCATCCCCTGATCTAAGATGCCATTTTATGCATATATGTGATATATGTACACTTAGCTCACCACATGTTTGTAAAAATATTTCAATGAACACATATTTTAATTTTATGCATGTTATTAGCATTTCAATCCAACATATAATTGGAGTATGAATTTTCATATTATCAAATTTCAATCCAAGTAATAAAATTATGAAAATGTAAAAATAAAATTTTGTCCTTTCAAGCCATGATAAAGAACAATGTCTTCAACAATTCAAGGTAAGGATTTGATAAGCTTGAACTTAGAAGAGCAATCTAAGCATTTCAAAGACAAATATAAACATTTATTCACTTATATCTAAACTTCTTCAGTGTTATCTTTTCCTCACTCAAGTAAAATTTTTGGTACTCCTAATCTTTGAACTTTTCATAATGTAATCTATTTGAAAGTCATTTGGTGTCTAATAGCTTTCAAAATACTTTCAAAATCTCAGTACTATATACTTATACAAACAAAACTACAAGAAGATATTGATTCTTGATTAATACAAGTATACTAATATTTGTTATAAAGAAGAAATGAAAATAATAATAATAATAAAAAGGCTATGAAACCTTTTGCTAACATTCAAACTGCAATTTATCTTTTAAACATACGATCCAAATGTTTATAGTTGCCCCCGTTCATATAGGATTAGTTTCACTTAAGCACAAGAAGCACAAAATGATATAGGCAATCAAGCACATGTTTATCGCAGCAGCATAAATCAATTTATCATATTGGTGATAAAAATGACGAGAAAAAGAGTCAAAATTGAAATATTTATTTAATAATCTTATTGCTGAACTTTATTCATTAAAATATACTAAGAGTCATACTAAACTCAACATACTCCTTGCAAATGGAAATGAATGATTGTTTAATGTTTTTGATTTTGTCAAACAATCAATGAAAGGAAAAACAAAAAAAGCAAAACATAAATGGAATAACAATTACTATCACTCTGCCTCTGAGGCATCTGGTGCAGGAGAAGGAGCATTTGTTGCATCTGGTGCAGGAGAAGGAGCATTTGTTTCATCAACGCGCAGAAATCCAAGTTTTTTGATGAGTTCTTTAGCAACCAACTCGTTGGCCCTATCTGATGGGTGGTATTCATCCCAAAACACATACTTGCTTCTGTCTTTACACAGCGTGGATGCAGGCACACATGTAAGAGCTGGCCGAATTCTCCCAAAAGAGCAACACGGCGAGTCTGAGTTCTCAAATCCTGAAAACATTTGAATTCCAAATGATCTTGCTGCAGGAAAAAAAGAGAAAGAGAACTGGAAAAAAGAGCATGCATATGTGTGCATATATTGTATTTACAAACATACCATATTTGTTTGGATTGGTAATCACATCATTCACAACATCGTATGCATCTCCAAATCTGTAGCTGGCATTAGCTAGTTTTGATGACAAGTTGTCTAATAACTTGCCTGCAGCTTGATTGAATCCGATAGCTAGTTTGTTAGTTCTTTCCTGACAGTCTCCACTGGTGCTTAGAACCCTTTGCAGTGGAATACAACCCATTGGTGCCAAACCAAAAACCATTAATTGCCTTGCCCCCATGCCATGCAATATCTGTACAAGTCACAACAAAACAAAATATATGCTCATTTAGATCCACGATTTCTGATAAATGACGATTATAGTCTTTTGCTCGATGAAATTAATTACTTTTAATTGTGCTTCAAGTGTCTCCATTAAGTAGTCAATAAAAGTTTGATCATTGTACTTCCACGAATCACTGTTAACCCCTGTTAAGTAGTTGTTGATAAAGTCATTGCTCCCTAAAGCAACCACATATTGGGCTTCTTGAAAGAACTTCTCTCCTGCTTCGGTGCCAATTTTGCTTTTTACCATTACTTGAACTGCTTTAAAAAGCTCAATTTGCCTATAGAGACAAAACCTTTGAATCTGCAAGTGCAACAGGTTGTGGAGTTTCAACATTTTGCTAATCCTAATCAAAGAAAATTAATAAATTTCATGCATGATTGCAACTTACAAAATAAGAACCAGTTCCATTCAGAATTCCACCACCGCCAGAGGCAAAATTCACTCCATTCTCCATTATGACATCTTCTGTTAAAGACGGATCCATAAAAGCTGGCGGCCTTGGGAGACCGGTCTCGTCACCTGAATAAATAGTTTGATATGATTGAAGATTATACTCTCGAATTTCACAAAACACTTGATTAATGAATTAGTTTAGTGTAAATAAACGATTTACCTATTATATCTGCAACAGTGCGGCCATTGGTAAACCTTCCATTGGGCAGTCCATTGCCAAAATCAATGCCATACCAAGGCAAGTTTGCATTAGCAAGACTCCTGGAGAGGTACCTGTTATTCCCAACATCAGAAAGGGAATCCCCAAAAATGAACTGCACAACCTTACAATGATATCCATCAAAGGCACACCCCGACAAGATCAATAGCATCATTGACAGCATCATGAAAAACTTCATTTTTGGAAGAAAGGAAGATATTGTTTTCCAAGGGTTCCAGCTATACGTGTTACGTTTCTGAGTTTGGATTCAAGTATTTGTAGGTGCAGTAGAGCGTCAAAGAAATATTACAAAACATGCCTAAGCGTTCTGGTTCTGTAGTCAGATTTTCGGAGAGCTAAAATTGTTTGATGGCCCAACTGCTACAGATTCATACCTACTGCAACTACTTTTTATGTTTCTTTGTTTCAGCGGTTTGAAGGTTTCCAATATTTTGATTCAATAAGAAGCAAACGCTTTTGTTCAGTGAGTTGTTATGGTGTGTTCACCTACCAAGTCATTATTTATTTATGAGAGGCTGAAGAGTGCAATACCATTTGGTTTGGCAGCTGCCTTGTCTTCCAACTTGTAAAGCAGCCACGCTTGCAGCTGTGGTATATTATTTTCCTTCATTCAATTTGTTTGCAGGGGTAATTTCACTTTAGTCATTGGTTTTATAAGAAATATAATTTAGTTAAATTATTTTATGTATTAGTCAATATATTTCAAAATAAATTCATATTTATCACTTTAGTCCAAAAAGTGTGATAAGATGAGATGAAAGTACAATTTTGTCATAAAATGAATAATAAAAAAGGTAAAATATTTTTTACCCCCCAAGTCTTAGTAAATCTCAAAAAACAATGTCTTACTTATTTGGGTTAAAACAATTATTGTGCTAGTTTTATTCTTATTAAGATTATTGTAAAAAAGATCAAAATATCCTTAAAATTAACCACAAAGTAATAATAAAATAATTTTTTTTTATCATCTTATTGTTCATCATCCTCTTTTTTAATCTCACATCTTTTTTTTTATAAATAATAATCAAATACAATTAATCGACAAGAGAATTGAAACGACACTGTTAACTCCAAATTCATAAAAAAAATCTTAAGCACACTTTAAAGAACCTCATCTTAAAATAACATTTTGTATAATTTAATTAATGAAATTGAAATATAGGCAAAATTTTGAACATTCAATTTACATTGTAATATTTGGGTTCAAAACTAAAGTTAAATCCAATTCATCTTGTGATAGTTTTTCGTATAAATTAAAACTTTTTTATTTTTTTTTCAATCAGAACCTCTATTTCCCAAATAATCTTACTTTCTTAATTAGATCTACAAGTGGGTACACAAAATCACTTATCTATTTTTATTTATTTATTAAATAAAAATAAAATAAAAAATAAATGTTTTTTGTTGATCAAAATTTACTTCTATATATTTTTTTATTTTGCAAAAATAAAATAAAGTGAAGATGACAAAAAAAGAAGAAATAATGATACGAAGATAAGAAAAAACAACAAAAGTTGATAATATTATAAGTAGCAAATCGAATTATTGTATTGGTTTATAAATCATAACGTGTAAAATAAAGATCAATATGAACACAATTTATTTAATAATTATTTTAAGAATTAAAAATTTTAACATGATATAATTAATAAATAATGAAATAAATTATAACTTATCACTTATTTAAAATAATTATATATATATATATATATATAGTAATATATTTTTATATTATTTATAATATTATATACATAAATATTAGTTTATATTATTTTAAATATAACAAAATATTTTTTAAAACTTGATAAATATTATTAATTTATTTTTAAATATATATAAAATAAAATTATTAAATTATAAATAAATTAATATATTGTAATTATTCAAATAATTAATTATGTTATGAATAAAAAATTTTAAATTCGAATCAACAAAATTATTAATTATATCATATTATTTTATGTTAATTTAAATTTAAAATTTTTGTTGAATTTATGTCAAATAAATAGATCTTGCTAAAAATTATTGTCTTTAGATAAAATTGAAGTTTGTATTTTTATTTACGCTAAATGTTTATCTAATTTTTAAATATTTTTATTCAAAAATCTTATTTTTGTATTCACAAAATTGATATTGTTATGAAAAGTACACATAAATTTAGCCAATAAATAATCAGTTGGAAAATTCACATGCACATGCTTAAATTTTAAGGAAAAATATAAATTTCATTTTTTAGTTTTTTAAAATTAAAATTATTCCAATTATATAAAAATACTTACTTTGATACATAACACTTAATAATAATTTTTTTTTAATTTATCTGCTACTTAAGATTTCACCTTTTAGTGTTAAAAAAAAAGTATAAATACTCGTTTCAAATTACTAACAAAAACTTAAATCATTAAATTAATATTCTAAAATTATACCCTTAAATAAAATTTCTAATATTGAAAATATTATAACAAGTAACATGTATCTAATATCTAATATCAAATTTCAAAACTAGTAGAAATTAAATTAATATATATCTTAATTTGCTTCTTGTTTCCTATACATAAAAAATAGAAAGTTAATCGTTAAAAATAATAATATTATAAAAAAATAAAAAAAATTTAAAAAATAAATATTTACGAGTAATTATTTTGAATATTCACGAATATTTATCTACAAATATATCTGTCCAAAATTTACTAGATGTTTTAATTTTTTTTATTTTAAATTTGTCTTCAACTTGTTAATATACATATTAAATACTGTCTGTTTATTAATACTAATTTATGGATGAAAAAACACAATTTTATTTTTAAAATTTTTAGAGATGGTGGTCATTCTACCATTTACTATTGCTACGGGGGTCCGGTTGACTGATAAACTACTAAGGGTGAGCTTTTCTCTTGGCAGACCTTTGACTTCACATTGGGTTGTCAACGAATGTTAAATATCGACCAATAAAGATCTAGATTTTTTAATAGTTAGTAAATGTTTCTAATAACGTGCATCCACTGAGTGAACTTCAAACTCTTACGTGTCGCGAGATCAGCCACTGGCTTCTGTTCTGACTAAAACGACAACATGCTGTCCTCGCTAGTTGCACCGCATTGCCAAAATCCGCCCAAAACCCATCTGAAAAATCTCTCTCATTATCCACATCTAATCTTCACCCTCCATTCACTAAATCCAACGGTATTTGCTAACCGAAAATCCCGAACCATATCCCCACCCGCAGGAAATTAAAAATGAAAAACAAAACAAAATCGCGACAGCACAAATTCCTCTTCTTCCACACTCGGGTCTTCGTTCTAACTCCGGCAATGGCCTCCTCTACGGCTCTCAAATCCTTCATCGGACTTCGCCACTCCACACAAGAACGATACAACTTCGTCACCCAAACACGAACAATTCGTCCTCAGCAAAAATTCAGAGTTTCCGCCTCAAAAACCAGCCCGAAACTGAGCAACCGCAACCTCCGGGTCGCAGTCATAGGTGGAGGTCCAGCAGGCGGATCAGCCGCAGAAACTCTAGCCAGAAACGGCGTTGAGACGTTCCTGATCGAGCGGAAGCTTGACAATTGCAAGCCCTGCGGTGGCGCAATCCCTTTGTGCATGGTGGGGGAGTTTGACCTTCCACTGGATATCATAGACCGAAAGGTGACGAAAATGAAGATGATATCGCCATCGAATGTGGCAGTGGATATTGGGCAGACGCTAAAGCCTCACGAGTATATAGGGATGGTGAGGAGGGAGATCCTGGACGCGTATTTGAGAGAGCGGGCGGAGAAGAACGGGGCGAGGGTGATAAATGGGTTGTTTATGAAGATGGATTTGCCAAGAAATCAGCAGGAGTCGTACGTTTTGCATTATACTGAATATGATGGGAAAAAGGGTGGCGTGGGTGAGAGGAAGACGCTGGAGGTTGATGCAGTTATCGGAGCTGATGGTGCCAATTCCAGGGTTGCCAAATCTATTAATGCTGGTGATTATGATTACGCCATTGCATTTCAGGTAATTAATGTTTCTGTTGTGGTTAATTACGATTGACTTGACTTATTGAGTTTAATCCCTTTTGGTTAATTCGACACTAGTCGTATTAATTGTCTACATTACGACTTGATACTCTGCTGATTTGTAAAATGCTGATAATCGAACAATGAATCCTTAAATTTTAATTCAAATTGTCAAATTTAAACTGCTTTATTCCAGGAAAGAGTGAAAATCCCTGATGAAAAAATGGTATACTATGAGAACTTGGCTGAGATGTACGTCGGTGACGATGTTTCGCCGGACTTTTACGGGTGGGTGTTCCCCAAATGTGATCATGTAGCAGTTGGTACAGGCACAGTGACCCACAAAGGTAACATCAAGAAGTTCCAAATAGCAACAAGAAACCGAGCCAAGGATAAAATCCTTGGCGGTAAGATCATTCGAGTGGAGGCACATCCGATACCGGAACACCCCCGCCCACGGAGGCTGAAAGAGAGAGTAGCGTTAGTGGGAGATGCGGCCGGATATGTAACAAAATGCTCGGGCGAAGGCATCTACTTTGCAGCGAAGAGTGGGAGAATGTGTGCAGACGCCATTGTGGAAGGATCAGAGAATGGAACAAGGATGATAGATGAAGGGGACTTGAGGAAGTACTTAGAGAGATGGGATAGGACTTATTGGCCAACTTATAAGGTTTTGGATGTGCTGCAGAAGGTGTTTTACCGATCGAATCCGGCGAGGGAAGCATTTGTGGAGATGTGCGCAGATGAGTATGTGCAGAAGATGACCTTTGATAGCTATTTGTACAAGAGAGTGGTACCAGGGAATCCACTCGAGGATTTGAAGTTGGCTGTGAATACCATTGGTAGCTTGGTGAGAGCTAGTGCACTTAGAAGGGAGATGGATAAGTTAACCTTATGAAACATGAAATTATAAAATTTTAAATTTTAATGTGCTATGCTTGTTTAACCATATTTAATCAGTCGTAAGGGATCCATAGTTTGATGCCGGCTCTCTTTGCTCCCCGCCAACTATGTAAGAAGAGATATTTTTGTGCGTTTGTGTGTTGCATTGATTTCCTGTTTTCCTTTCCTTCATAGACGGACATGGTTGTACGAGGCGCTTTTAGTCATGGTAGAAGTCATGCGATAGCGCTGCTGCAGCTGCAGCCGTATTTCTCTTTTACAAACTTATTATATGATGCGGCGAACACAATGTTGATTGCTTGATCAGATAACGAAGTTGAGGATTGATTCTTCGTAAATTAATAGATTTTTTTTTCTTTTTTTTCAAAAGATAATATCGAACCATATTAGTTAACTTCTTTTCCTTTAACTGTTGTGCCGAGATTGGCAGAATATCTTTGTTGGTCAAAACACCACTACCAATGCTAGTTGTAGAGTTTGCCTGTTCTTATTATTAAAGATAGATTTAATTAATTCAACTGTGTAGTTCAATAACATTAGCATATGATGCAGCAGCAGCAGTAGCAAGTCTGTCAAGAGAAGGGGGAGCACATGCGTGTTCCCAAATCGGCCAAGTGATTATCAAAAAATATATTGTTATTTAAATTTGTGTCTAATTATAATTAGATGTGTCCAATTGTAATTAAACAAATTATATTTTAATATAAATATGATTAATTTATTAATCATGTTTAAAAGAATCAAATATATATGTTTGACTTCGTTTACACGATTAATAAATTCTCATTTCATCGGTCAAATTATCAGATATTAATTATAATGATGGAGTACGGGCCAAATCATCAGTTATACAATCGATACTATTCACACTACTACTTTAATTATACGATCAAGTACTATACCCACTATAGCTTTTATTATATGGCACGTGACTAATTGTTCTTGTAATCCTGTCACATAACTTCCCGTTATTTGTTGGACCTTTTTGCCCTCTAATTCTTTCATGCAATCAGCAGAAAATGGCAACAGGGATCAGTGACTTTTAAATATAAAATAGGCATTTTAAATATATATATTCAAATTTAATAAAATTAAAATATGTTTTCTCAAATCTTTCAAAATATTCAAAATTATAAAATTACATAAAAAATTATTTAAAATTTTTACAAACGAATAAAAAATTTTAATTTATTTATAATTTGCTTACAAATTATTTACAACTCATTTATATTTTGTTTACAATATATTAATAATTAATTTATTAATTATATTTAAATAAATTATATTTATGATATATTTATTAATTTTTTAAAAATTAATTATATTTAAATCATTTGTTTAATAAATAAATTATATTTATATTTAATTTTTTTTAATATAATAAATAAATTAATTAAATTCAAATTATACACAGAATACCAAATATAATACTAGTCCCTGCGGGACTTTGAAGATCTTGAATCCGTCATTAGTGTTCCTTTCTCCATCCTTTTAAGTACCGTTCATCGGAAAATGACTCTGACGATGACAACGAAAGGATTCCAATAAATTTTAGGCCCAGTTCTTCCAGTAGTTTTGTTCTATTCATCAAGGTGGTTGTTACAGTATGCTTAGTTTCTCAATTGGTTGAAAAGTTTTTGAGTTTAAAAATTCTAGTTCTCTGATCTAAAATGGACTGAGCATTGAATCTCAGATTGAGACGAGGTCGATAGCGTTGGAACGACAATGAAAAGCAGATTATGTGGTTCGAAGTTCGTCTTGAACGGAGGTCGGGAAGACGGTCGTCGAATGTTGCTGGAAAGTGGCCGGAAAGAGAGAGAAAATGGCGGAGGACTCAAAAGAAAGGGCCCGGATTACAAGGAGAGGGAGCAAAAGTGATAGATTCTTTTTGTTTCCAGCACCCGTTGACGGGGTATCCCAAGTTCGCATTCGGTGGGTGCGCAGAAGGATAGAAATTTTAATAAACAAACAAAATAAATATAACTAAAGAAAAACAATGTGGTGGGGTCCGTTTTCTTTTGTACACGCAAGCACGGAAGGGTACATTCGCTTATAAAGAAGGCCCATTTCGCTTTGGCGGAGAAACACCTCTAAAACCAAAACTTAAAAAGGTCTCGTCTTTTCTTTTGGTCTGGTCACACCACCCGCAGTTTCTCTGAATCCCAGATTTCTAAGGTTTGTCTTTTCATTTTCAAGGCATTAATTCTTAGATTTATTTTTGCTTTGCTTTGACTTTATTTGATTTGATTTGAGCTGTTTGTTTTATCTTGTTGTTAGATTTAGATCTGCCAATTTTGGTCTTTTGTTTTTGTTCGTCTCCTTATTACGTTGATTCAGATTAACGTTATTACAAATCTAATTCAGGTAACTCGCTGAATGTCATTTTTAAGATGCTTCTTTGCAATCTTCGTTGAATTTTTTGTTCATCTCCTTCAAGAATTATAATCCTAGAACAGTGGAAATCTGCATCTTTAAACTACATAACCATACTAGATTTAACTTCTATTGAATTTTTCCATAAAATTTTACTGTGCTCTGTTTATTCGCCAGTTCTATATTTCTCGTGAAGAATTGCAAAGCCTAGAAATAAAAATGAATCTATAATCAAAGACTTATAATCTGTAGTAAGCCAACTGTAGTGGTATGTAATGGAAAATCTCGTAGTTGTGGGACTATGGCTGGGCTTGTGAGGATTTTTTTGGCACTATTTTAAAGTGCAAGCTGATAAAACAAATGCATTTACGGCCTATACCGGGTTGTTTGGCTGAAATAGAACCATATTATGTGTAGAAGTAACATTGTATATTTAAGTTACGTGGAGTGATCAACTTTGGTCGATAATATATTAGCAGTGTCATTAATGCCATTGTTATCTTTTAGTTACTATTCAATTCCCTGCTGCGGCGCAGTCACAAATTAAACGTTTGGCAGATTGTGAGATGGCAGCAACATCAGCTACTACCTTTTCAATTGGGTCAACTGTTGGCTTTGGCTCCAAAGCGAGTCAACTTCCACCATCAAAGCCCTCTGGTCTGAGATTCAACTCCAAGAATTCACTGGCAAGTTTCAGTGGCCTCAAGGCGACAACATTTGTTAGCTGTGAATCAGATACCTTCTTGAGCAAGGAGAGTAGTGCAGCAATTCAAATCTCTTTTGCACGAAAAGCTCAAAAATCGTTGCACAGATCTCAGTATGGGCTACAGCCCCAGGCTTCTTTCAAAGTAGCAGTTCTTGGAGCTGCCGGAGGAATAGGTCAATCCTTAGTACTTCTGATCAAGATGTCCCCATTAGTGTCAGCCCTTCACCTCTATGATATAGCAAATGTCAAGGGAGTTGCCGCTGATCTCAGTCACTGCAACACTCCCTCTCAAGTTCTGGATTTCACAGGCCCTGACGAATTAGCCAGTGCCTTGAAAGGGGTGAATGTTGTAGTCATACCCGCTGGAGTTCCAAGAAAGCCTGGGATGACCCGTGATGACCTCTTCAACATCAATGCCAATATAGTAAAGAGCTTGGTTGAGGCTGTTGCTGATAACTGCCCTGATGCCTTCATCCACGTCATCAGTAATCCAGTTAATTCTACAGTGCCAATTGCAGCAGAAGTTTTGAAGCAGAAGGGTGTTTATGATCCGAAGAAGCTTTTTGGCATTACCACGCTGGATGTTGTGAGAGCGAACACTTTTGTTGCTCAAAAGAAGAATCTTAAACTTATTGACGTAGATATTCCTGTTGTTGGAGGACATGCTGGCATAACTATTTTACCACTACTGTCAAAGACGAAACCCTCTGTTAGTTTTACTGATGAAGAAGTGGAAGAGCTAACTGTTAGGATCCAAAATGCCGGGACAGAAGTCGTGGAGGCTAAGGCCGGTTCAGGATCTGCTACTCTTTCAATGGCATATGCAGCGGCAAGATTTGTTGAGTCTTCACTTCGTGCACTTGATGGAGACGGCGAAGTCTATGAGTGTGCTTTTGTTGAGTCAAATCTGACTGAGCTTCCATTCTTTGCATCAAGGGCTAAGATTGGAAGGAAAGGCATTGAAACTTTGATTTCTTCTGATCTCCAAGGGTTGACCGAGTATGAACAGAAGGCTCTGGAAGCCCTTAAGCCTGAATTGAAAGCCAGTATTGAGAAGGGAGTTGCATTTGTGCACAAGCAAGCGGTAGCTGCATAGGAGGATTGAATAGTATTTGAAGCTCTAACCTCATTAAAATACATGGATAAGAGGAATCTGGTTATTTTTGTTTGTTGTGGAACTATCTTTGCATCAGTACAAGTTTTGTAGAACAGAAGGTTTACATCCCACGTTCGAATTTTAAAGCCCAAAATATGAATTCTTCAGTAGGTGTGTTACTGGTTATAGTTTTGAAGAATGTGAGCGTTCTTATCGGAACATTGTAGTAAAACAATTTTGAATAAAGGGCTGGTGGACCAGAGTTTCATCAATGCTGTGGTAAATGATAGCCTAGTCTTGTATTATGGTTATTTTCTCATTTCATTTCTACTAAGCTTCTAAGTTAAATTCTAGTCCCAAGCGGAAATGATTTTCGTTTAGGAGATCAGGTTCCCTTTCACTTTTAACTTATGTTTTACGTCAAGTTAAGGATGGATATCCGTCCTTGGTTTTGGGGGGTTAATTGGGATAACATAACGGCTAAGAGTTTCCATTAACTACATGGATCCTATTGGATGTTGCAACTGTTCTTGCAGCTTAGGCCTTTCTTGTCCTCTCTTCTTGCAACTTAGTGCGATCGGTCAACTCAGCCAGGAAGATACTGGAATCATTTCACTTCTTAAGCACAAGATACAAAACTTTGTTTACAATCACCATATTCATCTGTTTCTTTTCGTTTCTGTCAATACTAAGTTTAAAACTGCTCCAAGTTCTTATCAGTTAATTTCTTGGTAATATTTCCCTGAGATAGTATGTGAATAAGTTTCAAGGCTCCTTTGCATAATCTCCGAGGAGCAATCTTTAAAAGGACCAGAACAGAACATGTCTGCAAATTGCATCAAAGTAAACACTAACTACACACACTACCCTGTCAATGGTGGAAAAAGTTATTGTTTGAGTAGCTACAATATTTCTCTGCCACAACAGCATCCGATTAAGAGCCAAGGACACACAAATAATTTTCACTATCGATGATCCATACTGAGATAAGGTAGAATTAAAGCCCAAAGCAAGCACTTGCAGTGATTATTCCGCTATTGCCCACATTTCATTCATAAGGAGCAATTGCTTCCCAACCTTATATGCTACCAATAATCGTTGCAGGAGCATTGTCCTCCCCTAAAATGATGAAACCGCCTTCGATCTCTAATAATTACTTCTCGATTATAAACCCCTGAAAAAATCTTCACAAAATTGTGGCAATCAACACAGGTTCGGAGATTCTTGGCCACTCGGATTGTTGTGCCAGGTGGAGTTGCAAGAACCCCAAAAGCAATAGCCAACTTCTCACTGTGATAAGAGAGCACATACCCCTTTTCTTCTGCACCCAGATCATGCAATTCAGATGTTATTTCAGCAACATAACCGGCAATTTTCAGCTGCTTATTAATCTCATCCAGCATCTCATAGATCTCATCCTTGCGTGAATGTGAAACATGATCTGCAACAAACTCATGTACTGCCCCCTTTAGTACAATTGTGCTACAACCAGGCGTAGTCTGGAGTCCTTTCTCATTCATAAACTTCCTCAATTCCTTCACCTTCTCCCAGTCTGCAACCGAAGAATAAATGTTCAACAACAAAACATAATCCCCAGCTTCTTGAGCCTTGAGCTCAATCAAATGTCCAACCACACGTTCACCAAGCGTGGCATGTTTGTATATTCTGCATGCTCCAAGTAAAGTCCTCCAGATTGTTGAATCTGGCTTTACCTTCATTGACATAATAACCCGATAGGCTTGATCAAGCAAACCAGCACGACCCAAAAGGTCAACCATGCACCCATAATGATGTTTGTTAGGCAATATCCCAAAATCTTTGCTCATCCGATCGAAAAACATCATTCCTTCATCAACCAATCCAGAATGACTACATGCAGAAAGAACGCCAGTAAAAGTCTGATAATCTGGAAAAACCCCTGCCCTTAGCATATCTCTAAATGCTTCAATAGCCTCTCTCCCATGCCCATTCATGGCCAAACCAGAAATCATAGCACTCCATGAAACAACATTCTTCCCTTGCATACACTTAAACACCCCATAAGCCTTATCTAAACTACCACACCTCGAATACATTACTATAAGAGAATTACAAAGAGTCGTACTATTGCCATACCCGTGTTCCTCAATATAACTATGAATCTTCTCACCAAATTCTAACGCACCCAAATGTGCGCAAGCTTGAAGCAAAAGCAAACAAGTAACATCATCCGGTTTACAATCGTTTTCCTCAGTGTTTAAATAATCAAACAAACACAATGCATCACGCGTACGATGATTACGTATGTAACAAGAAATCAACACATTCCACACAACAGTATCTCTATGAGGAATATCATCAAACAGTTTACGTGCTTCAACTCTCTTCTTGCTACTCGAGTACAGCTCCATCAAAGTAGTCAGTAAAAGGCTATCCGATTGATGTCCATCTCTCAAAATCCTAGCGTGAATTTGTAGACCACCAATTAATGAGCAAAACTTAACGCAAGACTTAATTACAAAAGAACAAGAAAACGGGTTAGTGGGTATGCCTTTTTGTCTCATTTTCTTAAACAAATAAAAGCCTTCTTCAGGTAAGTTGCTCATAGAGCATGCTTTAATCATTGTGTTGTAATGAAAAACACTTGGACGTGGTATTTGATCGAATATTTGGCGGGAATAGTGGGTTTCGCGGAAAGGAGAGAACGAAACGCGCGATAACAGGTGGCAAGAAACTATGGGGTCTTGAATGAGCGATGTGACAATGATGTTGGCATGGATTTGGAGCAAGTGGGTCGTTTTGGTACATGATTTTATGAGTGAAATCAATTGTTTCGGCGTTTGTTTCATAGTTTGAGTTGAGGCGTGTCTTGTTTTGTGACGTTAATATTTTGGTTGCCAGGTTAGGGATTAAGGGGAAGTACATAAAACACAATGGCCACAACAACCACGACGTACTTAGCCTTCCTTTTATCGAGGAACATGCCAGCATGCAGCTCAAGCCCATTACTAAAAGCCGAAATATCGGATTATTTAAAAGAAAGAAACCAATTTGAGTCGCCCCAAAACGTTGTCGAAATAGCCAGTTAAATCTCCGAAGTATGCAGGGAAGGTTCAATGAGCCCCCTCGAAATAACCTATGTTCAAGCCGGCCTAGAACCCACTCGAAATAGGCATTTGTTCGGTCCATTTTATCTTGATACGACGCCAGTGTCTGTCCCCCTGCTTTAAGCCGAGGTAGCTGACAAATAAACCTTTTGCATGCATGGCCAGAATTATTAAAAAAATAATAATTAAAAAAAAATGGGAAAAGGCAGCTGAGTTGAGACAACCAGCAGATAGAAAAAGTAACATCGGACCAGCAGCACCAGACACGGCATCAGGCGACCAGGGAAATCAACTGCTCTGATGGCGTATCGAAATAAAGACAAACCAGCCGATGAAACGAGGAAACATCTTATATTTACTCAAACGATTACCACTGTAAATCGACATCAGTAAATCTTAAGTAACATACTCTAGCTAGAATGCCTTGGTAAAAATGCACGTAATTTAGAATTCCAATTACAAAATAGTTACTATACTTCTAATTTGTTGTGTTCATAAACATGCCAATTGCCAACTTTCTTTCTTTCTTACAGGGAAAAAAGATTGATTTGATTTCCTCATACTACTAGATCTTCAGCCACTTGTGAGCTTAATTCCTTTTATTATTGTAATTGGCCTTAAAACGAAGAAGCCGGTCTAAGCCTATTTGCGTTGTCTTCCATCTGTAAACCCGGTTGCTCATCCACCAATTCCCTGAGCTTTCTTCTCTTGTAATTTGCCTTAAAACAAGCCTGTCTGAGCCTTTTTGTTTTTGCTTCCATTTGTAAATCTGGTATCTCTTCAATCAACTGCCTTTCTCTCTCCAGGATCTCTATTGCATCCTTCAACTTTTCCTCACTCCCCTCGACTTTTTCTAATTCCTGCAATCAATATACTTTGTAAAATGTGACACTCACAAATATACACAGCACATGTTACATTACATATGATGTAGATAATAGATTGAAAGAAATAAAGAAGGACCTGGACGTTCTTTATTAGGGTTTGTAGGCTCATCAACTTCCTTTGTGGCCACCTTCGAATTCCTAGCTCCCTACACCTTTTCTTCAAAAGTGTTACCCCAACATTTAGCTCTCTGGCCGCTTTTGTAATTGTCATGTAAAAATACTGAGAAATGGTTTTCCTCGACAACAACTTGGAACTATTATCGTCTTCTTGTAATTTGTTTCTTCTATTACTTATCACTTTCCTTTCTTCCTTTGTTTCTTTGAAAGCTGCTTCTCCATTTTTACACAGCATCACTGAGTGCACTTTCTCAGCGGGCTCAAACAACGGCCCCAACTCATTCCAGATCCCTGTTCCAATGCCGTTCTCATCAACAACCCCTCCTCCTGCTAGTTCTGCTGCAAGCAACATGAAATAAATAATAAGAATTAAAATCAAAGAACATCCAAGAAATTAACAACAGTGACAGAAGTAGAGTAGTACGACACACCTTGAGTCGCTTTAGGAATTGGAAAAATATTATCCTGTGACGAATACAACGGATCTGGAAAACTCTCCATCAGAGGAGTGGCATCGAAATAGCTCTCTTGAATGGACATTTCACTTCGCCAATCTATTGTAATAAACCCACTTTCACTGGTGCTAGAAAGACATTTCAAAACATATTCGAAGCTAAGTAATTGCATACATATCAACATATACGAGTGAAATTGATGAGGTCTGAAACAAACAAATCCTAATCTTACCCGAAATCAAGCGGAAGAAGTTGAGGTTGGGTTAAAAAGGCAAAAGGGTCTTCCTCTTTGGGCACAAGTTCGAACTTGTCCATACTAACTTGTTAAAAAAAAAGAATAAAATAAAGGAAGTTTAAGAGAAAGGTTTAGAATTGGAATAGGAAGAAGAGCGAACGAATGATATATGTACATTAGAGAAGAGATGCAATAAATAGATACAGATTGAATCTAATGACGGTATTAATTCCTAGAAGAACGTGCGCCGTCTCATGGGTAAAAACCATGCCTTCACAAATGAACAAGTGTCATCATCCATTTATTGATTACCACGCGTGCGCGCTCTCGCGATTTGAGAGTTACTTAGATTTTAATTATTTTACATTGGAGAATGCCAGGCATACATTTACTGATTAAGTACGGGTTCAATCCTTTAACTTGAAAATGGACTCCTTGTTTTATTATACAAGTATAAGATCTTTGATAGTTAAACATTTATGAGGTATCTCTACGTCCTTTTTCGGCCTGGGGAAAAGGGATATTTAACTTTGTAAAGTTATAAATTATCTATGTACGAGTCTTTAATACATGATCAAGTGAGAAGATTGTGTCATATATTGTTGTTTTATTACAAATTCAAAAAAAATTTATAGAAAATTTGTAAGGAAGTTTGGTGTTTATTTATTGTCATGAATGTTACTTGCAGAGTTGGATTGAATCGGAATCGAGGGAGATTAGATCACAAGCGTGCCGTGAATGAGCGTTTCAACTCAGTTGTCGAGAAACACAAACACCAGACAGACAGATATATTTATCAAATCAATCATTAATTGTTTAATTTTATTTATACACACACTTAGAGAGTCCGTCGTCCATAATCAGCAATATATTATTTATTAATTTCAACAAAAGAGAAACAGAAGTAAGGTACATGCAAAGTTCATATACACCCAGAGAGAGCCAGAGCCATACGTACAACCAACAAGGGATCGTGTAACGTACGAAAGGCAATATCAATCATTATTTATTTAGAAATTAATGGAGCACATTAACTTCATGAATTGTTTATTCTTATGTGCATATATAATTGGGGAGTTACAGTTAAAAGTTAATACTTCGATCAGTGATTGATTACTGCTGATTCTAATGACATCCCTATCATGTATGTAATTAGCTCTTTTTTATAACCGACGAGGAAAGAGGTTACGGCGACAAACATTTATAAACAAAATTACGGAGAACGTGCGCCATCTCATGGATAAAACCGGCCATGCACGAATGAAGCATTTATTGATTACCAAATGCGCGCGGTTGTGTTGAGAGATTTTTGCAGAGAAAGTCTGGTATAAATTTACCGATTAGCATGCAGGTTTGATTGAAACTTGGGAAAGGACTCGTTGTAAGATCTATGGTCATTAAGGCACCTCCACACCTTTTGTTTAGAGAAAATGGGTATTCAGCTCTTTTATGTTATAAATTATCTACATATGAGTTTAAATAAAGAAATGGGCATCGGCTTCCCTCTTTTAAATGGGTGGATTTCCACTTCTTTTTCTTTGTCAACTGTCCCTACACATGCCAAATTGTTAGAGAATGAATGACACTTATTTACATTATTAATTTAATTTTATTAATGAGTTTCAAATTGCTTGTAAATATTAATTTTTATAATTAGTTAATAATATTAATAAACTTAATAATTGTGAAAATTTATAATTAGAATTTATTAAAATTATAAAATATGTGTAAGTGATTTAAAAAAATTTTGATAAAAAAGAGAAGAATTTGGGTGTTTTGAGTAAAACACTCCAAAATTGCCGAAACTAGAGGAGGACGCCAATGGTCCGCAAGAAGAGAAAAGAAGAACTTAGAAAAATTAAGAAGAAAAAAGAAAAGTAAGAAGAAATAGAATAAATGAATAAAAAAAAAGAAGTAAAAGAAAGGAGGAAATGAGAAAAAATAGAGGTTGAAGAGAGAATAGAGGAATTTGGAGAAAGAAAAGGAAGAGATTTTCAATTGAATTAAGTGAATTTGTGTTTCATATTATCAATTAGATCATGTAATTTATATTAAAATACAAAATAAAAAAAAGAACTTCGAATACTTCAAAAAATTTATAAATATATACATACAATACTTATGATACACATTTATACCGGAGCAGTAATAAACAGAATTAACCGAGTTTTACAGAGTGTTTCAAATTTAACATGTGATGTTTCTTTCTCTTTTACTTATTATAGTCTTACTTCAGGTGTAGTAAAACTAATCATCATACTAACAAAACAGTTAACAATATTCAAAAACAAATGTTATGTTAAAAACAATTGAATCGCCCAACTGAGATTTAACCCCTAAACCAAATCATAGCATGTTTATACATGCAGAGTGCCAGCTAACACGACCCAACAAAACATATGCAGGGAAAGCACAAAAATTAAGCATAACGGCCAACATTTGGATCATGCATCAACTTAACAGCAGGATAAGTTAAAAAAAAAGTCAGAAATATACCCTCGTCATCATTCTACAAACCAACTTTGATTTCTAAACTCAGTCAACCACCTCAGTTTCTCCGCTTGCCACCTCTTCCACGGCCATGTCCACCACTTTTTCCTCCATGACCCTTGCCGCTACAACCGCCTAATGCTTTATTGGCATCTGATTTTATTTTCATGTCCTCAGGCAAGCTAAGTATGTGATCCACACACTTCCTGAAGCTGAAATCATCAACGGTTGCATCCTCCCTAATTAGGAAAAAGCACCTACTTTTCCACATTGGATGGTATCGAACTTGGAAAGCTTCAATCCCTCCACCAATCTTTGTATCAGGTTCCAGATGACCCTTCTTGAGCAAGTCCAGCAACACCATCTGCTCATACTGAAATACAACCAACCACACCCTTAATAAAATAGAACTATGAATGCAGATCACAAAGGAGTAACAAAGTGAATTCTAAAATGAAAAAAAACCAAAATAATTATTTTGTTTTTTTGATAGTGACATTCAACCTATGATCTATGCATACCCTTAGCTCAATCCCACCCTTTACAAGCAGAGTCTTCAATATCTCAAGATAAAATACGCAATGTATGTATATTTTGTCCACACACACAAAAAAAGACCATCTAGTACTTGTCTAAGTTGAAAAATCTCCAGCTTGGGAGAGTTTAATGTGCCAAGGATGCAGCCAATGTCAAATCCCTAAAAAACTTTAGAACACTGAAACTGAATGTTCAATTTGGACAAGTATTTCCAACACCCCCACAACTATGTCCATGCCATAGCTGTAACCTATTTCTCTCCACTAAGATTTAGCTTTCTCCTCAAAAACAGATACCATCTAGCCATTTTCACTGCTCAATCCATATTTACTAGGAAAACGGATCAAACCATCGTAATCCACCTTCCGTTGAAATATTAGCACTCTAATCAAACTCCTCAGTTTCTTTCATAAACTCTAATTTTAAGTTAATGTTCAATGCTTCCAGTCCTCCCTATAGTACCAAAATAAGAAAATTGGGTCTGTTTTGGAAACAATTCCCTGTACCTTCAACAACAGAGCAACAATACCCAATTTATGTTATCATATTTGAAATGTAAATGTAAATTCTAACCATATTTTCTATTGCATAATCAATTCAACCATTCATGAAAGAAAATGCCATAACTTGTTTAAAAGAAAACCAACTGAAAATTTTAATGAAGGTATATTTTTAGTTAATAATGCACATCAACTAATCATTGCTTCAAGAAAATTAGCCAATCAATTAAATTAAATTCAAAACTTTTCTTACTTTCATGCAAATTATAATACAAAAGGCATACCTTGTTGACATTAACATTCGGAGGCCAGAAGTGAAGAAACTTATAAAAGTAATCGAACATCTGAACTGATGATCCAAACTCCTTTGGTCCCAACATAGTCCTAGCCAACCCATCTTCTCCTCTCTTTTGGGTCTTATCCAACCGTTGTTCCTCAACCGACTTCTCACCATCGTCTTGTTTTTGCTTCTTTGAAACATCATTGTTTCCCTCGTGTTCCTCCTCCCTTGATCGCTTGGCCTTCAAGTTAGTGCCATTTTCTCCTCCTTCCACATCCATGTCTTCAGTTGCCATGTCGGTCTCTGTGAATTCTGTTGATGCCTCCGCCATTGCTAAAAGCCTAGCACTTTGCTTTTACAAAACTTGCTCTTGTTAGACAATTCTGTATCTGTATGTAAATCAACTGTGACTGAATGTGATAGTTTAATTGAGGTTTGTGGTTTCCAAGCGTAGGGATGTCAACAGTGCAAGTTTGGGACAGACACTGCCAAACCCACATCCACATCAGGAATTGAAACATGAAACTTACAATGAGTTTAAGGAGGACTTAGTATGATGTTTTTGTAGCAGCAGCAGTACGGCTTTGGGACAAATATCCTCAAACCCGCATATGCATGTGCATAGAAAAATGTAATGCCAAAGCTTTCTTAAAACATTTTATAACAGACATTTAGCCCTTACCAAAGCCATGTGAATATGACAGTTTTTTAACAGATTTGCAGAAATCAAGCATGTCGTAATATGTATAAATCTAGATGAGTAATTTGAATGATTAATACTTCAAATAAAAAAAAATGGACAAACAAAGATATCCAGTAAGTAGCATCTAGCCTTACAAATGCCTTAGTATCCCCCAGAAACCTAGTTATCCAAATTCATCAAAAGCAAGTTCATTAAATGAAATTGAGGAAGTTTGAAAACTATCCAAGCATTGAACAAAATAACATCTTCAGCAAGCAGTGGTTTTGATCTTACCAGGGTAAGGTAAACTTATTCAATGGGAAGTGAAAATCATCAATTTGCGAGCACGTATAATTTTCCTTGTCCAAGAAAGCATATACATAATTGTACAAGGGAAATAAGAAAAGTGATACATCCACGTTACATACGTAAATGCAAGGAGTGAAAACTATCTAGCAAGCTCTGTCAACTAGAATTAAAACATGCTAATTATAAAAAGAAATTTTTTTTTGAAATTATTAAGTGCTTCGTCTATATTACAAGCGCATAGCAAGTATCTGGCCAACTCGATTATAGAGAATTAAATTACTCACGTAAATGTCAGCGCAGTGGTGCGACTGCGACGAGGCGGCGCGGTGAGACTGCAACGGACTTGGGGTGCTGAGCGACGAGCAGTGCGGCAACGGCTAGGGTTTGGAGAGAAAATATATTGACAGTAATGCGCTGAGGACGTTAGGGGGGGGTAGGTCAAGGAAGGAGAGAGAAATTAGAAAAAAATTTTAACCTTGCCGTATTTTAATAAAAGACCGCCGTCTTGAAACAAATATTCGCGGGTTTTGACTACATCCCAAATCGTTTAGAACGAGTGAGAGAAATTGCTGAGAGATTTTAATAAACCGCTGCTATTTTGATGATAAAATTATGTCATCAAAACGACGTCGGATTTGGTGATTTTAGTAACAAAAAGAAAAATTGAAATGAAATATTCGCGAGAAATTGAGCCTAAACTTGTTAAAAGGCCCATCAATCTTGTTTCATTGGGAGAATTTAAATTTTATAGAAATTAGAGTTTTACTAGAATATATGAAAGTAAGAAAATAAAAATCTAATGAAACTTGAATTTGGCTTTGGCACCTGGAAGAAGTCAAAGTTAACGTCCGAGAATTTTCCACCCAGAACAAGTAGGGTTTGTCGTCGTGTCAATAAAATGGAAGACCCTTTAACATTGTCAAAAGGACGAGTGGTGAATGGTGATTGGTGAAGGTGCAGGAGTGAGACCACCAAACACAATAGCTTGCTGACGTCGGTTAGGACAAAAGCAAACAGTGACTCATTGTCAAATGGACGGACGTTACCAGGCCTAGTCAGCTTCGTTTAAACCGAGCCAGCCTCTCATTATATATATATAAAATAAAAATACATAAATCAAAACCTCTCTTAATTTAATCATTTCAAAGCAAAGAGAAACAAGGGCAAGGGCGAGGGCGTAGATAGTTCTGACTCGCTTTTTCCCCAACGATCACATTTTCAGGTATTTTCTCATTTTTACTGAATTTTTATATTTTATTTTTAGCTTTTACGATCCTTGATTTTGTTCTTGTTTGATCGTTATTGTGGGCCTTTTATCAAGGTTCTTAGGGTTTTTGCATTGATCATTTAATTGAATGACGAAATTATTTTGTTCTTGTTTGTGCGCAATGTTGTGGGTCTTCCACGGAAAAGCTTGGAAATTTTATTAGAGGTTTGTTTGTTTGGTCGCCTCGGAAAATTGTCGCAAATGAAAATTTTGGTCTTTCTTTTTTCTTTGATGAAAATTGGTCTTTCAGCTGACAGAATAATTTCATCTGAGTTATTTGAACCACCAGACCGAAATTGAATTGGTTGACTTCTGGATTGACCGATTTATATGGTAAATTGACTTTTATGTGATGGTTAATGATTCTTTTTTTTTGTATTACAATGGAACATGTAACTTATTTTGATGTGGGTAAGAAAGAAGACAGGAACATTTGCCTATTTTTTTTTAATCTGGATGATCACCTAGTAATAAGATTTTTAAATTTCATAATTTGTTTGTGGGCATAGTGTAGTGTTGTTATGATTATATCCTGCCTAATTGTTTGGACCAATATGTGATACTGGAAGTTTGGGCATCTCAGAACAGGAATAATGAGTGATCAACTGGTTTTGTGTGTTGACCACCTCATAACGTCTGATAGTAGTTTCCACTCGACTCAAGCAACCGAAGACCCAGTAACATCTGGGGAGGGTTCCAGCTCTCATTCTGCTGACCCATCAGCTTGTGCCATCAATGTGAAGGAAGCGGGAAAACATGGTGTGTCTGAAGAAGAAGAACCACTTATTCAAACAGTGGAATGTCGTATATGCCAGGAGGAGGACAGTATTAAGAACCTGGAGGTTCCATGTGCTTGCAGTGGCAGTTTGAAGGTACTAATCTTTTTAGTGTTTGCTATCTTTAAGTCGCATTATGATATCAAGGAGGTCTGTTATCTCCTTTCAGATTTTGTACTTCTCAACTTAAAAGATCTTGAAGTCTTTACATTCTTTTCCATCTGAAGAATATTGTTATTCCCTAGTAATTGGACACCTCTTTTGTAGGTTCATAATTCATTCTTGTTTGTTCTATTTGAGTTCCTTTTCTTGAGGGGAATATGCAGATTTTACATACACATGCAGCTCATTTTAAGACTTGTATTAGCCATGGTTAGAACAGGACTGGACCTTTGTGAGGGCTGACCCAATTATAGCCATAAAAAGGAAAATTCCCCCACCATTTTATCTTACAATACCATATTTCTTTACAAACTCCATAAAAAAATTCACGGCACTTATTTACAATATAATTTCTTATGTTGGAAAATTAAAAACCCCATTTCAGTCTATTACAATACTGTCATTGATGTTGTAAAATTACAAAATGATATTTATAAATAAAAATCTTTTCATCATTTTTATAAACAGTTCCGAAAAAATTTCCTCATTATCCTTCTCCTTCTATTTTCAACTTCTTGTATTATCAAAATAAAAGGCATTTTCAATTAAAAATTTCCAATTATATTATCACTCTTAAGTTATATTTTTCACTCAGTCTTTTTTTATATTAATATTTGTATGAGAGGATTTGTTATTTGATAGGATTGTAGTAAAATATTGTTGAGATGCCCATGACTGTTTATTTAAAAATATGATTTTTCTCAAAATTGTGACAAACAAATGTATGTTTGAAATATTTTATTTTAGAAGAAGACATTATATTATCTTTATCAAAGTTGTTTATTTTTTAAAGATAGTTATGTCCCTTTTAGCCATTTTTTTAATTCACAAAATTCCCTTGTACCATCAAAATTCATATAAGTATGTATAATAAACATTTAATTTAGCCTGGTCTAATATAAATTCACAGGTCTGCCTCTTGGTTTAGAATGGGCTTTTATAAATTTTATGGCCATGAAATAATGGCACTGTATGTGTTGAAAACACTTTTGCATTCCTCAGTCTCTTTCATGTTATGTATCTGTCTGTGTGTTTCTTTTCCTTGATTTTGTGGTTTTATAAAGTCATCATCAAGGCTGACATGTTTTGTTTATCTAGTATGCCCATCGGAAATGTGTCCAGCGTTGGTGCAATGAGAAAGGGGATATAACTTGTGAGATATGTCATCAGGTAAGTCACTGCTGTATAAATATCTGCAGATGTTGCTTATTTCTCTTCTGTCGAACAATGAATCTGCTGTGTTGATGCTTTCTGTATTTAAGGGTTTTATTAATATTGAAGCCTGCATCAATACTCTATAGGATTGTTGTATTTAAGGAAGCTGGAGTTGTTGCTTATTTGTTAAATACTGTATTCAAGGAATCTTCAGCTTCTATGTTGATTTTGTTGGTCGTTTAGCTCTAATTACCTAATTATATTGTTGTTTCTAGTGTTTGGGTATTGTTTATTATCATCACACAAATGCCTTCTGTAGTAGTATGCATATTGAACTACTTGCTCAGGAAAAATGTTGTCTTTCCTATTCTTCTTGTTAGTTTTAATTCTAGCACTTTTGCATGCACCGTAGGTGTCTTCCATGGATTCTTCATCTTGATGCATGTAATGTTTACCATGAAATCTTGCCTGTGTCAAACATGACATAGGTGTGTGTATTTGTTTGGGATCTCAAATTTCTATGCACTTTTGTTGTGGGCTTTATTAAAATTTGAATTTGGCATCAACTGAAAGATATTATTATTTATTTTGGGGCTGCATATTAAAGAAAGCGAATGCAATTAGAAGTCTCTCTCTCTCTCTCTCTCTCTCTCCTGTGGTGTTAATGGCTGATGTATTAGATTGCCATAATTGATTCCTACCCTCTCAACTTATGTTAATGAACTAATTGGCACTTGTTTATACATATTTTAAAAGACTTGTTTGTTTATGCCTGTAAATTTAAAGTATTCTGGTTTGAGTTGCTGTATCATATTGATCTGTTGATTTCTACCTAATTGTTTCCTTATAACAGCCTTACCAACCTGGTTATACTGCCCCACCACCTGCTTCACAGTCTGAAGAGACTACAATTGATATCAGGCAAGTTTTACTTGTATATATACTTTGCCCTTTGTCTAAATGTGGTGATTTTTTTTTAATTTCTTTTTCGGATAGTGTAAATGCTGGAATTCCTTGTATCTGTTCCACCACTGATCAGTTTATGTGGGTGGGGTTGGTGGGTAGGTTAGTTGTATTACCCAGCTTGTGTTTTTCAATTATGTTTATTGCAAATAAATCAATATCATGAGTGCTATATGTAATTTGCAGGATAGCATTTTCAGTGTTTCATTCCTGGTCAAATCTGTCATGCAGTGAGGCCTGGACAGTCTCTGGGGCTCCATTGGATCTGCATGACCCTCGAATTTTGGCGATGGCAGCAGCAGAGCGCCATTTGCTGGATGCTGAGTACAATGAGTATGCTGATACCAATGCTAGTGGAGCTGCATTCTGTCGCTCTGCAGCCTTAATTGTAAGATCATTATTGTTTAATGAAGAGAAAATCATGTGTTAGCTGTTCATTTGGTATGGACATAGAATTGTGTTGTTATTCTAACGGAATATAGAATTTTGTATTTTATTTGTTCATTTTCTTCTTGAAATTGGTTTGTAGATCTTCCAGAAGTTGATGAAACACATGCCCATTGAACATGGCACCACTTGTTTGTTATGTTATGTTATGTTGCTGTTGTATCTTTGCTACTACTTCCTTATTGTTCATGTTTTATCCACCAATGGAGTGGCATGTGGTTCTTAGGTTGTTGGGTTGGAGTCCTCATTGTTGTCTTTGTTTTCCTTGGGTGTTTGAGTTTGCAATTGGATGGGAGTACTATATTTCAACTTCGTTGACCATCACTGGTAAAACATTACTATTATTGTATTTTGAAATATAATTACTAGTTACTTTTCTTTGCAGTTAATGGCTCTTCTACTATTGAGGCATGCTCTAACCCTCACAAATTCAGATGGAGATGGAGATGATGATGCTTCCACCTTTTTCTCTGTATGTTAGATATGAATGTTCAGTTGTCTGGTAAATATTTGCAATTATCTTCTTGTCGATTAAGTGATGTCTGCTATGCTGGGCAGCTTTTCTTGCTTCGGGCTGCTGGTTTTCTTCTTCCATGTTACATCATGGCATGGGCTGTTAGTATGTTGCAGCGTAGAAGGCAAAGACAGGTTAGTGGCTCCACCCTTTCCAGTAAAGAATCCAGTCTGGTGAAGATATGACATTGAGATTGGTTAAGAGTGAAAACCTTGTAATATTTGGCATGTGAAGATGATATCATTCGGCGATTATTACTGTTGTGGCATATCCATATTGTTTTTATTTTTTACTATTTTTTAATTTTGTTGGGTATGGAATCAGGAAGCAGCGGCACTTGCAGCAACAGAAGTTGCATTTATGATTCAGGCAGGGCAACGTCGGGGCTTGAACCTCACAATAGCACCGGGACCAGGACCTGCTGTGACGCCTCATCAGGAGCCACTCCAATAAATGGTTTCCATTTACTTGAAAGGGTGGGTTATGGATTAATTATCTCTGTGTGTGTGTATTTTACTTCCTGCCAAGGCACCTGTGGGCACTGAACTCAGTTTTGAAGAAAAATATAGAAATTTTAATGTGCTTTAATATTCGTCTAATGTGTTGTTATAAAGCTTGTATTTGTTTTGTTTTATCTTGTGTGGAACTTATTGACTTGATTTTTACGAGATAAGTAACAAACGAGGTTTTAAATGAGTTATCTTCTTTTTAAAAAATCCTGGATCCATTTGGCACAATCAGAATTTTACTGGATATATATTTTATTTAAGAAGGAAATGGAATGATTATGTCCATGTTGTTGTTGTTCACGTAAGTGGCCTGCTGCCTTTTCCTTTTTCATTTTATTTGTCCTTCAGACTCTTTAAAATTCTTCAATTTTACTCCGAGCAAAAACCAGAACGAATGGATGATGTACCTGTGTCTTGCAAAAGATTTTAAGTAACGTAAATACTTGTTTTATCCTTGAAAATGGTAGTTTCCTTTGTTAATATTAGGAATAAGGGAACTACTGCAGCGACTTCCTAAGGAAATTTTAAAGATTGGTGGAAGTCTGGCTCTAAATCTGCTTCTATTCTGTATTTGTGCTGGATTGTAGCCCCTAATCCTGCTCCTCCTTGTCTTGTCTTGCATTCATTTTATATTTTTAACATGAAATTAACAAAATTCCAACATGTGCCTTCAAATAATTTAGACAACATCGAAAAAAACGAGTAGATTCAACAAAAATTGATGTTATGTTATCACACGCTCTTTTAAACTTTTATTTTTAAAAATGTGGCAATTTTAAATGGAAGTTTTATTATCACTAAGCAAAATTGTTATAGATGAGAAGATGTTACTCATGCGTTACGAATTTGAAGTAACACAACACAAACACGAAATCGTACCGCGACACTGATACCCTGAAAGAGGATTAGCTAAAGTTAGAATGTCCCGAGGAAGAATGGTTGTTCCAATGTTAAGCTGCCAACATGAATTCATCCACTTCTTTCTCTTTTGCTTTTGCTAAGCAGAGCCCACTATTTTTCTATATTTATTTGTTTATTTAAGACTGTGTAGAACATTTTCCTAGCTTACCCTGCGACTCTTGGGGATGACTGACCGTTCATTTCCCATTCAACAAGAGAGCATAATGTTTTGTTTCTGTTCTTCTTTCCCGACGATTTCAAGGTTGGAAATTTAGTTAAGGAACCGCGTTTCTTCACTCTTTCGTTTCCATGCCCTAAGCTACAAAAAGTAAGGCATGCTTTCTCGCTATTTGATAATTCCAAATTGCGAGAGAAAGATAGAGACGGTCTTCATGGGTAAACGAGAAACTAAAGCAAAGAAAGAGAAGGCCAAATATGGAGAAGCTCTCTGATGGGTGTTCTCTTTAATAACTTTAAATGGAAGGCCTAGAATTGAATTGAGCAATCCAAAGAAAGAGAGATAGCAAAGAAAAGAATAAAGGGAAGGAAACCCATTTAGCACAAGGAACCATTCCAATACTACGGTTTGTTGGTAGGTTTATTTGTGTGTTGTGTGTGTGTGTGTGTGTGTGTTTGTTTTTTCTTTCCTGCATGGAGAGAAGAGCTTGGAATTGAATTCTACAGTGCTTGGTTTATTATAAAAGGATAAAAGCAAGTGCTTGGTTTTTTTTGGAGAAGTTATTACTCTTCACCCTTCCTCCGACATCTCTACTTTTAATGCCTTTCTTGCTACTCTTTAACGGTATGTTGTGCTGCCTCATGGCTTGCATTGCATTGCGCTGCACATATGGCGTGGCGGCAAAGCCAATAATATGCGTTCAAAAACTTAAAAGCTTCTATGTATCATTTCCTTGGCTAATAATTATGGAGCAATATGAGAAAATGAAATAAATTTCCAATTACCATTGCAAAACATGGTGAGAGAACAAAGAAAGCAAGGATGGTCGGATGATGATGCTTCAAGTCTGGCCAGTTTAAGAATTCAACGGTAAACAGTGTTGGTCTTTGTTTGGTAAAAAAGGGGCAAATGATGTTTATTGATAGGGGAAATTAAAAATAGAAAAAGAGAGAGATGCTTGGCTTCCCAAGGTAAGGATAGTGTTCCAACTATACCTTTTTCGTTCAAACCTGTCAGTGTCCTGTAATGCGGCCTTTTTATAACAGCTTCCAAATTTATTTTATGGCAGGCTTATGATTGAATGTGAATCTAAACTAAAGCTTCTGTTCTTGGCTGGGGCCAACCTGTGCAGCGTTTTACACTTTTATTCTTCCAAATCCCATAAAAAGAAAATCTCTGGATTGTTTCTGCAGACATAAGCCATCCCATAAATTGCTTATCCAAGCAGAGCGAAGCATTCTCAGAATCGGATACAGAAAGACCACTACCTAACCAATTTTCTCATCATTACTTCCAAATTTCAAAAAATGGGCTGTTTGGTTTATAGGGGAGTATTCATTCTTCTTATCTGCATTGGGTTTTTATCTCTTCAGCCAGTAAAGGTTTCTGGATTGAGACTCAATGTGCGTATTGTCAAGGCTGCTGCCCTCAAAGATTTGCAAATGAACACGGGTTTGGCGCCTTCACCTTCAGTGATGTTTGACCCAAATCAATCAGATAAAAGAAAAGTTGGTAAAGGATCTGACCCTATTCACAACAGATGTTGACATGCTGAAGTGAAGCTAAGCGAAGCTAACGGATGATTTTGCGTGCTCCAACTCGAAGGTGTTTACCAAATGAGATAAGATTCATCTGTGTACCAGTTTGTTTCCGGTAGAACTCTTTTATTTGAGGCGAAAAATGACAACTACTAAAACCTATACCTGTAACTGAAAGCAAGCCTGCGTCCTCTTTGCACTGTTTAAACTTAGGTCCTAACACCAATAGCAGCTTATTGAAATACTGTCAATAGGTTACATGCCGGTTGACATACCTATACAAAATATAGTGAGTTTTTATTTCAATAGACTTCTTAATTGGAGACTCTAGTTTTTGTATCTTAGCAGTATAATCAATGCTTAATTCATTGTTGAACTTGAAACAATTGCTGCATTTCTCTCTGTTTCTTTCTCTCAAATATCCACGCAGACAAACAAGGGATATGCACCCTTTGAGAAGGTAATCATAAGGCAAAGGCTCTCACAGATTTTCAACAAAGTCATGGTTCTCTTTTAACATAATTAACTGTACTAAACCAAATATGATGTTCAGAGGATGTTAATAAAAAATTTATCAATCTTTAAAGGGAGATTTAATTATTTCAATTCCCATTTACTACAAGCTGAGATCTAAGATATCTGCTCCTCCTATGAACTTTAAATTGTATTGATGACAACTTATGTGAAACTGCTTCCCAAATCATGTCAACAGCATCACCAGGCTGGGATGGATGCTGATATTCAAAGTGTTGTACAATTTTCTTTAATCTTTCCCACATCTTCATCCATTGTTCTTGCTTGATTCCTTGAAGAAGATTTATCAGAAATCCGTTCTTGACAGCATCAGTTGAACAAACAGTGATGCAAAACTCTGAATAGTCTAAAATAACCTTATATGGCAACTCAATATTATCACGGGAACACAGTGGCTTGCAATTGCATCAAATAGTCAATTTGAGGAAGGCGTATCACAGCAATATTAGGGAAAAATTTGGATGAGGCCATTCCTTGGCCAGCAGTTTTAACCCCATTTCCTCAAATGCTTCCAAATGCCAAGTGTACCGTCTTTTTTATCTTTTAGAATGTGATAAGAGTTCTTGCAAGATGACTCCTCCCTGCAAAAGAATTTAAAACATTAAACTTCATTGATCGACAGGAAATATATAATTAGTTGGTGAGTATAAAGATGATGAGTTTTGATCTGAGTGAGAGTTCAGGAAAAAGAGAAAGGAGGAGATGGAAAAGATGACCAGTTCCAATTTCAGGATCAGTGATGCCATTTTGCCAATGCTGCAAACAAGAACAAGGAATTTATAGCTTCTATAACATATAGTTTACAACATAAACCTGCTGCATTTGACATGGTATTTGTTATTATTCCATGCTTGAATGGAATTTATGCCTCCAGATGTCTCTTCAACAAATGGAATGATTTCATCTCAATGTTTTTGACAATGTAAGATTTCAAAACTTCCAGAATAGTATGTGTTAAGGCAGTGATTACTCCTGTAATTTGGAAACCAGAAAATTTGCTTATCCCTGTGCGCCATGCAAAAAGGAGTGGATGAAGATATATTTTGTATCCTTTCCAAATAGGTCTGCTTGGAAGATATTCTAATTGCATTCACACTGATGGGATGATCCTAACCAGTTAATGTAGAATATACATCCTCTACATGGTCATGAATAAAAATAGCATGCTGTTTATCAAGCTGATCCTTCATGATCTGGAAATGGACTCTGAGTGAAAGGACAACCCACTGGGAATTCTTCAGTTTGTGTGCAAGTGGACATGCTTGATGCTAAGTATGTAGAAGGATCAAAATTAAGAAAAGCAAGTAGCATAGGGAAACCAAAATCATCTTAGATGGTGTACTTCATTAACTAATCCATCATTCCCTAAAATCATCTTCAAAGGTGTACGTACAATCATCAACTCATGTGATAGAAACTATTCATTTACCAAATCATCATAATATCTGGAATTACAAAACATATGAAATGTTTGTAGTGAGTAGAATGTGTAAATCAGTTTAGAAATTCATTATCAGCAAATCAGTATAACATACTTTTTATATCACGAAAATATGCCACAGAGAAATGGATAGACTTCCCTCTCAAAGCATACTAAATCCAAGAAGATGCATTTTGGTAATAAATAGAAAAGAAAAACGATGAAAAACTTACCTCACAAGACGCATGTAGGGAGCAATAATATCTTTGTCAAGTTGTGCTATTTCAACTGGGTATCTACCAAAATCTGCAAGCACAAACATGGCAGAACTCAATTTCCTTCTTCCATCCAACATGCTATTTGGATGGTGCGCTACAATTAAATGATCCTGCCCACCCGATCGTTTCCATTTGTCCTGATCCATCAAAAACTGAATCAATTTTTTTGCAACATCTTGTTGACACTTATCTTCTCTTTTCCATGGAGTTTAGCATAACAGTTGTAACTCAAAGACGAAAAGAATGGCAAGAATATTAAGTCTGCTAGGCTTGAATTCTTGACCCTAATTGCAGTGCATGGTCTGCCCATACATGATATATTTGATAATGGAACATCAAGGGTGTGCCAATACTCCATACTGTGCTGTAAATTCAACCCGCCTGGGTATGGTGGTATTTTACTTGGTTTGCTGACATCAGGCCATGTCTTGTTTAACTTTCCCTTCCAACCCAATAATCCAAAGTGAAATTCAGGAGGCAAGTCATACATTTATACCATTAACAGAGCCTGACCTTGGTCACACTTTTGTCTCCATTGTCGACCGGAGGCACCAACCATTTCCACGCCAGAATAGGAACTTTGACAAGCATTGTCCCTACTTCTCAACAGAGTTGGTGCATCAATTAGCAAATCCATAGAAGACTGGAAGGGAAGTTTGATTTCTTCACTTTTGACATTGGCTTTTAAGTAAACTGATGTGCAATTAGCAGAATCAGCTTGAAAACTGATCTTGGTATAAGGGAAGTACTGCTAAATTGAAGAAGACATGGAAGAAAGAAGCAAAAGCAACATAAAAAGGGCTATCAAGTAGAAAAGAAATCTCGAAGGTAGTGTGCTCTTCTCTGACATTGATGAAAGTTAAGGAAACAGAATTCCGGACGGTTTATGATTTTCAAAAGCTATGCAACACCTGCAATACAAAATTCATCAAAAGAAAGCAACAAAAGCTACTTTCTTGGTCGAAATATAAGCAGTATAGATTTTAAAGAATCAGGCCAATGAGTTGAAAGCTTCTAGGCGCGTCAATGTAATCACTTAAACAGAGAAATTTGTCCTTGACCCTTAACAATACCATCTTGATTTCCACAACAATGATAAAGAAACATTTATCTTCAAATTTAAAAGGCAAAACCCAATTATTTGTACTTTGAAACACCATCATCCCTAGAGAAAATTTGCCATTGTTCGCAAATAATTCAAGCTCTATATTGCATATCTAGATAAAAACAGAATTTTGATGGTTCGACTGATCATCAGCTCCTCTTGTTTTTCATCATAAAATCAAATTATCATCTATCTGCACACCAAGTGGAAAAAGAAAATCAAACAAACTATTTTGCAGCTCATAAGAGCACTTAAAACTTTTTTTTAATCTTCACAGGATAAGCACTAAAAAAATAAATAAATGAAATTAATTAAAAAAAATTAAAAACGTTCAAGTAAAACAATGGGAAGCAAATCAACTCCTCAGGTATTTGAGATACTACAGTTTGCTAAGATGGGTCGATGAGAACTTGCCAGAAGAGTGAGTACCTGATGAGGTTGGATTCTGGGACTCCATCCCTGTATAGTCTGTGAGCAGAAACAGGACCAAAAGTGGGAGGTACAAAAAGTTATTTGTTTACTACAACTTTTTCTTATAGCCAATCTGTAAAATATCACTAAATCACCTAATTGAAATAAAAAAATTAATATGAATTATCGTTTTCAAATTTTACACCTGGGCACAGCGCAGGGGACAAGACACAGTAGAATCATGGGACCTTTCTCGTGTCCGTCCATGCGATTTATTTTCTACAGTCTTTCTCACTTCTACAAGCATCCCACGGTTTCCCAATTTCCCAAAGTAAAACCCAATTGGGAAAAGTCCTTTGTGTACATGTGAGAGGACATGCAAACCCAATTGGAAAAATCACTAGAATTGCATCCACCTCACATGTAAATTTGAATGTATATTATCACATGCCTCCCCTAAATTTTCACTCTTATTTGTCAGATCATTAAATTTTTTTTAAAAAAATCACTTATCGAATCCAATAAATATATATAATTAATTACTTAAATTTATTTTATTTTTATTTAAAAGAGTCAATAAAATTTTAAAAAATATATATTTTTCTAAATTTAAGACTAATAAAACTAAAATTAGTTTTAATTTTTCTTATTTAAGCTCAAATCATTATATACAATAAAAATTTATAACGTTGTCAACGGGTAGAAATTTAAAGGCATAGTTATTGTACAATTGTGCTTCCTCCCTTTGGTCAATATACAATAAAAAATTTATATACTAATTATTACTAAGTGTATTACGTAATATTATTTAATTAAAAATTAAGAAAAAAATCAAGAAAAGATTTAAATATAAAAAAATAATGTTGAAAGAATTTACACTTTGAAACGATAATGTTGTGAATTGGGAGAAATTTAAAAATAATATAAAGATACAATCATTGTACAATTATGCTTCATCCCCTTGCCAATACACAAGATAATATTTTCTCGAACTTTCTTTTGTCTTTGTCAAAATAACAAAATAAGCAAGTGTAATTGAGTTTTAAGGTGTCCCGGAGTCATCTCTATCAAAATCACATGATCATGTAATTCTACGTAAAAAGAAAGTAATCTTGTTGGTGTAAGATCATATAAATATCTCTACTTCTAAAAAAATAAATTTGAGAGACAATAATGTAAGCATACAATATTAAAAATTAAAAATTTTAAATATGAGAATTAAGAATAATCAACTTTTCGTCATTATTTTTTTTGACGTTTTTAGATATTATCAAAATTTTTTAAATTCTTAAAATAGTGTTTAATAAGAATTTTGATTTTAAGAATTTTTGCAAAATAAAATATTCTCAATTTATAAAATTCTTTCTTTAAAAAAAAATTTCACACTTAATGAAAATATTATAACCATTTAATAACGAAGTTACAAGTTTTGAATTTAGATTTTAAAGTTACAAAAATATAATAACGTGAATGTTATAAATTCATAAATGATAGCTCTAGGAGGCCATATTTGGATTTAAGGATTTATAGACGATGGATCCACACCCGCACAAAAAACAGCTAAAGTATGCATTTGCTATTACGTTGTCTGTCTGGATTAAACATGACATAAACCTGACGCCGCAGCTACAATTTGCATAAATAATTTAAGATACGTTGCGGGAACTACAATTTATTCATTAATACTTGGGGTACTGAGTATGTTCATTGATATAACTCTTTTTATTATCCATATTCATGATGCCATCCTGCAATATAGCTTGTAGGTATAGCTCTCTCCAGGTCCAGGGCAACCTCTTCAATTGCGAAAATTAAAGCATATTGACCTGAATTAGAGCGTTGCCTTGTATTTCCCTTTATATTAGAATCCAAACTGATTTTTGTTGGCCAAGCTTTATGACATTTAAAGCACACAAAATGAGAGAGTGAATGTGGAACAGATTATTCAAGTGGGCATAAACTTTATAATAGAAATAACAATATGTATGTATGTATGTATTGTACAGTAATTACGCTTGGCTTCTTGGTGGATAAGGATTATGATTTGATTCGTAAGTTAATGATTTCAGCTGTGGATGATGGCTCTATGTTAAATTTTGCACCTAATAAACTTTTTTTTTATTGACAGCAAAGAACAAAGGGAGGAGAGGAGTAACAATAGCAATAGCAATCTTTCAACATCGTGGGCCATTTCGCATGCTGCTAAATTGTAACGAGAGGTATATAAGCTGTTCATCGAGTGTTCCACTTCCACGAACTGGAGTGTCTTTTAAATTATGCAATCATGTAATAGGCACAAAGGCAGGCAGTTCACCAACATAGTTGGATTATTTACTAGCTTTTAAAAGTAGTGGGACTTGCATTGCACAGAGGGCTTCGCTTTGCACCATCCATTTTGTTTAATTACCTCAAATATATAAACAAAGTTTGAAAAGAATAAAGACTCATATAAAATATTTCTTTTAAAAGTCTCTTAAATGAAATATATTATCCTAATTTATGGTAGAAAAATATTAAAAATACAATCTCATTCAAGAGTAAGCCGCTAGCTAATGTTTGACACTTCATCACAGTTAGAAATTAAACTCATTCCAAACCCACATGTATATATACATATACTTTCAATTCCTAGTTGTCAAGAATCTGTTCCTTGTATACATTAAAACAATCCCAATATAAATTCTTCAAGATTAATTTAAAGTTTAGATGTTAATTAATCAACCCCAGAAAACAATGAACAGATTTCATTTTCTTGATAGAAGAAAAATGAAGAACTATAAAGTAAAGAGCCCCTCGATATTGATGTTGCTCTTGCTAAACAAGTTATTTTAATTGAGTGCGGACGGGCAAGGTTGCAAAGAGAGCCGGCTGTTATAACAAAATGGAAATGTCCAAACAATTCAAAAAGAAAGATATATACAATAATAGAGAACTGTTTGCACTGGCAACTTATTATAAATCTATCTCCTGTCTTTGTAATCTCCTGTGTTATTCTTTGTTCTTTCTAATAAGTTCCACTGACCACACAAAAAGAGGAATTGGGCCACTTCAATAATATTATAGTTGAATTCTCAATAACTTTTTAACTTAATTATATCAATAAATAACGAAGTTTCTAAAATATGGTGATAGGATGCTTGGATATGTGGGCCTAAAATTCCAATCACTAAATGATTGTAACAAGAATATACCATCCTAACACAATTATAAATTGTCCGAGGCAAAATAATGTAAAACCAAAAATATAAAAAAAAATACATCCCTACGAAGCTGTTTTTGATTTCCACGAAAAAAGAAAAACTGAACTCAAGTATGCCTTGCTTTTGTCTGATTTATAAGCAATTGAGTTTGGATTATAAGTACACGAATTATCCTTGCTAAAGTTTTACAGGGTCAATTCATAGAGGAAGATACATATATTACAAGTACAATAAACAAAACTTCTTCAAGGGTGGAGTAGAAACCGGGGCATAATTCACTTAAAATAGCCTATTTAATCACATGCAGTTCACAGAATGTGCTTTGTTTATTTATTTATTTTTTTTGTTTGGAAGACTTAATCAATATTTCTATCAATCAGATGGATAAGATTAAGCATTTACTGAATGAATTTTTTCCTTTCTTCTCTCCTGCAGAGACTCATCCCACTTAGCTGCACAATTATTTAAATCATCTGCATAATTAGCATCAAATTGACGGGTCCAAATCAGAAATGAAACAGACAACTGGCGCTCTAGGTTCAAAGAAAGCCAATGACATGAACCAGGAAAGTGTCTAGGTATTTTAAAATAGAAGGGAAATAAGATACTTCACTCTCCTTCAAGTTTACAGGCCTGTCCATTTATACATGTAATCCCTATATCCACATTCCTTTCAATTCCTCGATAAGATTCTTAATATTCGATTTAGGCCGATTTCAAGCAATTTTTAAATATGACTAATTCTTCATCTATCTTCCCTTCCCTTTTTCATCATTTTCTACAACACAACAATACTCTTGGTAATAAAAGAGAAGTATAGGGAAAAAAATAGAGCTCATGAGAAAGACTAAATTCACAACAATTGAAGTTTGATATAACTTAATTAACCACAAGCACATAGAGATTGAAGTATTCATTTTCTTTTGGTTTTCTCTTACAATAGTAATGTCTGTCGATTACAAGAATTATAACTTCAAGATCAGTACAACAAATTCTAGGACAATAGCGACAGTCATCAGTTAAAGACCCTGTAAAGATGACTCTAAAAATATTTTTCTAAATATTAATTAGAATTAGGTGGAGAATTCTCACAAACTACCTCAGTTTCCTCTTCCCTTCTATGGAAATTCCTGTGGCAGCCGCAAGCAGCACATATAAGCGCACTTGTGCGGTTATCACCACTTGCCATGAATTCCCTGCAACCATCTACAGCGTATCCTCCAATATTTGCAGCATGATTCTTCTGACACTCCGCATATCGAACACATCTAACCATCGACGATGAAGTACTCGAACTTCTTCTTGATCCTTCTCTTTTAACCACCACTTGACGCTTCTTCATCGTTTGAGAAACCCTATTCTTCCGTATGCGTATGCTGGAGTTTATTTAGTAATCAGTTTTATCATCAAAACCCAGAAGTGAGATAGAAGGAAAGCCAGCCTTAACTTGTGATAATTAAGCTGGAAGAAAAAGAAAGCAATAACTTTTTATGTGGATTGATGACTAACCCTAACCCTAGCATGTTTATTTATAAGGCCACTAGGATGATATAGAAAGGGGCCATCAGCATCCCTTTCTATTTAACCATTTTTTTTAATTGTCCTTTGAATTTAGTAAGTAGCTAGGCAAAAAAACCTACAGAAATTCATCGTGTCAGCCAATCACGAACAACCACGTAAAGGAAAAGAAAACTACTGAACTTTCACTTGAGTATTATTTTGAGCACAAGCACAAAAACGTACGAGAGAGTAGGTTATAAGACAACCCATTTCTTCTTTTATTAAAGTACTAAAGCATATTACTAATTTTTCACACTGGAAAGTGGATTATCCAATAACTAGACAAGATTAAACTGTAGGTGTGTGCAGAAAATCCTTGTCCTTGTACCCCTAGAACAATCTTTCGAAGTGATGTTTCAACTGCCTTAATTATTTCAAGATATTGTTGATTTATTAGGTATATACTTTTTCAATTACTTAAAAAGATAATCGTTTTTTATGGCCAAAACAAAAAGAAAAAAAAATAACTAATTTCAAGAGATGTATAGAATACAAAAGACTAATCGAGTTGGTTTTCATATGTTAATAATTAAATCTGAGAGGGTCCGCAATGACACTCAAAAGACAAGAAGAGATGGCCCCTCAGAACTGTGACAACAACGCTTGTCTAATTACCTAAGATTCTAATAATTATAAGCATTAATGCCCACCATGTATGAAATGAACCACTTTTCCTCTCCTTGCATCAAATCAACCACAATCATAACTTTACCAAATTTCAACATCAATGAGATGCTGTTCAAATCCCTCAGCTTAAGTGCTGGGAAATCAGTCTCAGTCAAATATCCAAAAAAATTTTAAAAAAATTATTTCCAATACATAAATTTTCCAATGTTTATCAAAATTTTAGTATCAACATATCTATGTAAAACAATTAGAATCGAAAAAGTAAAACGAACGAAGAAATGTTGTTACAATCAATAATAGTTTAATTTAGCATGTGCATTAAATATAAATTAAGATCAAAGACACACCATTATTTACATATACATATATATATATAAATGGTTATTTTAAAAATAATTAAAATGAATAGTAAATAAAATCAATTTCACTTTTGGTTCCATTCAAAATCAAAATTTCTCCTATTTAATAGAGTGTTTTATTTTTTAATTCTAATTCGATTTTAATTTGGTTTTAATTTTGAAATAAGATATATTATTTATCAATTTTTTTTAATTTTTAGCTCCAAAAAAATTAAAATCGATGATATTAAATTATAAAAGTAATAAAATACATAAATAAAAAACTGAATAGAAAAATTATTAAAGAGAATTGATATATAATAAATTATTTTAAAATATTATATTATTACTTAAGTTAATATAATTATAAAAAAATATTTTTTAAAAAATAATATAATTATATATATCTAAAATATTTATACTATATATATTTTTGTTATAATTATTTAACCTTCTCAATATATATATATATATAATAAATTTATTAAACTAAATATTAATATATTTTCGTGAGAGTTATATTTATACAAATTTAGTAATAAAATTTAACAATATTTGTTTATTTTAATTTAAAGTATTTATTTAAAAATAGTTTTTATAATTAAAATATTTTTTTTAAATATTATAATTTTATTAATAAAATTATTTATAAAATACGAATTTTGCATTTTATTTATTTTTTAAAAAATAATTACATAAAATATAATACTAGAAGTAAAATAAAAAAAATTAATTGCTCTTCAAATTTAATCATAATTGTTTGTACGAGCTATAAATTAAACACTCCCAAAACAATTAATTTTTTTTTAATTTGGTTTTTCGCAATTTTGTTACTACCCCAAGAAGCTCCACACTGCTAAAGTTGATAATGTTTAAATGTTTAATTGAAGCATCAGTATTATTGCACGCCCGAATAGTCATGTGAAGCATTTGCCGTGTCAAAAAATGGAGGAATTAAAGGTAATGGTAGCTAAGTTAGGAAGGGGCATGCTCAAGCATAGCTTGGTCAGTCAAAATCATGGGAACACTTCTAATTTCGACAAAAAAGTGACGAGGGACAAAGATACGTGTAATTGTCAATCAGCTGCAACATGCATGTATACATATATATATATATATATATATATTGATTGTGATAAATTAATTAATTAATATTTAACAGTAAAAAATGCACTAAACCCAAAAAAAGGGGAATATACAAGTAATCCAAATTTTATTCCATTTTTAATTTTAGTCCACTCTAAATTAACGTTATATTTGAGGCCAAGTGTAAGCATTCATGATCATTTTACCACTTTTTTTTTGTTTTGTATTTGTTCATTTCCAAAAATAAGTCATCCAAATTATCCACAAAAATTAGTCAAATACCACCGCAATTATAAACTCAAGAATTCAATTTTGTTAGTATCCAACAGACTTACAATTACATCGAATAAATTTAATAAATAAACAAATGAAGGTACATTAATTATACAAGTATGTTTTCTATTTAAAACATGATAAATCAATTTTGTGTTTCAATTCCAAAGTTTATTTGCTTAGTTAATGAATTCTATAGCTTAAAAGTAATGATTATATGCTAGTATGTGCACAAGATTTAGTTTTTTGAGCATAATTTTGTTGGGTCTGCAATCAAATTGTACTAAACTATTAAAGAAGACTAAACAGTAAATATCTTAATATTTTGATAAAATTTTGATGATTTTTATCGAGATATTACAAATTATACTAAACTATTAAATAAGACTAAAACAGTAAATATCTTGATGTTTTAATAAAATTTTGATGATTATCATCGAGATATCACAAATTTGTCAAGAATTTGATAAAAATCATTAAGACCTAATAATTCTCGACAAAATTCGTTATGAAAACATCTAACTCGACAAAAATTGTTTAAGAACTTTAAGCTATGACAAAATTTGTCGAGAAATATAGAAGTTATTAAGTTATGACCTTGTTTTTCTACTTTTTTTACTAGATTGATAACAATTTGGTATTTAAATCTAATAATGATTATGTTTTTGATACAGATAAAAATTGTTTATGTGATTATTGTCTTTGGAGGGTCCTTGGAGACATTGGCAAATGACAGTGAGATTTACAACAGTGGCAAAACTTATAATTTAAACGTTAATTGAAATGTAAAGTATCAAGAATTGATTAAAGAGTTGTATTCTTTGTTTGGGATAAATTTAGCTGAGTTCATAATGAAATCAAGAGTAATATATAGACATTGTCTTATTTCAACATTGTTTAATTCAAGACTATGTGAAATAGCAAATGACAGAGAGGTTTATTTCTTTGTTAGAATTATTAGTCAATATCAACATTGGTAGTTTTACACCACTTTTTGTCACATTTGAGTCTTTGCTCTAAAACACAAGCACTGGTTTATATACACCCATCCATATCACGAGTACAAACAAATATTATAAATGCATATGTTTCTTCTACTAGTAGTTAACAATCCAGTTCTAGGCTTCTTGCTACTATTGTGCACTATTTGTACTCTTCAATTCAATAGAATGATGATCCTCTAGGTGGCTATTATGATGATGTTAGAGATAAGTAAGATACAGAATAGGATGACATCTTTCAAACACTGGATATGAGTGATGTCTCCAAAGACTCGACATATAAGGCTTTCTATGGTTTAAATCACCTCTCAATTTTTACGTGCCTCCCAATGTCTTCAGGTGCATATGAAGTGGCAAGTCCATAGTGTCATGATCTATTATAAACAGTACCTCTAATGTCGCCACCATTTACACTTCTACCAAATCAGTTTTCCAGTTCTACAAATGGTAAAGTAGTAGTTGAAAAACTTTATGAAAGATTGCGTAAAGATTTGAGTTGGCTTGTAATGAAAAAAATTTTCAATTCAAGTTTCATCGTTCTGCATCTCATCATTTTGAAGCCAAATATATTGATGAAAGGTGTAAATAACAAGTTTGAGCAATATTAATGCTGGAGAATAGATATTTTTTAGTGATGTGCATAGATGAGGTGCACATTTGCTTCTCAAATCAACTATCTAATGGACATCACCAAGCAACTTCTGAACTTATTAGTGAACTCATAAAGAATAAGTTTGTGGATAGTAGTCTATTGTGCACAGCTAACAAATCCAAGCTAACATCCATAGTGAATATGGGGTGTTAGTATCACATGCAAAGGAGTATTAAATGCACTAACATTAGTAGGTGGTGATCTTTTAAAATCCTACAATTTATTACTGATATATTATCATATTCTATAGTCTATCAATGTTAGAACTATCACACATATTAGAGTGATAAAGATAATCATTTTAAGTATTTTTTATGGCACTTGGTGCTTGTATTAGTGAGTTTTAGTCATTAATATATAAACTAATGCATTGCAAAGGAAAAAAAATAATACATGAAAAAAGTATTAAGTTACGTGTTTTGATATATATATATATATATATATATATATATATATATATATATATATAAGTTGTAATCAATAATGTGCTACACAAACACTACATAATGTAGCAATGGTAGTAACCTAATAATGTAGTTCACAAAATTAAGACCTAGCAACTAACAACGCAACAACAACATGATAGCACCCAACATCTAGAAGCAATATCAATAATAACTGAAACACAATAATAACAACAGCAATATTAATAGCAATATCATGTATCAATAAGTAAAATTTATAATATTAATCTCTTTCAAAGTACTTTCCAACTTTGATTTAAACTCCATATCTTCTTTATCTCTTATAAATTTCATTAATTCACTTTGAATCTGCATATTATCATCATTGGTACTAATATTGCCACTTTCTTCCATCATACTTGAGCTACGAGTTAAATTACTTGGTTTAGAATTTTTACAACCACCTTTATTAGACTTAAACAAACTTTGCAAGAAATCCTTTAAATGTGCGCGTTTCTCAAAATATTTTTACATTATCATTACCCAAAAGTCTCTTGTAAAAAAATTTTGTCACATATATTTTATACCAATCTAACATAATTGCAATGACAACCATAAAAGTTTTGTTATCAACATCACCATAATATTTATCAAACTTTTTTTTATTACTATTTTCAAATACATACTTTTAATATATGGATCTGTGTCATTTGCCCATTCATTCATGCAAGTGAGGATGGAAACAATATCCTGAACATAATCATTAGAAGTAATATATAATGATCTCGATAATTTTTTAATGGCAACATAAAACTTTTTCATTCTCAATCGTATAAAATGCTTTTTGAAACACAATGGTTATCTGTATTATTAGATAAATGGAGTTTCATCTAGTTAAAATATCAAGATAAATTTTACTATTATTAGTGATTTTTTCTCTCTTAACACTTAATTTAAATTATTGGGCACTTATTGAAGAACTCCTCGCATATCTCACCATACTACGAATTTGAGTAATGGAGTTTTTAATTTTTCAAGCCTATTCTTAACAATCAAATTCAAAAAATGAGCAACACATATCATATGGAGATAATCCCCACCAAAAATTAAGTTTGAAAGTCTACCCTTGAGATATGCAATTGTCACATCATTAAAACTAGCATTGTCTACCATAACTGTAGACATTTTGTCATCAATACTCCATTTTTAAAGGGATGATTCAACTGTTTTTCTTATGCCTTTCCCTTTATAATAAAATATTTAAATAAAATTCAAAATTCTTTTATGTAACTTTCAATTATTATCAATAAAATATGCAGTAAAATATAAATAATTAACATTTTGAACAAAACTCCAAATACTGTAGTTAAAGCGATTCTTGTGTTCGTGGATTTTAAACGTTCTCTCAAACTAGTCTTCTCACTTATATATACTTTCATGTAATTTCTAGCAATAGTAAAGTGAGAAACAAATTTGAATTCAAGTTGCAAAGCATGCATGAACTTCTTAAACTCTTCACGTTCTATTATAACAAAAGTAATTCATCTTTTATAATCATTCTAGCAAGCATTAGCCTTTAATACTCTTGATCAAATTTTCATGCAGTAAAAGTACTACCTTCAGTTGTACCACCAAACTTAGCTGCAAGTAACCTTTGCTTCTTATCAATATTAATGAGGATACTTAGGACATCTATCAACATATTTTCTCATTAAAGAAGTGCTCCCTTAAACTTCATATGCAAATATCTTTACATAATAATTACATTTGGTATTTCAATAACAACAATAATTAAATTATTTAAACGTCCAAAATAATCTCGTATATTAGAAGTATTTTATGAGTTCGAGATACCTCAAAAGTAACTTAACTTTCTTCACTACTGACATCCATATTTGCTTTTGCAAACTTTTAAAATTGCAAAAGATACACATTTTATCAAATCATGTCTGAAGAATAAATGCACTTGTTCAGAACCACTGATCCAAGTCAAAAATGACTTTTTCATGCCCAACTCTTATGGTTCTATTGACATGTTCAAGGCTCATTTGGTTGCCAAAAGATTTCATCAACCTCTGCTTGTTTACTATCAGGACACCTTAAGCCCTAAGTTTAAGCCCACTACCATTAGACTAGTTCCTAGTATTGTTGTAAGTTATGGATGGTGATTTTATCCAATCGCAGGGTTTTATTGATAAAAACATTCTTTCGTATGCGCGTAAACTTATAATAGCTACTTCTAGACTAAAACAAGCTTTACCGGCCTAGAATCAAGAATTGCAAAATTTCATTCTTCACTCTTGTTTTGGAAATTCTCATATTAATGCATCATTATTTGTACTTCAATAATGTGGGCATCAACTGTATTTACTTGTTTATGTTGATTATTTGATTATTACTGGGGATAAGACTTCGCTCTTGTATGATGTTATTAAGTTATCAATAGTGTTTCTCTCTTAAGGATCTTGGTCTGCTATCTTTTTTACTTAGTGTTCAAGTTGTCCCTAACAAACATGGTTTCGTGTTTTCTTAATGATGTTGTCTGTTGGATCTTCTTGCTCGTACTCACATGCTAAATGCTAAGCCAGTGCAAACGCCTCTTCTAACAGATTCGTCTCTTTCATTGTAATCTGGGACAAATTTATCAGATCTTATATAATACTCGTATTGACATTGCTTTTGTTGTTAATAATCTCTCTCAATTCATGCACAAGCCTATAATTGAGCATTGGGACCCCGTCAAACTTCTTTAATATCTTTATGGAACTCTTAATCTTTATTTAAAATTATATCGAGAATCTCCACTCTCTTCACATGCATTTTCAGATGCTGACATGAAGTCCGGTGCTAATCTATACTGGCTCCAGCGGCAATGCTTTGGGTCAACTGCACACAAAACGGTTCTCGAGATGTGTGAATGCAGGCGGCCAACATCCTGGATGAACACAATTACGTGCCGCAGATTCCAACCCCACCATAACATCTTCGTGTCTCCCCCTTTTTGTTAGTTGGTTTCCCCATGAATCTTGATGGAATATCTCCTCGGTCCGAGTAGGCGCCGAGGATCTTCAGCCGAAAAATAGTGGTATTAAACCAGTTTCAGAAAGCATGCTGGTAACCACAACCCCCCCCAGGTAAGGGCGAATTATTAACGATAACTAAGATACCAGGTGAGGTACAGGAACTGCCATCATATAAAACCTCACTCGGTTAACTATGCAAGCGGGTAGGAGGAAGAGGGAGCCCGGCCGATGCTGCCTACTCTCCCCAGTGTAGCGTTCGAACGCGATATTGTGCCTCGTCCTGAGGCGAGCTTGGTTATTCTGCTATGAAGTAGTACAAGGTTAGAATTGTAGAAATATCCGGTAAATGTCCAGCAACTCCTAATTTTCAACGATCCGATCCTAGCCTTAGTAAGAGTCTGGAGATTATGATGCTTATCTATATTCCGTTAGATCAAATCGTCACTTAAACGCATAAGCTAGACGCGCCGACGACTCGGCCTAATGCTCTTGTACACAATGACCCTGTATAGACCACAATTCGCTCCGGTGCAGTTTTTTAATGCTACACCCATTAGAGACGTATGATGAAGTCTAAATTGGTTATCATAAAATGGGTGATGTTCCGCTGTTTCTAAAAGTTATAACTCTGGATGAATCCATAACGGCACATCTACCTTGCGCGCGTGACGTAGAAAAATTAATCAAACAACTCGTATAGTTCCTGCTTTCGGTGACGTACACATACGATTTTCACTCAGTACTGTTACTTCGGAAGCCCACACTGTGTTTTGTACATAAATTTCCACTTTGCAGATAATTATTCGAATTCCAAAAAAAGTGTTCTTGAGCCTAGCCGTTGTCATATTCTACCCTTGTTGGGGCAGCGAATAGAGACGAGTACATTTAGGATATCCCCCCCGTAGCACAAATCTCATTCGTGATTAGCAGGGAAGAAAACTGCTGATGTATCGTTTAATGACAGGTTATGGGTCTGGATAATACTGTCACCGTCCTCCGTCACCATAAAGAAGTCACAATAAATATTCCAACGGAGGGCAACGTCTTGATGTTCTCTGGCGTCCGGGGACTTCGGCGACTCCCCGGTCTGTCGACAACTACCCTCCCGGGTTCACTTATTGTACGACCCACGCCCGGCTCTGAAGCTAGTTTGTCGTGGCACTCCTGGGCTGGATTAACGAGAAAGATGGTCTATTGCGTCCGCTTCTGAAGTATAAGCAAGTATTCCATCGCTCTCGCCTGCCCCAGTTGGTAGTCCAGGCGTTTGCCGCCCAACCGTGCTCACGCGACCGGAAAGGAAAATGGGAAAAATCGAAAAGAGCTGGGGATTCCGATGTTTTACCCTCTCTTGTTCATTGGGTCATATGCCAACTGTGGGTCTGCGTGAAACATGTTGTGTGCAAATGCATTTCGACTAATGATTGCTTCCGTACAGTAGTGCAAAGGCCCATTGTTAGATGAAATCAGACGTGAATTCTAGTGCAATCTAGACTATAATTAAGCAAATGCAATTCCAATGCGTATAGTAAATAAAATAAACGCATGGAATGAAAGAACGGGACATTGAATCAACATCGCTTAAGAGTTCGTTAAGAAAGAGAAAAAAGTCCTAATCAAATCGTCAGAGTCAATGATCAATCTCAATTGTTTTTAGAACTTAAATAGAAAAGCATATAAATTGGATTTTGCTTTTAACACTACACCTCTTCTTAATTCCATGCTAAGACCGAATAAGGAGCAATAACGAAAACCACGGATTTTTATTTTTAAAAAGGTATATATAAGATCCATGATCTCATGTGTAATGATATAAACAGCCATAAGTTCAAGTAATATGGGATATATTTAGTGAAATTCTTACACATTCACCAAGAATATTGGTGCCCCCCCCCTTCCCTCCTGTCCCTGTGTATCAAGAAATTACTTCACAAAAAAGTTATAGCCCTGTTTGGAATGGATAAGTTAAGAGCAGGAAAAGGAAAAGAAAAACGGCCCCCCGGACAATAAGCTCTTAGCCAAGGA